>CM040406.1:108600092-109037137 GCA_022702515.1 Ilyophis sp. 1 JC-2022
TATCTTTGTCACTCGGCCTGTGTCCTCATACCTCCGACCGAATCACAGTCACAGTCACAATGTTTATATACAGTGTAACAGCACTTCCCCTTGTGTGATATTGCTTAATTCGCAAGGCTCCATGTTGCATGTCCGTTGCCAATGTCAACCTTACCTGCATTACTCTGTACGCACACGGGTCATACAAGCTGCATGGACATGTAAACACACAGGCCACATACAGGACTTGTGATGTAAACACTATAGACAAAAGATCGGATTTCAACAAAAAATCTAATTCAGGCATCCAGACCTGCAGTGTAAATGTAGCCAAAATTAATAAATGCAGAAGTCAATGTCTGCTGCATCCCGAAAAGGCACATATATTGACCCGACCGTGACATTCCATTCAGTTTCAAGTTGAGAAAAGTCTCTATTGATTCTCAAACCCTGCACATATTTATAATCTAGCCTAAGAGTGTAGCCTAAAGCTGGGAAATAGATCAATTGGCATGGCTCATGTTAGCTTATCCCAAATCAAAATGCACACAAAACATGGTAGCCTATCCATGTTGATTGATGAGCTGATTTCAAGTTGTAGACTTTTGGTTTTGACTGTGAATATATAAAAAATACAAACACACATTTTGGCAGTATCATTGGGAATGTGATTTTTTTGATCTGATGCAGGCAACAGAGAGTTAGCTAGCAACCTCATTACAGAATACTTGGCAAGCAAATACAATTTACAGCTATCAAAATGTAGGATCCACATGCAATCATCTTACCACTGTTACCAAATATTACTAATGTATAAAACAAGCAGATGTGTGCTGCTCTTCCCTATTCCGCAAACTGTCCAGCTAACATTAGGGTCATACCGGGGGGAACCTTCACCTCTCCAGATCATTCGGATATTTGACACCCATAATGCAACCTTGGCGTAATGACAGACCATTGTTATACTTTTGAGGAAGAAAACACAAACCATCATTGAGAAAATTATGGACAGTGTCCATTTTCACTCCATTTTGGCCTATCCACCTCTACTTTTGAGAACTACAGTTTGACAACCGTAAATGGTAAAAACAATATCATGATCTCATTGTAATCACAAAGACATACTCTACAACATGGATCGTGTTTGAATACTTTTACTTAATTTCTTTGCATTAATTAAGAATTAAAAAAAGACTAAAAAATAATAAATTCTTTCTCAAGACTTTTTTTTTTTTTTTTTTTTTTTTTTTTTTGTTATTCTATCTTTCTGAGTGTGTACACATGCCAATATACAGAGCGGGATCTCTTATTTTTTTTTTTTTTTTACAAAAAAACAGTAATTTGACTGGTGGTTAAAGGGGGGGTGCACAACTCCCCCTCGGTTTTTTTTTTTTCAACAAACTTTTACTTTTTTTTTTTTTTTTTGGCAGCTATACTAACTACTGTGGTTCTCCTGTACAGTAAACACACACAAAACAACTTTTTTACTTTTTTTCTTTTGCTTTTTTTTGCTGCTTTAAACAAATCAGCTCGAGATAATGAGAGAAATAATTAATAATAAATAAGCAATATATCCAATCAAATCACAACTGAAACGGGATGACAAAGACTGACACTGACAGCTAGCTGACAACATGATGACTCAACATTTAAGCCATCACATGCAGCAAGCCATCAGGTTTTCAGTTTTTAGTTTTAAAAAAAAAAAAAAAAAAAAAAAAAAAAAAAAAAAAACTAATTATTTTTTTTATTTTTTTTTTTTTTTTTTTGTTTTTTTTAAATAATGAAAATAAAATCAGTGAAAACAGAAAAGTAGTAGTGACAGTATGTAAGTGTTATGTTCATATATTTTTGTTCTTTTTTTTTTATTTGTTTTTAACATCATATTTTTTTGTGTATATTTTTCATGTAAAAAAAAAAAGTCACAAAAAAAAGCGGTAAAATAGTATAAAAATGGTTAAGGAATGGGCCTTGTAACCGAAGGGGTTGCAGGTTCGATTTAGGGGGTAGGAGGCCGTTGTACTTGTGAGCCTTGACTTAACCTGAATCGTTTCAGTATATATCCAGCTGTATAAATGGATAATGTTTAAAAATACTAAACAGTTGTGTAAGTCGCTCTGGATAAGAGCGTCTGCTAAATACCTGTAATGTAATGTAATCTCTTTTTTCTTAATCGAGCAAAAACCTGGCCAAGTCAAGTTATTTTTGTACTGACATGTAGTGGTGTTATTAAAATTGCGTCTGACATTCCTTGGTGAACTGTGTCTGATTTATTCACAGATAATGATTTAATGTCAGTTTGTTTAAAATGAAGAAGGTTAAACTGGTCAAAGCACAGATATTTTCATGGCCTGCATTTTAAAAAATGCTGAAAGAATTCTGAAAGCTAGTGTCACCTCTGGGATATCAGAGGTCTTTTTCAGGCTGAAAAAACCTGCAAATGACAAGTGAATAGCACTGGGCCAAGTGAATGGGTGGAGTACAATATAAGCAGGTTTAAAGCAACAAATAAAACCAGTGAAATTTAAAGTTGACTCATCACTTGCCAAAGGTTAACCTCAAATTTGGCTTGTGTCACTATCTTGCGTAGAGGGGACAACATGATAATGCTATAACCATGACTTCACTATAGACAGCACTGAGGGTGTGCCCATTTTTATTGGTATAAAAAGCATGTCAGAGGGAAAATAGCAGGCGTGATAGCTGCTGGATTCAGAGGGCTTTCTAATGTATGTTGAGAGGAGGACAGAACTAGCTATGCAGATAGCCTAATCCTTATTCAAACTAAGCTGCCCTATGATGCAAAACGGTAACAGAGGCATGCTGTGCACACAGAAATTTTCATATTACTTGCGGACTACAGGCCAAGGCAGCCCTATATAAAAGAGTATTAAAATGAAGTGTGCACTAATAACAGAGCAGTGTTTCCTGAGACAATTCTGCAGAGGCCAACCGAAGAACAAAATGTAAGTGATAAAATCCAGCACTGTCAGACATTGTTGCCACATAGATGAGATTAGATTCTCATGGGTATACTGGACAAGTCACCTAATTTGCATTATACTCCAATTCAATGTGCCATCGTACAGTAAATGATCTATTCACTGTATGATCAAAATGTGGGGGCTGTCATGGGAATTTCTGGCTAAAGTAATAATTATCAGTGAGTGAAGCGTCCCACAGCCTTGCATCGAATCCAGACTGTGAGTGCCGACTGTGGCCAGCGAACCCCACGTGATTGCATATAACTGGCTGTAGCGTCGGTCCGTCTGCAGGATTGTCACTGTTTCCTTCTGGCCGATCAGGCATCTGCGGCCTGCCTGCACCAGATGCAGGTGAAATGCAGCCTTCCAATGCAAATGCAACTCGGCTGGTGAGCTGGAGTAAAAATAAGCTGTGGCTAGCAGGACACACATAGGAGGGGATGTGTACTCGCCTGCACTGTCCTAAATTGACAGATTGTTGCGTTGATGGGACAGGCCCAAAATTATGACTAGGAATTCCAAATAGAGAGGTTTGGGATAAGTTTGACCAACAAAAAAAAAAAAACAACAAAAAACACCCCACTCCATCGATGATCATATAGAACAAAAGGCATGTTTACAAAATCATATAAAAAATGTCACTCCAACTAGTTTTAAACAATTGACTATCCAGAATATTTACTCAATTTACGAAATACAAAAAATTGAATAGCATAACATAACTCAATGATGAGAACAGAACAGGCCATTCAGCCCAACAATGCTTGTCATCTTCCTACCACTAAAGGGTACCTAGCGCTCCCCTACAAACAAGATAGTATCCAGCACCAGATCAAGCCTAGTCTTGAAAACACCCAGAGTTTCTGCCTCTACTACATGACCTGGCAAGCTATTCCACACCGTGACTACTCTCTGTGTGAAGAAGCACTTCCTAATGTCTGTGCGGAACTTACCTTTGCTAATTTCCATCTATGCCCCCTCGTTCTACTAACAGACTAATAAAACTAACTTAACTATGTCACAGGCAGCGACCCTTTGTGGGCGTTCAAGACCAGGATTAACACAGTGTTAGAGGACTGCTTTTCTCATAGCCAAACATTATGTTCTCGTGCAGGTTCATTTAGCTCAATCTAGCCAAAACTAAATACTGAAATATGAGGAGGGATGGATACAGAATGATGTCCAAGAAATAGCCGACTTATCCTGATTCCTGAATAAAGAAAGAATCACCTTTCAACCTGTCCATGTACCTGTAAAGCTTTGTCTTGTCCTTGAATAGCATTCCCAGCTACTTGCACAGCATTCCCAGCTACTTGCACAGCGGAAATGTCACAACCAGCCACGTATTTGAATACCATTTGTGGTGACACTGGTGATCACATGCGGTTGTGAAAATTACTTTCCTCATTGTGTATTTTATGCTTATACTGTAGTATGGTAAAGATGAGACTTCAAAGTCCAAACACAGGTGTAATTAGCCCATCTGAATACGCACTGTGTTCTCAAATTCAGTGTGCCTTTTTTCACCATATAACTCAGTGGGAAACACCAAGAAGTACATACAGTAAATAAAGTACAGGCAATGTATAACTGGACAAACAAAACATTTGCAAAATAGCCTTGAAAGAGTCAATCACTGGGTGTGTGATATTTGCAATTACAAACTCCAAATAGAATGGCACTCAGAGATGCTACACCCGCGCGTGTGCTAATGTCAACCCTGAATGTAATATGCATGGAGCTAGAACTGTGATCATGCGCTGTGAAGTAGGGCATTGATGGACTGGGAAAGAAATTCCACATTCAGGTTAGTGCCCAACTGTCAATATTTCCACAAAGTATCATCACAATCGGAGTAGAATTGTTTGAGTTATGGATGATAGGGACACAGACAGACACACACACAGACAGGAGTGAAAACATGTAATAATTAGATATAATGTGAAATCTATCAATCTATCCATCTATCCAGGTGGGCACTAGCTACACATTGGTGTTTGCAGTGAGTAGAGATTGCCCTTCTGTTCACTGTAAAATGCTTTGAGATTATGAGATGAAATGCACTATATAGGCTAAATACAATTTGTCACCATTATTATTATAAATGATAACAGAATGGTACGATATTGGTATGTTTTCAGACTTTAACTTCATGCGAGTTCATTAACGCAAACCCATATGAAGCCAAGCTGAGCCTTAGCCACAGTAACTCATTTCACCAGCAGCATGGAAGGCAGCCGATACCGTAAAACGAACCTGCATCACCATCACATGTGGGTCGCTCTAATAATAGAAAAAGTGGTCAGTGTTATATATCTCCAAAAGTTAAATATGAGCTTTCCTTCAGAGTAGTCTGGAAGACAGATCAGTCAACAAGTCACTGCCTTGCTCTGAAATGGGCAGTAGCTGGTTTTACTTATTACACCAGGCACACCCGGTCATAATGAGCAAACGACAAATTAACTGGCTACTTTTACTATCATCTGAAATAGGTGGCTATACTGTTCTCATCATTCACAGCTGGAAGGGACTATAAAACTGTTCTTCAGATACTCTTCCTATGCTGAATATTTCCAGTTTGTTGCATAGGTGCGTCAGAATTTTGGAAATTATTATTAAGAAAAATCTAACTGAAATAGACCCACCATGTGGAGAGGAGAGAGGGGGGGGGGTGTTTGGAGAGAATATACACAGTCACAGAAGTACACGGTATTCATTCCAATATGAATAAAGACAAAGCCAACTTCGGAACCACCCTAAAGACAGAAGTCATCTCCTCCCTTACAAAACTGGATAGTTTGCTGCAAACTTGCAGCTAATATGTAGCGCATTGCCGCAAACTAAATTGTTTTCCACAAAATGTTGCCAGAGGTTTGTCAGAGTTTGCCAGTAGCGATGAACTAAAAACTTTGCCAGAAGTGAATGGCAGTTCTCACATAGCTAATTTGCATGTGAAAATATGAGCTTGCCGCAAACATGTGGCAACAATGCCAAAGGTTTGCTGCAAATTAGCTTGAAGGCCAATATTTTTGTAAGGGCTATTTTTGCAAGGCTGCTACCCATACCACCTGCAAGCTATTTATAACAATTCTGAAAAGTGACTGCAAAGTCAACATGTTAACATGTTGTCACAACGTTGCACGTCGTATTTCTGTAAACACTGTAGGCGTATTTTCTTGGTGACCAAGAGGTTTTATTCTATCTGAGAACATAACTTGATTGCAGTCTATGGTACTTTGACTGAACTCTTCCCTGTTGAATGTTTGCTGGGGATGAAACAGCAGGGCCCCCAGGGAGTGAGAGTGAAGCAGCCCCACCCTGTATGTTCTGCTCACACCAAACAGAGTCCCTGTGTGGGTTCCCTCTGTACTCAGCAGACTCATGAGGCGATGATGCCCGCAGGACACTCATACAGCGGAACTTTCACTCAGATTTCACGGTAGCTTCAGATGGTACTTGAAGGTAGAGCTTGAAGGTCAAGTCAAGCTTTTTACCCTCTCTAACTCTCTCGCTCTCGCTCTCTCTCTCTCTCTCTCTCTCTCTCTCTCTCTCTCTCACACACACACACACAACACATTCATGAAATCTACATTTGGGACATTTATAGAATGCAAAGCTTTAAAACATGTGCCTGCGTGAATATGCATGTAGCTTTAGGCTATATGCAATTTTTATATATTTTTTAAATAAATTGATATTAACAGCTTCTGTGACCAACAGTATCACCTCACAGTTATTTGAAAAGAAATAGGACTATATTATGTTACACATGCGATTGCGCAGGGACTCAAACGTTGTGACAAGGAAGCCTCACAACCCTGAAGTTCTAAGAACCAAGATGGAAAAAAAAAGAACCAAGATGATGAGCAACACCACAATCATTATCGCGGACGAATATTCCACACGTAGCAGACATGTTACGTGACCCCGCGATGAAATGCATGTATTCTGTAGTATTCTCATACTGTACACAGTGACCGGTGCTCAATGATGGCCAGTTAAAATTTCACAACAGTTTAATGAAGTTGGCTCTTTGTTGCAGACGTGGACCGCCGCAGATTTCATAAGCCAAAAATGGCATTCGTTTTAATTAGGGAACAGGCTGCGTATGCTACTCGGCAGTAATACCTTTCTCACGTGTCAGTGTTTTGAAGAAGGCTATAAGGTTTTACAACTGCACCATATGCTACAGAGGTAAAACAACGATGTTGTTTACTAACGTTGTAATACCTTTGGATATAGGATCCTGCTGGTTTGAGTATCCAAATCAGTGTGGTATTTCTTTACTGGACTGGACACATGTCACAACACTTTAACATGCATTTCATGGCAAATAAGTAGCATAGCCCATCTATGAAATCTGACAAACTTTAAAGCAATTCAATGGAATGCAAATATTTTCTCTTCTCTTGAGGCAAAGAAAAGTCCTACTGGAGATCAAAACGACCACACACCGGTAACCACATCCAAAAGACTTACATCAGCTTACAATAAAAGACAGATTACAAAATAAAAAATGAAATGTCATCGGAGTGATACGATCAAGCACAATGACACTTGGAGATAAGACAATAAAGTTATAATCTTGTGTAGGATCCACCTGCTGTCGGATAAATATGGCACACGAATAGCCTATTCATAACTAGATCACACAGTAATTTACACAGAAACCCTTTGCCGATATGCTTTGTGACAGACTGGATCATTTTTACTGTGCAAGTCAAATGGCAACGACTAAGATGGCCTATAATAAGAACGTTTAAATATTTGCTTTGCAATGGCCGAAAGTCAGAATAAAACCATCGAACAGCTAACAACGTTTACAAGCTTTCAGCCTACCTTGTCGTGTTCCATTCTTGCAGTTCTCCGCGATCCTGTCAAAAAGCCATGAATGCGGGTGCCCGCTAGACTCGAGAAATATTTAAACTATGCTAGTGAAGATCAGCCTAACTAATAACACTAGCGATTCCCAGTGAGCGGACGAGATGGCCAGTGTGCGTCCACGGTTTGCGATGTTTAAATAGCCACTCCTATTCTGGAGGCAGGCTTTTGGAAGATGACCCAAACAGAATAACCTGCAGTCCTCCACGATGTGTCTGTATGTATGACTCACATAATATCTCTCCAGCGCTGTTTCAATCGTCGGCAGTAAATTATTAACCTGCAGAAAATCAAATGACCGAGAAAATTCGACCCGTGCAGTGGAGAGAGAACACAGAAACATGACGTTTTCAACTGGGTCGCATTTCTGTCTTGGTGCGACCTACTGACACATAAAACACCAGAAAGCAATTAACGGCGCTTCCATTGGCGCAAGCAGTCCAAATGCGGTTAGCACTGCGGTGAATTTTTAATCCTATGAGCGCGAGGAGCGGTGTTGTCACGTCACATGAAGCAAACAAATACCTATTAGGTCTGATGGTAAAATCGCAGCAGCACAGAAATGTAGGCTACAGTCGCCTACCCTATTGCCTCTGTTTGGGCTAAATGATATTTCAACGTATAATGTCGCGAGATACCGTGGACCAGCAAAAGATACAGAAGCCAGGGAGTAAAGAGGGGAGTAGCCTATCCTACTGAAGGATTTCAAAACATAACGAAAAACTGTTCCAAAATGATTTGCATTAAATTATTTAAAACTTAAGTTGAGTATTCCTCATTAACTTAAAATGCGTGCTGGTAGGCTATACCTTTTTTGACGCATATAGGCTTATTTGAATAACACAATCACTAAATAACTAAACTAAATATTAGCATATGTGTTATGATGAATTATGTACTAGGTGTTGAGGTTATTTTCCTAGAAGCAAATTGTAATTTTTTCTTTCTGTTTTTGTGCACATGACCTTTGCTAGGGAAGTGTGGTGAAAACTGAGTATATCATGAGGGGAATGGCTGACAAGCAAAACCCCAACACCAATGCATAAACATCCCCCCTGTTTTTCTCAGTGCCCATTTATGATGCTGTACACATACTGGCAAGTGCATTTTAATGAAGATTAGCTATATTGTCCAAATCTCTACATTGAGGGCACAGGGAGAAAGTCATTACATTACATTACAGTCATTTAGCAGACGCTTTTATCCAAAGCGACGTACAGTAAGTGCATATAGAAAGGTCATCGAAGTAACTACAGACTAAAGTCCAATTCAGTTTCTCTATTTCTGACATCAAAGCAGTAGACTACTTAGATTTATTTTTTGAATGGATGTTGTGGAACCGAAGTAAATAGAATTTTACCTTCCTCCTCGCAAAATCATCCACTAGATCATCAAAATCTAGCTGTCTGACAAGGTCTGACTCTATTGATATAAGTGACAATGAGTTGAGACATGTTTGGCACATGCTACTTCGCAACAAATTTTTTATTCTGCCTAAAAGGGAAAATGTCCGCTCACCCTGGCAGTTTGTCATTGGCAAAGTTTGAAAAATCCGAAGTACCACGAAAACATTGAGGAACACTGACTGCAGATTAAATGCCTGCAGCGTCTCAAGCAATTTAGTTGGGCAATCCTCAGTCAGACATGAAAGACTTGAATTGGATGAGTTTGTTGGCAAAGTTTATGTCCAGTTCTGATGGATATGCAGCGAAGAGTCCATTTACCTTTTCCACTATGACATCACTGTTAGACACCTGGTCTGACATAAACAAAACTCCAAAGAGACTGGTCAAACGCTTGTAAGCATCCAAGCAATGTTCAAGGCATGCCACTAGCTTATCAATGACCACATAAAATGTTTCTATTTTGAACTTCCCCCGCCCCTCAAGTGTCACACCTGACTCTGAACTCTCATCTGCAAATGTTTTGCGTTTCCTCTTTCACTGAAGATCATGCTTATATGACTGAGAGACACCTGTTACATTTAAGGCTGCCCTTTCAAAAGCCTCAAACTGGTCTCACTGTCCCGCCACAAAATCCCTCAACAAAGACAAAAGCTGTGCTGCTACAGAGACGTCAATGTCACTTTTCTATAGGTGCATGCTTGTAGCGTGGAACTGGTCAAGTATGACGTCCCAGAAATGTGCCATGAACACCATCTCTAAGGTGTCCAATTTAGCACATAGTCCAGCGGCTTCAATTCGAGTATCTCTTTTCTCATTATCATCATTGCACATACTATCGAAGGCCTCTCTAATGTGGGTGTAATTTCTCTACAGTGACTTGGTTGACTCTGCCCGAGCACTCCAACGAGTACTGGACAGCGATTTTAATGTCAGTTTGACATCTGTCTTCCGAAAAAATTTCCCCCATCTGTGTGTGGATGAAGAGCAAAATGTGTACAGTGACTGCAACATGTTAAAAAAACTCGTCAGCCTCTGGGCTGCTGCCGTCTAAGGTGTTAACACCAACTAAGTTTAGTGAATGCGCTGTGCAAGGCACGTACCCTATCAGAGGGTTTTTTTATTTCAGGTGGGCTTGTAGCTGGCATGTTGCTTGCATTGTCATATGACTGACCTCAGCAGTTTGAGAGGTCCAACCCAAGGCCCTCCACTATCAAAGTCACACAGTCTGCTAAACTTTTACCAGTGTGGTTCTCAATTGGCTCAAAGCCCAGGAATCGCTCCACCACATTCCCGCTGCTGTTAACAAACCGGAATATGAATGTCAATTGGTCCACATGTGACAGGTCTGGGGTGGAGTCAACAATTATTTAAAAATATTTGGCATCCCGAATCTCATCTGCTATTGTTTGGCGAGTTTTTTGACCCATTAGCTCAATGAGTTCTTCACATATTGTGACACTGTGCCTCTTCCTTTTCCACCAAACTTTTAAATATGTTCAGCTAAGAATGGGTCAAATTGTGATAGCAATTCTAGGATGCCAAGGAATTGTCCTCTTTCACCAAAAAACTTGATTACTGCTACAACTCTTTTCAAAATGTCCCTCCAGTATTTACGTTCTCCATCAAGTTGCTGCATAAGATCTGCATCTATAGCACTGCCATTTGCTCCTGAGGTGGAAATGATGGTTCTTGTATACCATTAGCTGTTGAGGGTTCACCTTCAAAGGATGGCTCTGGGGGAGTGACAACATTACTGGAAACTGAACTAGTGCTAGTTCCTTCCTCACAGCTGACAATAGTGCTGCTGTCATCATTATTACTATCAGAGGGTTTTTGAAAGAAGTTGGCAATGAGTGGAACACTTTGAAGCAAAACTGCCTCTCTTGCCTCCTTTTCTTTATATGGCTTTCCTTTTGGAAGCACCACTATTCCAACGTTTGTGGTCCATATTTCAGAACTAGTATTCTATTTATATAAATATATCTATAGCATATCTCAATAATTGATTAATAATTAATAATTGAGGCTTAATAATTGAATTAATATTAATAATGACAACACCCTTCAAATAATGTTGTTGGAAAATACAATCAAGTGGTAGTATTTTATAGTCTACTTGTACCTAAAGGCAGCTTTGAGTAGATAAAAAAAAAATTTGAAAAGCACATAAAAGAAAATAACTCTAACCCTTTAAAAAGGTTGTTAGGATGGATTGATTAAATAGTCTTTAAAAAGGCTGTTGTTTTAGAAATAGATAAAAAAAAGTATCTGAATATATTACTGTAGCGTACCAAGCAAGACAACAGGCATCTGTCTGTGGCTTTTCCTATCAAGAAATGTATTATATACCCTCCTGACACAGAGATAATTATATAATAGAATAGAATAGAATAACTTTGATTTTCCCGCAAGGGAACTTCAGTTGTAGCCCCAGCAACAACAAAAAAAGACAGTGGGGCAGACCCACAACACACAAACAAACATATCAAACAAAAACATCCTACAGAATCATTACATCAATCAAGTGAATTAAAGTGCAATACAGCCATGATAAAAAAAAAATAGCCCCGCTGTCTTGAGATGTCCAGTGTCACCAAGCAGCCAACACACAAACTCCGCCTCCAGGACTCTCCTCCATACATGCAGCGCCGCGGTCTCTGCCCACCGTCGAAACGGAGCACCGAACTGCGTCAATCCTCCCAGTCGTCTCCTCATTCCTCTCCCGCATTATGTTCTCCTTCCCTGGCTGCCTTTTGAAGATTCTCAAAAAGCGAAATCCACAACTCGATGGTAAACTTTGTTGCTGCAGACATTCCCGAGCATTTGTTGCGAATGCGTCTCCATGGTGATGACCACAAACAAAATTATATCGACTAGACAATTCGTCAATATTATCAAACGAGCAGCAGGAGTGCCCTGAAAAATCTCCAGCCCGCTTTCCCGTCCCACTACAGACACACAGCACAAAAAACAAAGACAAAAGCCTGACACAACAAAACACATTAAAATTAACAAACACGATCATGAGAGACAGCTGGACTACATGTCGCCATTCCATCGCCACGTAATTTTTTATGTTGCTTGAAATTCAAAAGATTACTTTTTTTTCATTGGCTGAACAACCAACAAAGGTTTCTGATAAGTCAGTGAAATGACTTGGTGGAGACTATGCACATAGGCCACACCCCATCAATGGGGAGGGGGAAAAAAGACCTTGTAAGAGCTGTCGACAATTTGCATGTCAACGTTAACATTATCTACTTCATGACAGTCTATGGAAATAATTAATGGGGGTTTTCTTAATCTTTAAGTATGGATTGGGTCTCTTATATTAGTTAGTGTATGAAAGCTTTCGGCATATTCTTTTAATGTTTCACAAAACTGCTAGCTAATAAGCTCTCAATGAGGTTTTTATTCCCACAGCCACAGCATCCCATGTTTTGAACTAATAGTAGTTTTGCACTAATAGCACTAATAGTTAGCTAGCTAGTAGCTTTGATTTAAGAATCATGACTATGGCATGCTGTTTTAACATTTATTCAACCCACTGTAGTTAGCTACCCTTTTATCTTATACCCCTTTCACACATACGACCCGCAAACAAAAGCCACCTAACTAACTAGTTAAGTTGTGTACCACCTAACTAGTTAGACAGCTGATAGCTAGGCCGATAGCTAGTTTAGGCCGATAGCTAGTTAACTAGCTGGCTTTTTAAGTGCAGCTAATTTGGTTGTAAGAGCAGCTAGATGGCAGAAATGGCAGCTAGCTAACTCATTTATGTTAACAAGCTGAATTATATGGGCAGCTAGCAAGGGGAAATGGGCAGCTAGCTAAAATAAAGGGATAGCTTGTCACGGTAAGTCAAATAACAAACGGCTTGCTGCTTGCCATAAAATGACGCCCTTCAAACTGTCTGTAATGCAGAATGAACTGACTTGTTGGTGAATATTGTTTCATGTCACAGCATATTGTAGCATGCCAACCAGTGGCTCAGTTACTAGTGCGGAAGCATTGTACTCTCAGAGAGGCTCTCTTTTTAAGCATGCACTGTATGTACCAAGGGGCCCAGGTGTTACGCTCGATGTATGCACCGAGGGGCCTAGGGGCCCTAGTGGTCAACTCACACTGTAAGCACCCAGGGGCCCTAGTGGTCAGCTCATGCTTTAAGCACCGAGGGGCCTCACATTGTAAGCGTTGCGGGGCCTGGGGGCCCTAGTGGTCAGCTCATGCTTTAAGCGCGGAGGGGCCTGGGGGCCCTCACACTGTAAGCGCTGAGGGGCTCAGGGGCCCTAGTGGTCAGCTTACGTTTAAAACACCAAGGGGTCTGGGGGCCCGCACATTGTAAGCGCCAAGGGGTCTGGGAGGCAGTAGTGGTCAGCTCATGTTTTAAACACCAAGGGGTCTGGGGGCCTTCACATTGTAAGCACTGAGGGGTCTGGGGGGCCCTAGTGGTGTGCTCACATTTTAAACACCAAGGGGCCCGGTGGCCCTCACATTATAAGCGATGAGGGGTCTGGGGGGCCCAAGTGGTTAGCTCATCCTATAAGCAACCAGGGGCATAGTGGTCAGCTTGCGCTGTGCGCACTGAGGGCCCTGGCGTTCAACTTCCTTTGGAAGTCTTGGAGGCTTGGAGGCCCCCTGGCAGTCTGAGGCCCCGGGGCACTGACCCCACTGGCCCGGTCCATAATCCAAGTACTTCTACCTAAGGTACACTGACTGCTTGTTGGAGCACATGTTACAAGTTACTGAGGAATCACTGAGAAAGTCACAAAGTATGTTTTAATTTCTGAAGTGATTATTTTCTTATTACTGTGGCAGATGTTATCATAAACCTGTATCATAGACTGCGTACAACTGATAAACCTATTCAAATAGCCAATTTGATCTGGAGCAACATATTTAAAAAATTACATTATCATCAAAGTGAACATGAAAAAATAGGAACTTGTTTTGAAATAACAATAACACATCAAATGAGTTTGTGACTTATGTGCAAGCAATGTAACACAATTATTGTCAAGGAACAATAAATTGGACAAAAACAGTTGGGTCATTAGGAGAATAAATCACTTCTGGTTATTGTAGGCTATGCAGGAAAATGAAGCAAAGTATCTTCTAAAATGGTCTCTCTCATGTAAATTAATGAAATTGGAAATAGGATACACCCATTTTGGAGGAAGGCTAATTAGCATGAAAAACATAGATTGCTTTAAATATGTTTTATTATAAAGATATTATTTTGGTATGCAGCATTTTTCCATGTCTGTCTCTTGTACCTTAATTTTTTCACGAAGACCAGTGTGGTCAAAATGTAGTTCTTCCTTGATTCCCCACTAAAGCATCACACTTGAAACAAAACAAGCCTTTCACTCAGGGAGTAGCATGAGCGAACCATGGAAGATGGAAGATTAGCCGTAGCTTTCTGTACTAGCAAGAGAACATGTAAACCCCCTGAAGAAAAGCCAGAGCGCTTGTTGATGATCAGATTCTGGAAAGAGACTTGTGAGTGAAACGTCTTTAGAGTGAAAGACACATTCAACAAAGAGCAACAGGAAAAGAGCAAGTCAAAGACCAACTTAGTGTATGTTGAGAGAGAAACAAAGTGTACCTGAAATGGATGTGAGTGATGATGTCGAAGGCAATGTTCATGGAAGAAGATAAAGGAGCAAGGAGAATTTTTAATCAAAGATGAGGTGCCAAATAGATAGGCTGTAATCCCTGAGGAAACCCTAGAATTCCAAGAGGGTTGAGGAAAGACTAAACAAAAGAAACACTAGAGTGAGAGTGACCTGTTAGTTATACCAGGTGCACACACTTGTTCCCATCTGTGGTGCATGGGGTGTGGAACTGAGACTTTCGGTTCTTCTCCACAAAGCTTTGGTTTAACTAAAGAACCATTAAAGGGGCGGAGTGCTTGATAATATCCCGTTTATCTTCAGAGGCTCGCAGCTCTCCTTTAGCAAACATCCCAGCCCTTTGATAAGCCTGGCTAGCGATACACTCTAAAGGATCCGCCACTGCCCAAAGATCGGTTTCGGCATCATATTGCCAACAGAAGCCCTGGCTTCAGGATGGGTTGGTCGGAACATAGCACCACGTGTCAGTTGAGTATGGATCAAGATATGTGCCTTCTTTCTGATATCCACGTAGATCACATGCGCACTAAAGGACACCCCCGCTTGACCTTATAACATACGTGCAGAAGGCCGGATCATTAGTGCAGTGGTTTAGTGTTTTGTGTTGTACTCAACAACATGGATAGTCAGCCATAGTCCTATTAAGCCATAGAGCCATAAAGGTTTTGTTTTCTGAATCAGCCATCTATTTAAACTCAATAAACAAGGTAAGAAGAGCCAACTGTATAATCAACTGTTTGAACAGAAAAGGACATAAGAATATATAATTCATATAATGACCAAGAGCAGTCCATTCCACTCATCAAGGCCTGTCATTTTTTTTTACTAAACACAGAGTAATAATGAAAACTAGGACACGGAGTCTCTCCAGGACCCAGTGGTGGCTACCCATGCTCTATCCCTCCAACAACAAACTGACATGGACAGAGCTAAGCTTTGCATGATACAGGATGAGAGTCTTCCTCATCGATTGTCTGGCAACCATTTTGGGTGGTAGTGCCACCACTACACTATATTGCAATTAAATCTTGTTTCAGACAGGGGGCACAATGAGTCCATCTTGCCCACATGGATAAGTCACCCCAAAAGACCCATGCTTGTCACTGAACAAATGAACGGATGAATGATTTACATTTATTTATGACCTTTAGATTACTTAATATGTCTTTATAGTGGTATGGTGCCGGTGTGTTGCCCACACTAGGGTGATAATTGGCAGTCATTTTCCACCCAGAGTACCCATTGCCCATAATTCGAGGGGCGAGGATTTGTTCCTGTGCATCATGTGATCATAGACAGAGAGGGTGAGAGCTACAATGGCAGTGGACAATTAGAGCCATAATGGGAAATGTCTCACTGTTCAGCCATGCCATCTGGAGATGAAGTTGTGTTCAGAACTGCTGAGTGTCAGCGGAAGAAGCAGGGGAATGTGTCACCAGTGAAATGAGATCTTAGTGGGAGCTGAATGTCATGGGGGAGGGGTCTGGTAATAGTGCCACAATGTCCACTCTGCATGCCTCCCTCTGCTGGAGAAATGGTGAAAATGCAACTCCATGTCCACTGGGAGAGTTCCGGGTTTTACTCAGTGCAGTTATTCAGCTAACCCAGTAATCGTGCTTCATATTACACTCCACTGGAATCCATGAAGGAGTCCCAGGTGGTCCTTAAAAAATATGAAAAATAATTAGCATTGTAAGAATGTAATTTTTTTCTATTTCTGATACAATGGCAATGTTGTGATCTTTGTAAATCCTTCCATGTACTTGTGTAGTAAATACCTGCTGCATTGAAGTCTGTTGTGTGTTTTGGAAAGAAGCGTTAACAGTTAACTATCTTGTAGAGGTGGGGGTCCTTTTAAGGGCCTTAAAATCAAGAAATGTTTGGGACCCCTTGAGCTGGTCCGACTCTTTTCTTGGTCCAGAACCATAACATTCCAACATGTGGACGTGGTCAGCCCTGCTATTGCTTTTGTCCTCAGCGACCTACTATGAATCCGCTTCTTCCCTTTAAAACCAGCTTCTTCCTTTTTACACCAGCTTAGAAATTCCAGAAATCATTGAATTATTCCAAGCAAAAAGTCAGCATAATTAGAAACAGGAAAATATGGGTGTTTGTGCTGAGAGACCAATGTCTTGTTCAAATCAACTGAACATAGGGGAGATATAAAAGCAAAAGCAAGATGTTTGAGCTCATGCACTGGATTTAGATGTGAAATCTGAAAAATGTGAAATAGCAGTCTGTACACTTATTACAATGTTAGAAATGTTTCTGGCCTCAGCCATGAGAATAGTTATAACAATTGCTGGTCCATAACACGTCGAAAGTTTGAAGATATTTCCAAAATAAATGTTTGTTATTATTAGTAATTGTTAAAGATTGAAATTAGAAAATTGTGGCCATTCTTTAATTTGTTTTTCAACAAACCACAATGAATATCATTTTGACTAAATGGCTAGCAATAGAGACTGCTCATTTTGGCATAGTGAGTGTGGTTTAAAAGCTTGAGTCTTGAATGGATGTAAATTAAATAGAGGTGCTGTTTGAAAACAGATGTAGAATTATTACTTTAACCAGCTTTCAGGTTTCGGGACAAGTCTTTTGTGATACTGTTTGAAACTCTGAGGCCTGATCTGTAATGCTCTTGGTAATGTCTGCTATTTGTGACAGTTACACAAAAACCTGAGATAAGAATTACCCAAAGATGCCAATATCAAGTGCTGAAGCTGACCAGGCAGAAGCAGTTTTATACCCATATGCTTACAAAAAAAACCAACAGATTACCACAAGTTCAAATGTTACGCCTTTAATATGAGACAAGCTTTTAAACTTCAATGAATGTCAATGCCGTCCTCTTAGCCATAGATACACACTGACTATAACAACCTTTTTGTGCATTTAAATGTATTTGACAAGGAATGTAGTTTGGCAGTAAAATAGCAATCCATTCAAACGTGGTCCTACAGATTTTCAATTGACTGGCCACCTAATTGGAATAATCTGTCTTGACTGGAGAAAACTGCCAAACCTATGGCCTCTGCAGTCTAAAACGTTAAGTTAAAAATGGTATTAGATGCACTAGCATGCAACAAAGTCACTTCATGTCCATATGTATTTAGCTCTTAATTTCACAAAAAAGCCCAAGAAATATTGAATATTAAGGGACGAATATAGACCTGAGCCAAATACGTATTTGAATTTTTATTTGGTTGTCATTAAAATGTGAAAAAACCTGCAGATCCCTGATAATTTTGCTCTACATGTTCATAATTGGTAATATTGTAATTACCTAATGGTAATTGATAATATGCAGGGATTTCAGAAAATGTACTGGTGGCTAAAAGGTTAAGCATAAACAAATTATTTGACTGAGGTCGGAACTGTTGTAAGTGTAAAGAAAGTAGGCCACAGACAGGGCCCCATCAGCCCTAAAGAAATTTAATCAACAGTCCAGCGGCATGCCAACCTCTTACATAACTCCCCCGTCTCTTCTCAGTTACTCAACATCAGAATGGTGGAAACTTTTCCCCTTTTCAGTCTACTGCCGAGTGTTGTAGTGTCCCGGCCTATTTGTTATCCAGTCAGCACTCCCTCGTCCCAACTCCATCGCATTGTGTGGAACACCAGCTTTCATTACCCAGGACCCCCTGGGTCTGCTAACATCCTGGGCCAGAATCAGCAGTCCCACAACAACCAGATAATATCATAGGAAGTATGGCTCTCTGGAATTTAATAGTCCCAGGGTTTGTGGTTTTTTTGTCTGCTTTTGGCAAATACAATAATAATAATAATAATAATAATAATAATAATAACTAGAAAATGTACTCAGTAGAGCACAGACTTCCACCTGTGGTGAAAGTTGTGTGGTGTTGTGTGAATCCATTAAGAAGTTATGTGCATTTTTTATATATATAGGCCACACCCACAGCCACACATCCTTTTAGCCAATTGATGTCAGAAGTGCATCAGTTCTTCCGTGAACCATGACAAACCTTTTATCAAAGTTTGGTGGTGTTATGTGAATCCGTTGTGAAGTTATGCACCTTTTTGTGATATGCCATGCACACTGTCAGGCCCCCTTTTGGCCAATTGGCGTGAAAAGTTAATCAGTTCTTTTGCAAATTTGGGGCAAATCCGTTCATTACTTTTTGAGATATCATGCTAACAGACGGACACACAAACACACAGATGCGGGTGAAAACATTACCTTCTTGTTGGAGGTAATAATAATAATAATAATAATAATAATAATAATAATAATAATGGATTGCAGGGGGGGTGGTTCACCACACAGCAGTTGAGGTGGAGAGAGAGGGAATATTAAGATAGTTATAATGGAGGATGATTAGGCACACAGGTTAAGAGATTAGAATAGGAATCCCTACTCTTTATGATAAATGCCATGAGGTCTTTAGATCTTTAATGACCACAGTGAGCCAGGACCTTGGATTCACATGCCGTCCAAAAGACAGATGTGGCTGAAAACTGGTCACTCTCCAAAGCAGCGAGAGTGCCACTCTGGATCAAAGGCGGTACTAAAGGAATCTGGGCACTCAACTGCAGCCAGTGACATTGAGGAGGAGTATACATTTACAGTGGAACATGATTACATTATAGGGGTAGAAACGTAGGAAGATTATTTTTGTCTCTCTCTCTGGCATCTCCCAAAGATGTGAGAAACAACATCCCTGCCCATCCCCACAACCAGGGGTATTTTACAATTGACTTTAAGGGACTGAATTTATATGTTAAATGTCCTGCCGCTAACTAAAGAGCAATGCTCTTTTTGCATATGTATATATAAAACTCAAGGATGAGCTAGTTTTGCTTGGGTCGATTCTATGATGATTTCCACTGGAAACTTGGAGTAAAACTGGAGTAACTTGGAGAAACTTCTTCGACAACTGTTCCCAAACTTGGACTTAGTCTGGAATTGGTAGAACGGCCAATACAAAGCAAGGGCAGACATTACTGTGACAGTAAAGAACCTGGATCCCTTTCTGCATATGCAGCATCGGTACTGTTTGGCAGGATCAGGCCTGGTCTGCTGTGGAATAACAATCATACCTTCTGCTCTGGCGATGTGGTCACCTGTGCGGAGACCTTGGCTGTCTTTGCCAGTGGTTTAGCGCCCTGCGTCCTCTTCTTCAGGGTGCTGGATGATTTTTGTCCAGTAGATGATGCTTTTACTTCCTGTGTCCCATCACACAACACAGGTGGAATGGTGTTCCTCACTTTTGATTTCTTTGGCTTCTAAAATCAAAATGTCAGAAAAGCAGAGAAAATAAATGATCAGTGTTTTTTAAACTATGGGCCGTGACCCAAAATGGGTCAGGCGAGTGTCTGGGGTGGGTCCCGGAATGAGTCTGCAGTCCACTAGGCTGTGCTAGTCTGTGCACTTCACGGGTCCCTGAAAGGTACTAAATTTCTAATTTAGCCCCGATATTAAAATGTATTTCTAATTTGGGTCCCAATGTTCAAAACTTTTAATTTACTTTGGCCCTCCAGAGGCAATTTCTACCTGGTTTCTACTAGTTTTTTAAAAATGTCAATATCTCTAAAAGTATTTCTTGCACATCCATGGTTTAAAGTTCAAATTGAAGAAGAAGTTGTTTCATTCAGAAATTTGCAACATAATACATTTATTTCAGAATAGTCTCATACAGTATATATATATAATAACCATAACATACATTGCCGAATGTATTTAAATACGTACAAATGCGCGTGTGTATTTACACAAGAACAGCAACATATTTCAGCCCTAAATATTTACTGTACAGGACTTTGGCGAAATGTAACAAGATAAACTCTTTAGGGTTAATCAGAAAACAGCTGTTGCTGAATATACTGGTAAGTACTTGGTTTCCTAAACATATTTATACCAGAGATTTTGGAGAAAAAAATTAAGATTCTGGCTCAAGATTCAGGAACATGGTTTTCAGACATTCAAACTTACATTCTGATTACATATTGTACTTTTCCATCACATATCTGAAACTTCACACGATAATCCACACATTGACTTTTGTTGCAAATTGATATTATATATTGATGGGGATTTCCAAATATTTTGTGTTCCAGAGTTAAATGTTGTTCTTGTTGATTTCCAGTCATTTTAAACATTTTTGTAACATGTCTGAAAAAACTAAATCCATTTTCAACACTGGAATAAAAGGCTGGCACTATTGAATATCATTATCATATTATTACCATGTTCTGACAAAACAACACAGATTATCCAAACGCATTCATCCTGTCTGAATCGACTTCACTTGCCTTATTTTATTTTATGATAATTATATTTATTTTTCCTTGCACAAAACCTTGACCTTTATAACATATGAAATATATATTAAAATATAAATCATTGCTACATGTATTACAAATATCTAGCACAGATCTACTGTTTGTGGATGTGTTTGCGTGTTTGTGTGTGTGTCTGTGTGTGAGCCAAAAAACGTGTCAACGTGCTAAATGACTGAAATGCCAGTAATGTCCTTTTCCCCCGGGGCCTGCTTTTCCTCCCAGACTTGGCCACTGCTCCCTCGTCAGAAAGAACCAGTTCCTCCATTGCCTCGTTAATAAAACTGGACAAAAGCCTCTGTCCGACGCCTCTTCTCTCTGTGATCCTCTGAGACCGCACTGTATTAAGTCCATAAATCCAACAATGGCTCTACTGTGCCGGTCGCAATGCCAGCTCGCCTGCCAGAGCTGGGTTTTGTGTTTGGACCTGGCTCAGACTCCAGCCGCATGCTCTCGCTCTGCCGCACGGCCGCGCCGTTGGCCTGGAGCTCAGGTTGTGTAGGCTGAGGGCTGAAGAAACTCACTTTTCAGCCAATGCTGTTCTTCTGAGATGTAAGCTAGGCCTCATAGGACACAGAAGCCTTCACAGTTTTTTTCTCTCAGTACCGTCAAGAGGCTTGAAAACCTCCACATAATGTGCCCTAGTTATGATTTTTCTATTTTTGGATGTACTGATATTACTGTTGAATACTGTATGCTTGCTGTGGTATAGTACTGGAGGCTGTTGTTATTTTTGCGTGCTACAATTATACGCCACCACTCAAACAGTAATGTCTATATATAACAATGTATATGTTTATACAATATTTTGGTGAATTGGCAACCGGCTGATGTGTGAAAATGTTACTCAATATTATTTTGTCGCTTATTAAATGCGTTCATATTGATTGAATAGTCCTGTGCTTGGCACTCTATTACCAACTCTACTTTTAACATGGTCACAAGTAGGGTTGCAAAATTCCAGAAATATTAAAATGTGGAAACTTTCCATGGGAATTAATGGGTTTATATGGGAATTAACGGGAATAAACTGGAAATGTTGGCGTTATTTGTACTAGCTGTATTTACCTGGTCATATGCAGACATAAATATAAACATTTCGTTTTGTCATAAGCAGACATCCATGCAAACATTTGTGAGTAGAACTTTAATGAATTATTTAATTGAACAAAAAACATGAATGTTGAATAAAATAAATGTATTTCCTAACCCCCACTCAAAAAATTCTTCAAAATGATGTAGTCTTTGGGCTGAAATGCAGTAGTGTGGCCTCAATAGCCTCGCTGTAGTGTGCAGGATGCTGGGAATTATTTATGCATGTGATGAAAGAATGCACTGCACATGTGATGGAAGAATGCACAGTGCATGCAGAGGGCCCTGCAGTAAATGCACAGTGCATGCAGAGGGCCCTGCAGTAGTGTGCAGGATGCTAGGACTTATCTGTGCATGTGATAAAAGAATGCACTGCATATGTAATAGAGTACTCAAGTGAGTACGTCAGACGTGGGCGGTTTCGGAAGTAAATTCTTTCTGACAGAACGGACTTCAGAGAAGTTCTTGAAATCTGATTTATAGAATGAGCCGAAACGTTCCTGGATTAGCCTGTGTGGTAGAAGGATGTAGAGCATGCATTGCATGTTCCAATTCAATTTTTTTAAAGTAATGATTAATGATTTGTAGTCCGGTTTGTAGTCCACTTTAACGTACTACATATCCATTACTGCAATTCACGGGTGGTTCTCGACCAATCAGATATCATGATCTTGTCTGGACTTTTTGGCAGTGCATGCCACCTTGCTAATTCAGCCATTTTACTTCATTGAACCGTCTGGAGGGAATTATGGGACGTTTTTAAACAATGCCAGCGCTGGTATATTCACAAAAAAATACTAAAACATAAAATATACTCAAAGCTGGCCCAGAAAAAAAGACATATTTTGTTATATTGCACAAACCAGAAAATTGATGGTAAGACATAATCACTAGAAATGGTTGTCTATGGTCTAAAGGAATGGGGAAGTCACTTCCGAAACCAGTGTGACATAGTCACTTGAGTACTCTATGGAAGAATGCACAGTGCAGGGTTGTAATTAAACTGAATTCACATTTAAACCAAAGCATGCTGCAAGATCTAGAATTGCAGTTGTGTATTTTCCAACTAAATTTAAGTTACATGTTATAGGCTAACCTTTGCAAAAATAAAAATTTGGTCAAAATTTTCAAAATTCCCAAGCTTAACGTCCCATAGTAAATTTCCTGAATGTTTCCAGAAATTTACTGTAAATTTTCCACCCTTTTGAAACCCTAATCACAAGTGAAATTTTGACAGCAAAGCTTGTAGTTGTAGGAGCACAGCTGTGATGTCCTGCTGATATCGCTCCCAGAACGGATCAATGTTAGGATGACAGATGGGGTTTGATTCCAGTGCTTTTTGGGATCATTGTAATGAAGACAGAGCCTGCTTCTTGAGGGATATTGAGAAGCAATGATAACCACATCAGGGGAGGAACGTGCGGCACTCCCATATAACTTCTGTGATGTGGAGACCTGTATATGCTGATAGGTTGTGATGGATGATTACTGCACACCCAAGAGGTGCATGAAGGCGATGGTTAAAAATAAGTGAGCTAATGTGAGCTGCCTCACACATTCTGGTCTGCGTGCCCTTCAGCGCTGTATACGAGCTGAAAAGAGCAATAAGCACAGACGGGACATTCCTTTTGTGCAGGAACTGTCTTGAAAAGAGGTCTCAAAAATGCAAGATGTCACAATAGGTCATGCGCGGCAAGGCGGCCCTCAGGTGGCGATCGGCAATTCCAAGACGACCCCGCCCCGTTCCCTTTTGTTACAGACTGCTGTATTTGGAAAAGCATTCCGCAAGCGGACGCAATCTCTCCTCCCAACCCTCAGAGGTCTTTGTTGATCCAGATCGTTACACAAGAAAGATGGGATTTGTGTGAAGAATGGATCCACAATGCCCCCTTCTGTCTGTGGTGACCAGATCCTTCCTACACCACACCCGCCATATGCTTGCAAAGGGGAACAGAGGAGCTCCCTGTTTCTATCTGTTTCTATCTGCCCAGAATAAACAGTCAGGGAGTAGGCTATACTTTAGTTTGAATAGCTGAATCATCAGTAAGCAGGGTTTCTCTGTCCCAGCTGGTAGGGATTGTCACTAAATGGTGAAAGCCCAAAGGGGCTTTCAGAACATTTTATTTCACCGTTTACCAGCAGCACTGGATAACCATGATCCATCTTAGTCACTGGGCAAACAGCGACAGACCTGTGCATTGCATTAAAACTTCTGCAATAGGAACGACCAGTAAATATGCAGGTTTAGATTTCTTGCACATTCTATTCTGATCTTGTTTATTATTACTTGCGCAATTTCAGGGAAGTGAAACCGATGTTTGTGCACCTGACCATGGCAATCAAAGTCAGTAATGTCCATGAATATCTGGCCAGAGGGATTAATAACCACAGACTGACCATCACTAGGCTAACACTGCACCCTTCTGGCTAAACTGGGAATTACATCAGGTGGGGCTACTTCAGTTTGCAACGCTCACATATTTTTCTGATGTCTGGGAATAAGACCTGCTTACTCTGGCTAAGGGAGGTAATTTGGGTTGTTTTTAGTTTTGCTTTTTTTGGATGGAGGGGGGTGGAGGTGGGTGTTCTGATAAGGAAATCAAGGAGTGAGCTCCATATCAGTTACACATAAATGAAACAAAAATTCTAACTGACTGACACAAAAAATATATATTTTTCCTACCTGGCTTTGAAGCTTAATTTTCAAAGGCCTCTTTGTCTCTGTTGAGGAACATAAAAGAAAAAACATTTTTAATGTTTCTGGTTTGCGGTACTAGACACATGTGAATCTAAAATATAATACAATCTCTATAAGATATGACAGTGTGATATCTTCTCTAGCCCAAGGTGGATTACATAATCTATACCTCTGTTTACTTGAAAATGCACCAAATTATTGTGGCTCACACAAAAATGTGAATGGGATACTTTGTAGTCCCGACTGCAGGCAGGACAGCCCACACGGAAAACATACCTGTTTACACGGCTTCTTGGTTCGACAAACCCTGAACTCTGATACTCTCAAACACATTAGCTACTTCAAGCATTACACCCTCAATCTCCCTCTTGCACCTACTATCACACTGTGTTACATTGGAGTTTTTTGTAAGGACTATTGGTGACACTGATACTTTGGCATTGTCTTCGTTATTTGCCTAAATCCTGTGTACTTTTGTAAGATGCTTTGGGGCATCTGCTAAATGTAAATTTCCCCTTATTGTAAGATTGAGGGGTTTGTGTACAAACATATCAGAGCTTTAGCTTATAATAGACATCAAAAGGTAGCTAACACAGTTTACAGCTGGCACAGTTGAACAACAATAACTGTTCTAGGCATGAACCCAGTTACCACTCTCTTTTTCCTCTTTGGGACACGCATGTTAATGTATTCTTTAAACAACAGCTCTGCCTACGTGTATCCTTTCACTGTTTATGTCTGAGAATATTCACGTTTGTGCTCATGTGACGTGTCAATGAACATTAAATAGCACACTAAGCCTCACCAAGAGTAATGTCACTATTTCAGTGTAATGAAAAACATGAACTCAGGTTTTTGTTCACAAATTTGTAAATATCATTCTCTTCTTATATTCATATTAAGCATCATCTGATTGGAAGAGACACGTGTAGAGAGACAATTGAATCAACTGGTTACACTCTGCAGTTCTGTCCTCTAAATGTATAATGCTTCTGCAGCTTGTGATGCTGAGGCTAGACATAACTGCTTGAAAAACAGCCACTGGGTTAGAAAATTATGAAAGCCCTTTGTTTAATTTTAACTGTAAAATGCATTAGGACAGAAGGCAGACCACAGAAGTTACATTTTGGAAAGGCTCAAATAAAAACCAGTAATTTACTGAAAGGTGGAAAAAGGTTAATTCGCAACAGTTTACAATAACTTGTTAGGAAAAAAAAGGTTCTTCATAAACAGAACGGTACCGTAGAGCTGTGATTTGCAGTCTACAGCATCAACCCTCTTGCCTCTCAGACGGCTCCTGTTTGACGACCCCGAATAAAATGGCAGGTAGGCCTGCGCAGGTTTCACAGTAGATTTAAAGGCCTAGAGGTCTGTGGTCAGGTGCTGTTAGAGAGGAGAACATACCGATCTGCTGCCTATCCCAGCCAGAGGAAGGGTCAAGGTCCCGCCCAGAGCAGCAGAAGAACACAACCCACACCGCGAGGGAGGCCAGCACCAGAACCAGAACCCAGAGGAAGTGGGTCACAGCCGGGTCCGCCAGGAGATCCATCTCAACAGAATCCTATGTATCTCTCTGTCTGTATCTCTCTCTCCCTCTTCCGTTCTCTCTCTCTTTTTCTCTCTCTCTCTATTTCTGGCTGTCTCTCTCTCCCTCACTTCTCTCTCTCGCTGCTCCCTCTCTCTCTTTCAGAGGCAGACCGCTTGACGTTTCTTGCCCAGAGAGATGCAGTGGCAGCAGTACCAGATGGGTTCCAGGTGTTTGGACAGCAGCCCTCACCGCACACAGGACCCAGCTCTGCTTCTGACTCACACCAATGAAGCAGCAGTCCCTCCCACTAAACACAGTGTACACACACACACCCACACACACACACACACACACACACACACACACAGCAAAATATATAGCTTTCCAGCCATGTTCCGTTTGAAACCAGGAATGCTGTATAAATAGAAATTCTTTATGGGAGAGTTTTATAGATAGAATCTTCCAGGTGTTCCAGCTGAAGTCATATAACAATTAATAAACGCAATAAGCACCTAATAGTGTCTTATATAACTCAGCTATGACTTTGGTTCATAGTGCAGGTTGCCCTTCCTGTGGTATGTTAGAGTCAGGTGTCCCCAGCTTGGGTTCTGGAGAAGCACGAGGACAAATTTTTTATTTGATCGGAAAATCTGCAAAAACCAAGAAACAAAATGATGTATGAGTTAACTATGTAACATCTGCTTTAATTGATCAATTAAGCATTGAGCAACAACAAAAACAAAAGCTATTTGGGGCCCGGAGACCAGGGTTGGGAATCCTAGTTGTAGAGGCAGGGAAAACCTGTATTTACTTTGTGTCTGAGAGCAGGTATGTGCCAAACTACTTTCAGTCACTTTCCATTCCCGTCCATATCCCTGGGGTCACGATACACCTTTTCAAGACCCCCTTCTTTCCAATCACCCTCTGTAAATCGGTCTCCACATTCCAGTCTTCCTGTCTTACCTGTTCAGCCTAAGGGGCCTTCACATACAGTCACTCACTGGTTTCAAGTGGAAATATCCTCCACCAGCAAGGCTGCCTTGCCTACAATCAAGCTGTCAGTGAATATTCCAGAAATTAAAATAATGCTGACATCTAATTGGCACATTTACTACTGTGTTGTGTGTGGCGTATGTAGTGAAAATTGCCCTTGGGACTTGCTAAACCAGGCCGTTAATAATCCCATGATTATTCCCGTGAGGGAAATGTGACCTTTGAAACTTTTTTTCCAGGCAAATTTTGTCTTTAAAATAGTCATAATGAAGAAACAAGCAACAACTGGGTCAACTTCAACTGTGCATGCCTGCTGCGGTCCATGTTTCTTTATGCCTCCCATGTGTTGGATGACTGCAGAAAGTTCTGACAGCAGAAACAGAGAAGCAAGCATCTCTGTTCTTCTCCAAACCCACAGGTAGGATGGGGGTTACCAGTTTGCATCAGTTGAAGATGTACATCTCCTGAACAACATTAACTCTCCTATTGGACTGTGTGGAATATACAGGTACAGCTCAAAAAATTAGAATATCGTGAAAAATCGTGTAATTTACAGCTGAATCTAGTCTCACCCCCCAATTCCCATAGAGATCAGTTCAAATGCAGAGAGGTTATAGTATCGCTTGTAACAGTACCTGAAAATAAGATATTGAGAGTCTTTTGATGTTGATTGGTCACAGACTTCAGGAAGTAACAGCATGCAAAGGATATGTGACCAAATATTAAATATGATACTTTAAAAATATGTTAAAGCAAAATATTCTAATTTTCTGAGACACTGAATTTTGGGTTTCATTAGCTGTAAGCCATAATCATCAAAATTAGAAATAAAGGCTTGAAATAAAGGCTTGAAATATTTCACTCTATGTGTGATGAATCTATATAATATATGAGTTTCACTTTCTGAAATGAGTGACAAAAAATATTGAACTTTTTCACGATATTCAAATTTTTTGAGCTGCACCTGTAATTGTCCTATTGGACTGTGTGGAACATAGTGTGGCTTGTAGAGAAATGTATTTCAGCTGAAATGCTCCTTATGCGGGGAGTGGGTGGCCACAGTGACTCAAGAGGCACAACTGGTGACTCGATAGTTTTGATAAGATAAACAACTAAATTAAATGACTGGTAATATGGTTAATTGTAGCTAAATCAGTTTGGCTAATATAGAATTAGTTGCAACCAAAACCCTAAGTTTTGTCATGGTCCGTGGCAATTTTTTCCTGTTTCGCTACGGTTCCCGTCCTTTCTCCGGTTAGCAGTCTATCTGATTTTTTTCCACGTTCCGGTTTGGGGTTTTGCTTCTCCCCGCTTATCATTTGTTTCACCTGTCCGATTACCTGCTAGGTATTTAAGCCTCTCACTTCTGCTTCCTGGCGCTTCTTTGTCATTTCGTGCCTTCACTAGTCAGGGTTGGTTAGAATATAGCTGCTCTATATTTTCACTACTAGATTGGCTTTAGCTGCCCTTAAAGCTCTTTAGGGATTAGTCCCTTTCATTATTTTTGTTTCTTACTCTCTTCTACTCTCTGCTATACTGAGAGTGAGAGGTTCATTTTTATTTAATTTATTTTTCACCTCTTATCGGGCATTATAGTCTACGTTACGAAGGTGATTCTTTGTTTTCTCCTTTTAAAGCTTATTTAAGCTCTGTTCTTTTACCTTTCTGCCACACCCGTGTTAGTGGGTTGTTTATTATTTTGCTACTGAGACTCCTTTAGTGGTCCTCATGTTCGGGAGTAACTTGTTCTGTAATCATGTTTTGTTTTTGTCAGGGCGTGCTAGGTCGGAGGACCAAACGCGACAGTGGGGATCTTAAATCGCTGAGAAACAACGCCACTAGAACGGAGACTGAATCCATGAAAGGGACGAGAAAAACTAAAAAGAACACCAGACTCCCTGTCTCACGTAGAGAGGATGCTTTTAGGGGGAGACTGGAAAATACAGGAAGAACGAAAAACAACTCGCTGTAAGGCGAGCGAACTTGTAATCAACAAAAAACAATGTAACAAACAATGAAGGCAGAGAAAAGAAAAGAGTAGATTTCCTAAATAACTCATATAGGTAAGTGCATAAACCAATTAGCATTTAGATCAAGACAATCTAGCTCAAATTCTACAACTCTAATTGTTAAACTAGATTAAAGTGACGGTCAAGGAAAAACCGTAATATGCTTATAACCACGTTATTTATGGCTATTAAGGTTGAGCACCAATAAAGCGCGAGGAATAAATTTAATTGCAATCTCGTTAAATTTCAGTCTATCTATATCTCTTTATTCCTGTATGCTGTAAAAAAGAGTCGAAATGGGCCCATGGTGACGTAGACGTGAAACCTCAACCAATACATACTTTGATCTCATTACATAACTCCTCCCATAGTTTGAGGCGAATAAAACAGTTCTGTTCCACTAAGAAATTCTGTCTGAAGTCTGAACCAAACGCTCTTGTTTGCCCTTGAGAATAGTTGTCCGCGTTATCAGCATTTGGATTTGGAATAGTTAGTTCGCTAAAATGTTTATTTTTTCCCGCTCTCCTTATCCCTATATCAATTCATCTCCCAATCTTTCACTTTTTTTCCATCCCTCCGTGGTTCTAACATTAGCTTGCTCCTTGCACAGCTCAGCATGGAAACGAACTAATCACTCACGTGTCGTTTTTACTTGGTGCACTGCTCATTCGTCAGATAATATATTGAAAATTGTCAGGGGTAGCGTGGGAACGAAGGACCAGACGCGACAGTAGGTGTACAGAGGATGCTACCTGAACACCACAAAGCGGGAGCGAAAACCCCGCTAACAGGGAATAACAATAATCAAACAAAATATAACTCTCCACACCTGGAGAGATACCGCTACAACTGAAAACAACCCTAAAGGCGAAAACTCTTAACACTTTATACAATGCAATAACAACAAACAAAAACCCTATAGCTCACAACGAGGGAACCGAAACCAAAAACTCTCTTGCAAAACGAGATAGCCCTGCACACACGGGCGGTAACAATAATGGTGATATAAACGACAACGAAAAAACAATTGCACCCTCGGTACGTGGACTATAACGCCCGATAAATGGTGAAAGCAATGAAAACAAAATAACGCTTACGAATTCCAAAACGCGACGAGAGCGGGACTGGAAAAGGATGCTATCCTACGATACCGGCTTTCCTCGAGAAACGAATGGCAATATGGAAGCGTATAATAACGCTGACGTGTGCTTTAAATACTGACAGGTAACCCTGAACAGGTGAACACACTGAACTGAAAACCAAAACCTGAAACGGACTAGGAAACCAAAGCGAAGGAACGCAACGTGAGCGCTCTCCAGGGAAGTGGACAATATACAACAAGCAGGCGGAGAAACCATGACAGGACCCCCCCACTAAGGGACGACCCCAGACGATCCCTCAAGCCTGCGACCCCGGAAATCCCTGATAAGTTGAGGGTCCAGAATATTTTTGGAGGGAACCCAACTACGCTCTTCCGGACCATAACCCTCCCAATCGACTAAGAATTGGAAACCTCTCCCAACCCGTCTCTCGGCCAAAATCCGGTGGACAGTGTACACTGGACCTCCCTCCATCATCCGAGGAGGCGGCGGTGGCTTCTCAGCGGAGGCCAGCGGGCTAATGAGGACTGGCTTAAGCCGGGAGACATGAAACGTGGGATGGATACGCATAGCACGGGGGAGCTGTAATCTTACCGTAACCGGATTAATGCGCCGTAAAATTTTAAAAGGCCCAATAAACCGGGGTGCGAGTTTGCGAGACTCCACCTTTAATGGCAGATCACGCGTAGCGAGCCACACGCGTTGCCCTACCCTGAATGAGGGGGCAGGACGACGTCGTCTATCAGCTGCCACCTTGTGTCTAGCAGCAGCGTGCTGAAGCGCAGTCCGCACCCGCTTCCAAACAGAGCGACACCTCCGAATAAAGGATGTCACGGAGGGAACCACTATATTACTTTCCAGCTCAGGGAATAGTGGGGGCTGATACCCCAGTTGAGCCTCGAAGGGCGAGAGACCTGTGGACGCGTTGCGCAACGTATTATGGGCATACTCAGCCCAGGCCAGGTGTGTACTCCAGGAAGTGGAATTAGAGGCCGCCAGGCAACGCAGAGTGTTCTCCAGCGTCTGGTTAGTGCGCTCGGTCTGTCCATTCGTCTCAGGATGGAAACCAGACGACAAACTGACCGAGGCACCAAGCAGAGAACAGAATGTGCGCCAGAATTTGGCCGTGAACTGGGGGCCGCGATCAGAAACCACATCCAACGGCAACCCGTGTAGCTGAAAAACATGGTCTATCATGAGTTGCGCCGTTTCAGAAGCTGAAGGTAGTTTCGACAATGCGATAAAATGGGCCGCCCTGGAGAAACGATCTACCACGACTAAGATCACCGATTTACCCAGTGACATAGGCAAACCGGTGATGAAGTCGAGGGCGATATGGCTCCAAGGACGGCTGGGAATGGGAAGAGGGCGCAAAAGCCCAGAGGGTGGGAGACTAGAACCCTTACTGCGGGCACACACCGGACAAGCCGCAACAAAACTCCGAACATCCCTCTCCAAACTGGGCCACCAAAACCGCCGAGAAAGAAAGTCCTTAGTGCGGTGAACGCCCGGATGGGCCGCTAATTGAGAAGTGTGACCCCAACGTAATACCCGGGACCTAAGCTTCAGCGGAACGAATAAACAGTGAGAAGGGCCCCCCCCAGGCCCAGGATCTGATCGCACTGCCCTCTGAACTGCAGCTTCAATGGCCCAAATAACTGGAGCCACAATTTGGTCGGCGGGAATGATAAATTCGGGGGCAGGAGCCCTGTCCGAATTATCAAAGACGCGAGAAAGAGCATCTGGCTTAACGTTCTTGGAGCCGGGGCGATACGTGAGCAGGAAATTAAAGCGCAAGAAGAATAACGCCCACCGGGCTTGGCGAGAATTAAGCCTCTTGGCTAGCTGCACGTACTCCAGGTTCTTATGGTCCGTCCACACCGTGAACGGATGCTCCGCCCCTTCCAGCCAGTGACGCCATTCCTCCAGAGCCATTTTGACTGCTAAGAGCTCCCGGTCCCCCACATCATAATTTCTCTCGGCAGGTGTTAACGCACGAGAAAAATAAGCACAAGGATGCATTTTGTGGTCAATGGGGGATAGCTGGGAGAGAATGGCCCCCACTCCTAACTCCGATGCATCTACTTCAACAAAAGGAAGGGAGGGGTTGGGCGTGACAAGGATAGGTTCCGACGTAAAGCGTCTTTTGAGTTCAGAAAACGCCGCTTCGGCCCTCGAGTTCCATTGGAACCGGGAGGAAGAAGTCTTTTTTGTAAGTGAGGTAATAGGAGCGACTACCGCGCTAAAATTACGAATAAACCTCCTGTAGAAATTTGCGAAGCCTAAAAAACGTTGAACCTGTTTAAGAGAGGATGGCGTGGGCCAATTCTTAACGGCCGAGACTTTAGCTGGGTCCATCTGAACCTTGCCTTCTGCCACAATGAACCCCAGGAAAGACACTGATTTAGTGTGAAAGACACATTTTTCTGCCTTTACAAATAGCTGAGCCTTGAGCAGCGCGTTAAGGACCTGCCTGACATGGCGAACGTGCGTGGAAAGATCGGGAGAAAAAATTAAAATATCATCAATATAAACAAAAACCGATTTTTCAAGCATCTCCCTTAGCACGTCGTTAACTAACGCCTGAAAAACTGCGGGGGCGCTAGTGAGCCCGAACGGCATCACCTGATACTCGTAGTGTCCCGAGTGGGTATTAAACGCAGTTTTCCACTGGTCTCCTTCACGAATGCGGACGAGGTTGTAAGCGCTGCGTAAATCCAGTTTGGTAAAAATAGACGCCCCCTGGAGGCGTTCGAAGGCCGAATTCATAAGCGGGAGAGGATAACGATTCTTAATAGTTATCGCGTTAAGTCCCCTGTAGTCGATGCATGGCCTAAGACTACCGTCCTTCTTCTTGACAAAGAAAAACCCGGAGCCCGCCGGAGAAGTGGAGGGTCTAATGAACCCGTTGGCGAGGGATTCCTCTATGTAATTCCTCATAGCGGCACTCTCAGGGGCTGATAAGGAATACAGCGCTCCCCTGGGGGGAATCGAGCCAGGGTATAGCTCGATGGCGCAATCATACGGCCTATGAGGAGGCAGAGAAGTGGCGCGTTGCTTACTAAAAACCTCCGCAAGATCAGTGTACTGCTGAGGAACATTAGCTGGCACTGGAAATGGAATAGCTCCGCCCACCTGAACATTCTCCAAATCTGATTCCGAGTCGCGAGGGATGTCCCAATCGATCTCAGAAGGAGAGCTCTCCTCCTCCTATAAATTAAACCCATCAGCAAGCGAATCCCAAGAAAGACTCCCCCTGGTGTCGCGAGATGACGCTACAGACCCGTGAGCCCCACGGAGAACACTCTCCTCCTCCTGTTCGCTGTTCGAACTGAAATCGGGAAGGGAGCGGCGCGAGCTGCCAGATCTAACAGCTCTATCTCTAACACAGTGGTGTCTGCACTGAACTCCCCAACGGAGAATAACCGAATCCTCTGCTCCCCAGTTAATATTGGGCTTGTGCTGAACCAACCATGAGTGACCCAGAACAAGGGGGTATGTGGGAGAATCTACTAAAAAAAATTTAATACGCTCCGTGTGATCCTGGAACGGAACTGACAGTTTTAAGGAGCTGGTAACCCGTCGAATAGCGCCCGTACCCAAAGGGCGACTATCGAGAGCCGTTACTAACCGTGGAACGGAAAGAGAAACTGAGGGAATCCCCTGCTCCCTAGCCCACTTAATGTCCATAAGGGACTCTACTGATCCGGAGTCAATAAAGGCGATACAGCTGTTGGAATGCTTATTCCAACTCAGCTGCACAGATACTAGAGTTCGAGGAGAAGTTTGATCTTGTCTCACTAAGGACCTCGATTCCCTTAGCGAGACTCCTCTTTTCCCGCTAGTTTAGGACATTGATCTCTGTAATGCCCAGCGCGTTTACAATAACGACACCATGCCTCTCTCGCCCTGGTAAACTTGGGATCCCGTACAGCCGTCCCATCTACCTGCATGGGCTCCTCAGAAAATGAGGAAACCGGAACAGTCTATCTATATCTCTTTATTCCTGTATGCTGTAAAAAAGAGTCGAAATGGGTCCATGGTGACGTAGACGTGAAACCTCAACCAATACATACTTTGATCTCATTACATAACTCCTCCCATAGTTTGAGGCGAATAAAACAGTTCTGTTCCACTAAGAAATTCTGTCTGAAGTCTGAACCAAACGCTCTTGTTTGCCCTTGAGAATAGTTGTCCGCGTTATCAGCATTTGGATTTGGAATAGTTAGTTCGCTAAAATGTTTATTTTTTCCCGCTCTCCTTATCCCTATATCAATTCATCTCCCAATCTTTCACTTTTTTTCCATCCCTCCGTGGTTCTAACATTAGCTTGCTCCTTGCACAGCTCAGCATGGAAACGAACTAATCACTCACGTGTCGTTTTTACTTGGTGCACTGCTCATTCGTCAGATAATATATTGAAAATTGTCAGGGGTAGCGTGGGAACGAAGGACCAGACGCGACAGTAGGTGTACAGAGGATGCTACCTGAACACCACAAAGCGGGAGCGAAAACCCCGCTAACAGGGAATAACAATAATCAAACAAAATATAACTCTCCACACCTGGAGAGATACCGCTACAACTGAAAACAACCCTAAAGGCGAAAACTCTTAACACTTTATACAATGCAATAACAACAAACAAAAACCCTATAGCTCACAACGAGGGAACCGAAACCAAAAACTCTCTTGCAAAACGAGATAGCCCTGCACACACGGGCGGTAACAATAATGGTGATATAAACGACAACGAAAAAACAATTGCACCCTCGGTACGTGGACTATAACGCCCGATAAATGGTGAAAGCAATGAAAACAAAATAACGCTTACGAATTCCAAAACGCGACGAGAGCGGGACTGGAAAAGGATGCTATCCTACGATACCGGCTTTCCTCGAGAAACGAATGGCAATATGGAAGCGTATAATAACGCTGACGTGTGCTTTAAATACTGACAGGTAACCCTGAACAGGTGAACACACTGAACTGAAAACCAAAACCTGAAACGGACTAGGAAACCAAAGCGAAGGAACGCAACGTGAGCGCTCTCCAGGGAAGTGGACAATATACAACAAGCAGGCGGAGAAACCATGACAGAAAATAATAGATAGTTAAGATTTTGCCAAATAAAACATGCCTTGGAAATGGTTTTGTTGTATTGTTCAGTGGCTGGTTACAGTAACAAAAATACGACGAGAACTATTATCCACCTTAATTGCCCTGCACGTAATTTTTGTTCGATTAGCAACCGAAATTAATGAATGGGCCTTTAAATTAATTTAAAAAACTTGATTAAACCTACCATTATTTAATGATTTGTGTGAAACATACATTTGGTAAAACGTCGCCTTGCAATTTAGCTTGCTTTAAATAGACTAACGTTAGATGAAATGGTTGCAATACTCTGCTGAGAGTTTAACCTTCCTCCAGTGTTCATTGCTACCCCCTTTACTTTAGTGTAAAATTTGGCCGGTCGGTTTTAACTGCTCTCATATTAACAAAAAAAACATAAATCATCACCAAATTTTGTTTAACACCTTTTAAACTGTTAAACAATGTCTTCAATTAGTGTTTAACATGAGTAATTGCAGTGAATATACAAAAAACACACTGAAAATGTATTTGTAAATAAAAATTGTATTGTAAAAAAACAAACCATAATATAGTTTCATACCCTATGTCAGGGGTGTCAAACTCATTTTCACCCCGGGCCACATCAGCATTATAGTTGCCCTCAAAGGGCCGGTTGATTTTCGCGGACCTCGATTGTAATTGTTGAGGGGGGGGGGGGGGTGCAATCAAGATTTTTCGCGGACCTCGATTGTAATTGTTGACGGGGGGGGGGGGGGGGTGCAAAAACCATTTTTTATGCGTTTGTCTGTTATATCGTAAAAGTAAATCCCGGTTAACCAGCCACGTAGATACACGCGTCAGGTAATTATTTTTTTTATTTTTATTTTTTTACGCGTCAGATAATTAAGTTCTCGCGGGCCACATAAAATGACATGGCGGGCCACATCTGGCCCGCGGGCCTTGAGTTTGACACCTATGCCCTATGTGCTTTGTCAGCTAGCCAGGTCTACATACTCTGGGGGTAAGGTTAACGTTAGCTGAGCAAGTACGATGCGTTTCTAAGTGCAAAATGACTCAAACAAAACGTTCTTTATCCCCATCCACGCTGGCCCCCTAGTGTTATATAGTTGTCTCAATTATGCGTAGTAAGTGTGCTATATACTGTATGTGACAATTCTGACAAATTTATTCAGCTGCAAATTTTTGAATGGTACAGCCTCTTCTTCAATTTAAGCTTTAAACCATGGATGTGCAGTGAATAGTTTGAGATATTTAGCCTACACTTAAATGAGAAACACAGTGCTCAACACACGAACGGGGCAAAAGACAAAGAACTCACCACAACAGACAGCATGGAAAAAAATACAGAACTTAAATACAAGGAAAACCAGGTGTACACAATGAGGGTAATGCAAGTGCAGAATGCAACACGAGACAACAAAACAATCAATACATGTAATTAACACATAACAAGCAATCATGAGCGGGCTGGCTGGTGAGCTGCCGCCCTCTGGCGGACACCAGGAGTGATGGTGACTGTTATATAGGCCAGTGATTTTCAACCACTGTGCTGCGGCACACTAGTGTGCCGTGAGAAATCGTCAGGTGTGCCGTGGGAAATTATCCAACTTCACTTAATAAGTAACACTTTTGGTTGGTGGTGTGACTCAGGATTTTTTTATGTAAAAAATGTGCCTTGGCTCAAAAAAGGTTGAAAAACACTGATATAGGCTATGTTATGATATTTGTAGTCTCCCTCCATACTCAATAAATATTACGTAGAATCGCTGTGCTCCGCATACTGCATAAATATTGAGTCTGTGTGAAACTTGGCTGCCCCAATTGATTTTCTGAGGGTGTATCTTGGCTTCAAAATTGACTGGCATGTCATAGCAGGAGGTAGGGGTTTGAAAAATGGGCTGCGCCTCCCATGCCGTCACTCAATTCATTTAGACCAAGGGGCCAAAACCGGGTTTACGTTTTGAAGCTCACTTCCTGTTTGGGCTGGGAGCGGCCACAGTGCCGTTGCTCACTAGCGCCACTGCGGTTAGCTCCAGTATAGGTCTTTCACCATGTAAGTCAATGGCAGCAATGTTGTCAAAATACTAAGTCAATACATTTAGTCTAATGCCTCTCTATGTGCCGATTTTTTAAATTATTGTGTCGTTTGCAATGTTTGTGATTAGGTTATAGGATGCACATGACGGTTAATGCCAGCTACGATGTAATGCAGGCTACAATGCCGACTTGTCTAGAACAGTTTTCAGAATGGGGTTTCATGCTGCGGAAAACCGTGACAGACTGCTCTGTCACAGTCGAGTTATTTAGCGGTTAGCCAAAAAGACGGTGGTGGTTTGCTCTCTTAAGACTATGGGGACAGCTTGTTACCTTTCTAGCGGCGCTAATTAGGGACGTTTATAATAAAAGTAGTCTTGTAAAAATAACATATGTGATTGATTGACCGTCAATATAGTTCATGGCAATAGCGTTACCCTGTGTTCGTCCGTGTGTGGTGATGCAGTGCGTCAAGCTTGGCTACCGAGCTCAGCTGGTATGCTATCTCACTAATCAAATTAGCTGATGCTCGCTGAATATAAATTGAAGATAACTGAATGAACATTAATTATATGACGAATACCACACATTCAATGCGAATAAATGAGACAGTAAAATCGAGGATGAAAATTAAATGTTATATTATAAAACATTAGCAACTTAAGGAAGTTTACGGCGAGTTTGTTTTGCAAAATGGTGGGTTTGGTCAGGTCATGGGCTTGATAGTACTGTGGCTTCTCCACCCTGAACTGTCAATCATACTGTGCCCGGGCCATGTGCGGTTGACCCTGCTCCTGACAACGTCACTTCAGCCCCACGGAGCACACGTAGTTTGTTCAAACCGGCGGCAATAAAAGTCTTCCGGAGACTCAAAGGCTGTGGGAAGGCAATAGGTGACATCACAGTGACTTTGTTCATATTCAGTGTATGGTTTAGACCCACACTTCATTCATCACTCAACAAAGATGTGCTAATGACACCATCAAAGCATATCGATGTAGTGCCTATGGTGGCGCATCAGTCTGTGCGGTTGCTCTTTCTGTCCGGTGTATGGCCGGTGCCTTGAGGGAGTGGCAATAGAGTAGACGAGTTAGTATGTCAGATGCGGGCGGAGTCTGGTTTCGTAAGTAAATTCCCTATGACAGATAGAACAGGCTTCGGAGACTCTCTTGAAATATGATTTATCGAATGAGCTGAAACATTCCTGGATTTGCCTGTGTGGTATAAGGATATAGACCATATATCACATGTTCCAATTTTTATTTTTTAAAGTAATGGATTAATGATTGTAGTTCAACTTGTAGTCCACTTTAACGGACTACACATCCAGTACTGCAAAGCACGGTTCTCAAACAATATCATCATCTCGTCTGTCTGGACATTTTTTTTTTTTGGCAGATAGGAGTACTGCCGCTGAAAACAAGCTAACGTTAGCTTGCTAAATTGAGAAGCCCGCCCAAAATTGTCAGAAACTACGCTATGGTTAACCACATAAGCCAATTTTGGTTTTAATCCATCAGGCTAGCTAACATTATATAAAAGTGTTTAAAAACGGAGCTGTGTGCTGCTTCTGGCTAACGTTATATGACGACGTTTGGAGACAACGGTGCTCGTCCAGAGGGAATGCGCCTATTTCACGTCGCTATGGTAACAGCTTCTGCTCAAGCAAAAGTGTATGAGAACTTCCGGTTGTAGCTAGCCTAAGGCAGCTAAGATCACACAACTGACAGAACCGTACTTTACGTCCATACTCAAGACAACATAATTAAGTTAGCTAATGGAGTTCATGGCTTCCCTAAATAACTTACCAAAAATGGCCATGAATGATGTTCACTGGCTAACAGACATTCATAGTACAACCAAGGGGTCGAAAAGTAAAGAAGGGATACAAGCTCTTTCATGAGCAGTTCATCTTCGACTACCAAGGCAAGTGACTGTAACGTTAACGTTAATCTACATTAACTAATTTAGCTAAAATAATAATAATAATAATAATAATAATAATAATAATAATCTAATTTATATATGACTTGTCATACAAAAAGTGTAGCACAATGTGCTAATATACTACTTTTTTATTGAACTGTAGTTCAATATTAGCATAAAAACATTTGTATGTCACCCATCATAAAGCATACCTGACCGCCTGGTGATCTCTTGATCGGAGTTGGATCCTGTGTACAGCTTTGAGACTAAAGGGATCACTCCACAAGGTGCAATATCAATCAAGCCTTTGAAGGTGGTATGGTTCTTGTACCTTTAAATCATACATTATTGCAGCTATGAATCTCCATTACATTGCATAACTAATTCACAACCTGGAAGTGCAGGTTGTAGCAAGTGCTATATAAATGTGATTTATATTATTGTACCGGGAAAAGGTCTCAGACTGCAATGTGAGCGATGATGCAGTCTCACAGCGGATCTCGGTGCAGTCCAGGATCACCCTCAAGTCTGGACAGTATTGCTGGAACTTGTCCGGCATGGTTGCCTGCACTTGCTGCCGTGTCATCCACAGGGGCAATGCACCCAGGACAAGGTACAGGTAGTTGGTCCACGTGATAATGCAGCGACTATCTGTGGACACACTGACCTTGAAGATAGCCGCCAATGTATTCTCTTTGAGCCCAGCAGCGATGTGGAGGAAAAACATAAAACATTCATCAATGAGGGCCAGCTTGCAATGAGAGCTTGATGTTCCATGTCCCATCAGTTGTGGTGCCAGGAAGGGAGTTGGGGTGCCACCCTCTATTGGACGGCACTGCCACTACACCCAGGCAGGGGAGCCAGCTGAGGCAAATAACAAATCAGCCAGCTGCTCCTCAGTAGCCTTAATTATTTATTTTAGAAAAGGGCCTGGTTCCCCAGGCCCGGAAGAGAGCAAGAAACAGTGGAACCGATAGAAGGGAGCAAGCAATCATGAGTAGAATAAGAATTGTTCACAGCAACTTGAATAGCACTCTCTTTTATAGAGAAACATCCAAATGGCCATTGTAATCATTGTCAGGAAGCAGAGACAGTGGAGCATACTCTGTTGTCTTGCAGGAAGTATGAAGAAGAAAGAAGGGCAATGTTTACAGGCTTGCAGAGGCTGGGAGTGGAAGGAAGGATTGAGGGTCTGATTTGGTGTGGGTGTACAGTGGAGGGAAGGAAGGAGCTACTTGTTTTTTTGAGGGACTGATTACAAGGATATAGGAGAAACTAAATACGATGGATGATTAACTCCAGGAGATGGCAGTAGTGCAACAATCATGGATGGAAGCTGCCGTTAAAAAACACAGAAGGCCTTTTGGTTTGAGTTGTTGCCGCATTTTGGCACCTTTGTTTCATGATTTTTGGTGAGTGTTTTGTTTTGTGCCTACAAACCTTAATAAATTATATTTAACCCTTTTTCTGTTTCCCTGTCTGTTCACCACGTGGTTCCCCAGCGCTGTGCCACAACTTTAAAATTACTCTAAATTAACTTAATCATAGTTATTCAGACAAAGTAAGTTTTCATAAATTTAATGACTAATGCAAGGTCAGTATTTCCTTGCATACACCTTACATTTGATGACTGCGTTTAATCTGTATGGACATCACTAGGTTTATGATGTGATCCTTTGAGATTCTCTGCCAAGCGTTTACCGCTGCTTCTTTCCGCTGCTGTGTTTGCTGGGGTTTCGGACTTCAGTTTCCTATTGAGCAAGTTAAAAGCATGTTCAATGGGGTTTAAACCTGGTGTCTGACTGGGCCATGTCAAACACTTCCAGCTTTTCTTCCTGATAAGCTCCTTGGGTAAGTTTGCTGTATGTTTTTGGTCATTGTCTCGCTGCATAATAAACTTCCGTCCACAGTGCACCACAATGAGACTTAACTTATTTTTTAATAAAAAAAATAGCTTGCTAAGTTACTTTTTGCTTGACAAATGAAATTGTCTTATCCCATTGGCAACTCTTGAAATGAGTAAAACGGTCAGCTCATTGTCAATCTTGTCTTATTTAGCAAAAAGGTAAAAATAAATATGATTTTAAGTCGAAATATAAGATTAATACTTGATTAACTTTTTTTTTTTGGTTTGTGCAGTGCAATGGGTTAGTGGCATTTCTCTGAATATTGATGGACAATATTTTTCTGTACACTTCAGCTGTATTCTGTTGCATGACTGGCTACATCATCAATAACAACCATTGAACCAGATGCAGCCATACGGACTCAAGCCATCACATTGCTTCCACCATATGTGACAAATAATAGAATGCAGAGTCCAGAGCAGTCCCTTTCTCCATACTTTCACCTTTCCACCACTCTCGTAAAAAGGTTTAACTTTGTCTCATCCATCCATAAGACTTGTTTCCAAAACTCATCAAGCGCATCTTTGTATTTTTTGCAAATTCCAATCTCGGCTTTCTGTTCTTGGTGCTGATGAAGTTTACATCTGGAAGTGTAGCCACAGTGAACTTTTTACTCCTCTTTATAGAGGGCACTGTAGTTCAATATCTGTTTTAAAAAAACACATTAAATAAATGCAGACATTGTGAATTTGAAATGCAGTCATTGTTTTGATTTTAAAATAGAGGCCAAACAACCAATTTGACACAACTTTCTAAATACACTATGTAAAATGTGACATATATGCTTCCAAAAAATGTAGTTCATGCCATTTAATATATAGTAATTGTGGCTGCTTATTAACCTCAATTACAAGACCTAGGTCTACAGATCAGCGGTAAAGGTGCTTGACTGAAAAATAAACATCCGGTTCCTTTTGGTTGTAGTGACATCTAGTGTCTAACATGGTGTACTCCAGTTCAGATGGAGACTGCAGTCATTCATCATTTAGTTCATGTGCATGCATTGCGCTGCGAGCCACTTGCGTCCGTGTGTCTGTACATGGACACGAGTGATAGGGGAGAAATACCTCAGAAATAAAATATACACAGGTCTAGATAGAGGTATAAGAAATGAAATCGACCCAATCCTATAGGGCGACAAACTCTTGGACTAGTGTAATGGGAAATTAAAATAGCGATAGTAGAACGTAAAGCAACCCGGAACACCGGGCAAGTAGCTAACTAGTGAAAATAACAGGACAAAAAGGAACAGAAATCCTCCAGCTCGTAAACGTAGCGAGCTCGTCTTTAAAGAGGGAAAAATAAAGACAAAGAACTAAGATGGTAACTACAGCAGGACAGAGACAAGAGTGAATAAAGAGAGAACAAAGATCCGAAGATCTAACAATAACCGGCGCTTGCTGCTTTGCTTGAAATAAATGCAAGGAAACCAGCCTCCGATTCTTATATCTTACCGACATGGAGTTGTGAAGCAAACAACAACCAAGTGCTGGAAAACGGAAACACAGAGCTTATATACCCGATAGGAAATAAGGAACAGGTGCGAGAAATCGGGTAATAAGAGAATGAAAACGGAAACGGAAGGTAAACAAGCATGTGAAAGAGCGCCCTCACGCCGCTCCGAGGAGGAACTACCGCATAACAGAAAAGGAGCTGAAACCCCATGACAAACTTTATAAACAAAAAGCATTGAGTAGTCTATCCATCAGCTAATCATCATCGTGTGTTCAATATGACTAACCAGAGTCTAGTGTTGACTCTCCGAGGAGTAAAATAACACGACTATAATTTGAATTGTGTCAAGTAAAATTACGCATTGTTTCTTATTCCTATATGTATTGTGGGTATAGCTGTGTTTAAAATATGACTGTAAACCCTTAGTTTGGTAGAAAAATGCAACAGTTTCTCCATTATAGCCTAAGGCAGGGGGTCCTCAATTTTATCCAGAAAGGGGCGATGTGGGTTTAGGTTTTTGTTCCAACCAAGCAGTTACACACCTGATTTTACTAATCAACCACTAGAGTCTTTGCTAAGGGCTTTAATTAGTAGAATCAGGTGTGTTACTGCTTGGCTGCACCTACACTGGCCCTTCTTGGATAAGACTGAGGCCCCCTGGCCTAAGGGGAAATTGAGAGGTGCGGTGCACTGGACAGCATATTGTTTGCTGCAACTTCGCCAATAGAAGTAAGCGGTTATGTTCCATTTGACATTATTGAGTTCAGTGCTTTGTCCGGCATCAGTGTGGGTGTTGGCATCTCTCGGAGTGCCATTCTAGGTGTAATTGGGTTCTTTGTGTTTTATACCAATTTATCCAAGCCAGTCCCAGCCATTCTGCTCCCGTTTGAACCAACCTAAAATGCTTTCCCATAACATAAATTCTGACGTCACGTGGGGCTGTAATGGTGACATGTAGTCCAGCTGTCTCTCGTGTTTGTGTTTGTTAATTTCAATGTGTTTTGTAGTGTCTGGCTTTTGTTTTTTGTTCTTTTTTTATGCGCTGTGTGTCTGTTGTAGTACGGGGAAGCGGGCTGGAGATTTTTCAGGGAACTCCTGCTGCTTGTTTTGATAATATTGATGTATTGTCTAATAGAGATAATTTTGTTTGTGGTCATCACCATGGAGACACATTCGCAACATATGCTCGGGAATGTCCATTGGATCTGCAGCAACAAAGTGTATCATCGCTCTTCACCGGAGTTGAAGATGTCGGGACTGATCCGGGAGTGCAGGCAATTTTCAAAAGGCCACCAGGGAAGGAGAAGATAATGCGGGGGAGGAGTGAGGCGACGACTGGGAAGGTTGATGCAGTTTGGTGGATCCGTTTCGACAGTGTACAGAGACCACAACACTGCGTGTAGCCTATGGGGGAAAGTCGTGGAGGCGGAGTTTGTGTGTTGCTTAATGACACTCTCGGGACTGCGGGGGCTATTTTTAATCATGGCTGTATTCCACTTTAATTCACTTAATTAGTTTGATTTATGCAATGATTCTATTGAATGTCTTTATTTGATATGTTTGTTTGTGTGTCTGTCTTTTTTGTTGTTGCTGGTGGCTACAACTGAAGTTTCCTAAGAGGAAAAATAAAAGTTATTCTATTCTATTCAATTCTACCTGAACACAGAGATAGACAGAAACATCCATCCATCCATCCATTATCTAACCCGCTTATTCCTGGTCAGGGTTGCAGGGGGGCTGGAGCCTATCCCAGCATGTATTGGGTGAGAGACAGGAATACATGCTGGACAGGTCGCCAATCCATCGCAGGGCACACGCACCATTCACTCACACATTCATACCTATGGGCAATTTAGAGTCTAGACAAAAACATAAAAATTGTATATACTGTATCTGGTTTATTTCATTGTAAAGGTTATGGCATTAAAATAAGTATTTCCAGGTACAGCACACTCCCTTTACTCTCCCCCCAGATGGGCATGCCTCTTTCACAGGAAAAGGTACAGATTTAAGTTCCACTCTTGCACCGTGATAGTGACTCCCTCATGTGGAATAAGGAAATACAAATTTGGGGAAACAGTGGGTGGTACCTTTGGGAACTGAGATAAGAAGGAAGTATATACAATTTAAACATTTTGCATAGGAATATATATTGCAGAAAAAGATAATAATATTAGCATGGCTTCTACAGCTGCTGTGCAGGTTCCCCTAAGCAGTCTGGATATCTGGGAACCTGCTACTATCGGGACATGCATACTTAATGTTTTACAGACTGACACCAAGAAAGAATCTTGTAACATAAGTGATATCTATAAACTCAGCATGCAGAGAATTACAATGTAAACACGCAAGAGCTGTGTTGATGAACGCTTCACACCCTGCCCCAGACTGTCTGTACCAGACTGGGTTTCAATAAAAATAAATATACAGTTTACAGTGGGATCATTGAGAAAAAGACTACGGATCCCAACAAACAGCACACTGCTCCTGCTCTAGAGGAACGTGAGGAAGCACTCCGTCCATCCGTCCCGTCCCCCCCCCCTCACTTTCCTGTTCTCTTTCCCTCTCTGTCTTTCCTCCATCTCTCACTCATGCCTTTTTCTCTTTTTTATTTTATTTTTCATTTTCATTGCATCACTGCCTGTCATTTTCGACTGTCTTAAACATAGACACACATAGATAATATAATATAAGGTTTTGCAACATTTTTGAAAAAATGCAATGTGGTTATTCCGAGGGAAATAGAAATAGAAAGACTGAATTGAAATTCGAAGGTACATTTACGCAAAATTTGATCCCGTAGTAAATCCATTATTTTAAACTGATAGCAGTGGCGCCCCCAGAAAATTTTCATAGGGGGGGCCACTGAAAATCTTGGGGTGGCACACCAAAACCAAAAGCCATAACTGAATTTCAGGAATTCTATTATGTTGTTGTAGTATATAAAAATATATACATTATTGATTTAAATGAATAGTACCTAATGTAAAATATCAGATAGAAGCATATTATGCAGACTCGGAAGCATATTATGCATATGCGACTCGCGAGCCGCGAGGGGGGGCCAGTGTGTGTGTGTGTGGAGGGGGGGGGGGGGGGCAGCGATTTTATCAGGGTGGCCGTGGCCCCCCCTGGCCACCCCTTGGCGGCGCCACTGACTGATAGGCGTACTGTATTTAGATGTGAATATAGATACTGTATATGGCTTCCTAGATTATGCAGAACACCTACCTCTAGTGGAGAAGCTGTCTAATACGCCGTATCTTCTGTGATTATGGATGCATTCCCAGCGGTGGACAAAATATTAAATTCAGTGACATTGAAAGACGATGAAATAATGAAAATGTTTAGGCCACTAAAATAAAAATATAACGTGTGCAGTTGTTTATAAACTAAACTACACTGGTTGTTTTAGCGGTATGTGTTTACAGGCCCACCATATGGGAATAGGGTAATGTATGGGCTCTTTCACGCGATTTTAATGAAACCCAGGACCTGAAGACGCAGAAGTATCGAATAACTTACGCCTTGCATAATTTGGAGATGTTTCATATTTTTCTTGGTTCCCTTTCAAAGTCAGCAAAATCTTTCCCAAGGAAAACAAACGACTTATTTGACCCACTACGTATTGACTGGATTGGATAGTTAACTTAATAAAATGGTGAAATTGTAAAGGACTGGAATACCATGCCTTGTGTTATGCAAGGCTATTGTCCTCGTTATTTCACACGCACGACTGCTTACTGTAATGTTCCTCGGTATTGTCTTTCTCATTAAATGGAAATACTGCACCGGGCAAAATATATTATATATTCGGTTTATCATCTCACCGTAACCAGCGTATCCTGTTACATTGTGCCGGACGCACTGCAGTAGGCTATATTTTCGCCCTTAAAGATTGCACAGAATCCAGTACTTATTTAACATTTCATTTCGTTCTTGAAATAATAAAAGAGTGTTATTGAATTTGACAAGGACGGGAAACTGCACAAAGGGAAAGCTATTGTGATCGTGACAGCACGATGCAGCGAACTGCTCTCGCATGTCTATGATGTGGTTAGTGCACTGCGGTCTGGAGAGCTCCTTTTGTGTAATGTGTTCTGTAGGATGGACTAAGCTGCGGTTCCGCGCTATTCCTCAATTAGCCATAGTGTATTTTAACTGTCGTTACAGTTTAAGTGGAGCACCAACTGACGGCATTATCATCAAAGGAGTTTCAAATATTGTCAGGGCGGGGATATGGGCAACTAACAAGAAGGAATGGAATTGCCAATGATTACTTGCAAAGCACAATTATTATGTATTTCAATATTACTCTTAACATTTGGCTACAATCTTGAAAATTTCAAATATAGATAGTATTATTATAACATACAGCTTTCAGCACCGATGTTAATATTTTTGTCTTTTTCCTAAAAAATGGATAGCCTTGTGATGAAATGTCTGGGTAAATCTCATAGTCAAAAGTTTTGACACTCGTCTCATGTAGTGCCAGATGATCTTTTAGCATTGAAGGTGACTGCTAAAATGCTTATACATTATTTATAAATAAGTTATGCTGTGGTAGTGTAACTGTTAAACATGCTTTACGAAGGTTTTAAGAAGCTACTTCATGTACAGTGTAATCCCTGCTTCTATTGGATACAGCAGGAATGTGTCGTCCCTCCAACCAATGCCTGTAGATGAGTAATGTGTTGAGCAACTTTTTTCTATCCACAAGATGGTGCTCTTAGCTCTTTTAAAACCAAGAGAGATTAGTGCTTAATTGAAGGCACAAAGAGAATGTTGAAATTTCAGTCCGCCTTCACCGGGTCTGATGTCTCACAAACTGCAAGTGTTGATATCACTTTGTGTGAAACATTTTCAAAGGAGTTGTGCATGGGCATGTTATTTGTAATTTAAACAAGAATGACAATATTGATCGTGAGCATGCTTTGAAACATAAGATGAATGCTAATTAGCAGAGCATAATGCTGGATACATAGCACACAGGAAACTGATGATTATACAGAGACTTAATGCCAAGAATATATGAAAAAAGACACCCTTTTCGTTCATGCCTCAATTTTGTTTTTTCATTCACTTTGCAGAATATTTTTTTTTTGTGAAAGGAAGAGTTCTTCCATTAGAAGCACAAAAGAGCAGCTTGTTCAGATTGCAAGTCAACTGAGTTCTGGAAAGCGCCAAACTTTAGCAAATTTTTCAGAAGTGTCAACCCGGTCCACTTGTTTAGCCTCTCTCATTAAGATAATTTAGTCTACATACAATATCCCTGATGTACTGCTTACTGTGAAGGAACCAGCAAATGTTTATAAACTGAGAAAAATAGTCTCCTTTTTTTCACTCTGCAAAATGAATAATCCAGAGTTAACTCTGGAAACACTTTGTTTGATCTAGGTCTATATAGTGTTAGTAGATAGTTTTATGGTTTGGCAATGGAATATCTCCTTTCCACCCCCTTGACTGGATCTAATGAGGCCCAGAGAGGTGGTAATACAAATTGTAAACATAAAATTTTACACCCATCACAAAAATGGGGTTTGTGTTTACTTCAATGACTCACAGGTAGTTTCCTTTCTGAAAATAACCTACCTTTGGAAATACCCAGAGGAAGGTCACAAGCAGTTTTATATCGATGAACATATAAACATGTGCTTTTCAATAAACTTATGGCCAAGTGTATACTCAGAAGTGTTTAAGCCTCATTGTTGCAAAGGAAAACCCCTGTTTACACTATGTAAAAAATGGCATGTTGCCTGCTTATTACAATTGATTAATTTTATCATTGAATTAATTTAATCATTCATTTAGTACTCAACATAGTATTGCTTGTGCCATTTAGACAGTGATCAAAGGCTACATTAAAATATTCAGTCAGTGTCAGTTTTGTCAACTTGTTATAAGTTAAGTAGGATTGAACAGTAATACCCGCTTTGATTTGTTAATGAATGTGTAGGCAAAACCGCTTTGTGTGTTGATTGAACCGTCCCCTTACAGAAAATGCTCAGGGTTGCCAAGCTTTTTAATCTCAAGACCCAGTAAATAGGTCACTTTGGATGGAGAATCCCCCCTTATCATTAGAATAGTGAATGGTTGGCCTCTTTATCAAACCTCCACTACAGATGCAAGTAGTTAGTACATGGAAGCATGTCTAAAGCAGGACATCACATACTACACAAAACTACAGTATCAGTAGTCCAGTACACATATTTAGTACAGTATAAATATGTGCAATGATCGCATTACCAAAAGTGTGCAGATCAGAATTTGATTCTAAGTCTTTATTAAATTTGACAGTATGCAATTTATTAAATATTGGGTCACAATCAAAATATTCTTTAAAATGTTTTTTTTTTTTAGGCCCCCCTGGAATTCTTTTGCAGATCCCGAGGGGTTTCCGGGTTCATCTGTGAACCACCATCAACAAATATTTGACATGATTTGGCATACATGACAGCCGAACCTTTCCCCGCACAAAGCAAGTGTGTGCAATAAGACTCTGGCTCTATGGAATAATTAAGGACGTTCACAATTGATTCGTGTTGATCCGCACACTAATTAAAATGAAGAGAAAAAAAAAAAAAACTGCCATTAATTAGTAAATGCATCAGCTGAGCACGCCGCACACTTTGGCCTGAGCCGAGCAAGGGGGGTGGGTTAGTCCAGAGGACAGGAATGAAAGGGAATTCAGGGTATATTTACAGCAGCCAACCGGAAGACATAGGAGAACATGCCCGTCCTTGACTAGATTTTAATCAGTTTAAACTTGCAGTTGAATTAAGTTTTGAAAAAATCAATAGTTGGTTCAAGGAGATTAAAAATGATCAGTACTCCATGACTCACCTCCTGTTTTTGAAAGCTAGCTTAGCTTTTAGCGATTGGAATGTCAGTGTGCATAGCATCATTGCCCTGTATAATACAATTGTGTTCAACCATATTTTTATGGAGTTAAGATTCAATTACAGTTTTTTACGATTGCTTTGACTCATTTTGCACAACAAAGTTTCAATGTGCAAAACTCTTAACACAGAATGCTATACTGCTCATTTTGGGTTCAAAATGTAATATAGCATGCAAAATAAAAATACCTGTGTCAAATCAGAGAACATTATATGCAAATGTTTATCATAGCACCAGAACATTGGATATGTTCATCGTTGAAGTTTAATTATTGATGCATTTCCAAATACAACGGCCATTATCAAATAATGCTGTCAAACACAAAATAATTGCCATCAAAAAAGACTATGCAAGGGTCATTTCCTCATAAGTACTTGAAATGATGTACAGCAAGCATCCCTTGTGATAGACTGCAGTGTGTGTATATATATATATATATATATAGCTTGTGTTTTTATGGAAGACAAACTAAATATTAGATTACGGTAGGTGACTGTATATGAAGTTTAATAATTGAAAACAAATCATACAGTAATGCAGTAAACTCAACTGTATTTTACAGTAAAAGCAAAAACAACAGTAACAGCAAAAACAGTAAAAGCAAAAGCAGTTACAATAACAAAAAACTTTACAATAAAAAAAAAAACACAGTCTGTATTGCATTTCAGTGCTTAAGCAGCATCTTGCCTCTCTGCTGCATTTGGCCACAGCATTTCATCTACGTCGCATCTGATGTCTTCATTTGCAAGGCAGCGTTGGTAAAATCTTCGGGAGTGTCTTATCCACCCCTGGCACTGCTGGGCTGTAATGTCATCGCATGCCTCATCCATGGCCTGAAGGAGTGTCGCCTGCTCATACGGACGCCGATCATACACCTTCCACCTCCAGGCCGAGAAAAACTCCTCTATGGGGTTTAGAAAGGGGGAGTAAGGTGGAAGGAATTGTGATTGGGAACTCTGGATGGGCTGTAAATCAGTCTCGCACAGCCAATGCACCATGGACGTTTACATTGTCCCAGACAATGGTGAACACCATCTGAACATTTGGCTGTACGAGACGATTGTACAGCCCCTCCAGAAAATGTATGAGGCGCATGGAGTTGTATGCCCCCAGCAGAGGGTCACGAGCCTCAACTCCATTGCGGGAAATGACAGCACACATTGAGATGTTGGCTCCACGCTGTGGCATTTTATGTAGTGGTGAAGAGATTATCAATTGTGTTGCAATGCTACTCACCTGGGAAAGGTTGTTGGAAGTACTGAGACATGACTACAAACACATGTTGAATTGATTTAGTGATCTGCATTTGTATTAACAGTTTTGCACTTTGTATGTCAGCATAGGATATTTTTGCACTTTGTATGTCAGCATAGGATATAGTGTCTTAGAGTACGAATTTTGAAAGTCAGTTTGGCACTTTGCATTGTGAGTTTTGTACATTGAAATTCTGCTGTGCAAAATGAGTCAAAGCAATCGTAAAAAACTGTAATCATTGAAAACAAATCATACAGTAATGCAGTAAACTCAACTGTATTTTACAGTAAAAGCAAAAACAACAGTAACAGCAAAAACAGTAAAAGCAAAAGCAGTTACAATAACAAAAAACTGCAAAACAAAAATGCATTTCAGTGCGTAAGCAGCATCTTGCCTCTCTGCTGCATTTGGCCACAGCATTTCATCTACGTCGCATCTGATGTCTTCATTTGCAAGGCAGCGTTGGTAAAATCTTCGGGAGTGTCTTATCCACCCCTGGCACTGCTGGGCTGTAATGTCATCGCATGCCTCATCCATGGCCTGAAGGAGTGTCACCTGCTCATACGGACGCCGATCATACACCTTCCACCTCCAGGCCGAGAAAAACTCCTCGATGGGGTTTAGAAAGGGGGAGTAAGGTGGAAGGAATTGTGATCGGGAACTCTGGATGGGCTGTAAATCAGTCTCGCACAGCCAATGCACCATGGAAGTTTACATTGTCCCAGACAATGGTGAACACCATCTGAACATTTGGCTGTACGAGACGATTGTACAGCCCCTCCAGAAAATGTATGAGGCGCATGGAGTTGTATGCCCCCAGCAGAGGGTCACGAGCCTCAACTCCATTGCGGGAAATGACAGCACACATTGAGATGTTGGCTCCACGCTGAGGCATTTTATGTAGTGGTGAAGAGATTATCAATTGTGTTGCAATGCTACTCACCTGGGCAAGGTTGTTGGAAGTACTGAGACATGACTACAAACACATGTTGAATTGATTTAGTGATCTACATTTGTATTAACAGTTTTGCACTTTGTATGTCAGCATAGGATATAGTGTCTTAAGGTAAGAATTCTGCAAGTCAGTTTAGCACTTTGCGTTAACAGTTTTACACTTTGTATGTCAGCATAGGATGTAATGTCTTAGAGTACGAATTTTGAAAGTCAGTTTGGCACTTTGCATTTTGAGTTTTGTACATTGAAATTCTGCTGTGCAAAATGAGTCAAAGCAATCGTAAAAAACTGTAAACCGCACCGTTCTGATGCATGTTATTGGGAGACTTGACTGTACAACCTGTTTGCTTCGAAGGTCAGGGAGGCGGTCCTGTTCCATTGTGCCGTAGTTGTGGCGGTGATTATACCATGACTTCATGGAGGACACACGTCCTGGCCTTTATCCCGCCATGCAGAATGTTCTGTGTCCCGTGATTCACTGGCAGGAGCCATACATCTAAAACCTAATGCATGAATATGCAAACCAGTCCCCTAAAAGGAGTGGTCCTTTCTTCAAAATAACAGAGAGAATATTCTTCATCTTTCTTTTACTGCTGATAAAGACCTTGAGTTATAATGGGTCGTGCACCTGGTGTTCGGGGTTTCCAGCTGGCACAGTGTCTCAACTGGGAATGAAAGTATTTACACCGTGTGATTTCTTCATTTGGGAATAACCAATGTTTCCTGGTGCACAACCTGTCTGAGGTTTTGTTGAATTTCATCCCAATGGAGGAGGGGCCCCCAAGAGACAAGAATATCCCCTCTCCACTATGTATGCATACACTTTGGGGAAAAGTGGAAAGTTTACTGTTTTCTTATGTACCACACGCTTGAATGTTTTACACCTATATGGGGGGGGGAACGCAGTGAAAATGCAGCCCTATGCTACCTTTAAATCATTTGCGCAGAGTGTGGATTTTATTTGTCAAGGGCTTGCACAACTCAGCAGTGAAGCCAGGGGACCAGGAGGAGTCAGTTTTGGAAGGCCACGGGCTCGAGCATTGGCTGCGCCACTCGCGGGGACATGGGGGTCAGCTTGTGGTTGCGTGAGCGGCTTTAATTCAAACCCGTCCCCATTTGTCTGTTTGCCAGACATTGCGCTGCAGCACAGGTAGGCCAGTCTGTCACGCACAGGACAGCTGCTGAGTCCCACCAGGGGTTTTAGGCCATAGACGCTGACCCCAGAGTTCAGTGTTATGCAGAGCGGGGCCATCTTCATGTTTTAGTGTGCGTGCATGTGTGCATGTTTGTGTGCGTGTGCATTTGTGTGTGTGTGTGCGTGTATGTGTGTGTGTGTGTGTGTGTGTGCATGTGTGAGTGCATGTGTATGTGTGTGCGTGTGTTCATGTGTGTGTGTGTGTGTGTGTGTACGTGCGTGTGAGTGCATGTGTGTGTGTGTGTGTGCATGTGTGTGTTCATGTGAGTGTGCGTGGACATGTGTTTCTGTGTGTGTTCATGAGAATGTGTGTATGCTGCATGTGTGCGCGTGTGTGTGTGTGTGTAGATTTTATCATCATCCAAATATCTTGGCCAGAATAATCCAAACTATAGTTGGACCCAGAAATAAATGTGAGGCGTGAAGTAAATTACACCGGCAAGATGTAATCTTTTCTTAAATATATGAGCTGATAATTGTGTCATGTTTGCAGTCAGTAAGACTTACTACACAAAGTCATTGGTCTATGTCATTGGCTTGAATAGTTGCTAAAACAGCCTTTTACCCACACCAGGATTAAGTTAGGTTAATCATGGGTTTAGATTAACAGCACAGCCAGAACTGTATCAATAAATAAAAATTATGTTCGTTTGAACCATAATTCACAGTGGTTTTACCATGCAAACTACAAAAAAGGGTTTCCTTCTGCATGTAAGATTATAGGATAAATTCTTTCTTGTCTTCTTTGTAGCATACGGAAAAGTATATCTGGTTTCAATTTTTTCGCCATATGATGACTATACATAGATGTTAATGTTAGGAAAATTAACCTTGTATCTTTTAATATGAATAATGTGGTAATGAGAACTTTCTTCCTGCAGACTTTTTTGTGGGGCACAGTGTGAAAGAATCCGTCGGTGAGACAGCACATCTGGCGGCTGATCCTCTACCCTCTTACATGTGAATACAAGCCATAAAAAAGAGAGGCCGTTACTGCAGCGCTGAGGAGATACAGTAGCAGTGTGACTCGGGGGTCATCGAGAGGTCAGGCCGCCGACATAACTCTCAGGCCGAGCGCTCATTTTAAATTCCCCAGTCCAAGATGAGTAAACTCCGCTGCGTTTTCATTTACTGTACTACTTCTCCTTCAGAGGGGGAGGTGAGAGGAGAGAGACAATGGGAGGTGCCACTGTTGCCAAAAGCACCAACGCAGTTACTTCAGTGCCGGTTTCTTTTTTTCCGATGAGCTGGCTCTGAAATACTGGCATAGAGTCGTCCTCTGTATCCCGCCGGCACGCAGGAAAACAATGGTGTTGTAGGGGTGCCAGATAGGCCGGAAATTGAAAGCTAATAACCTTAAATGCCATTTATATCGTTTTTTTCTCTGCTCAATTTTCAAATAAAAGCAATTGTAGTTACAGGCAGCCAATGATTCCTCCAGCTTTTCTTGTGGAAAGGGGATATTTTGTATTGGGTTAAAAAAAATGCAATGTTTATTTTAATCCTTCTGGAAAAAGTGGTGTTCAATTCCAACATATCAACATCTAAAGAATGTATTCCAACTCTGATTGAGCGGTCAAACATGTCAAACATGTCAAACACAATAGATTTTTTATATTTCTGACATCAATTGCACTGACAGTCATTGGGCCTCATTCACAAAACTTTAAAAAAATTCTTCTTACTTTTGTTCTTTAGAAAAGTTCCGGTGAGAAAAACAACGTGGTTTTAATGAAGGCCTTCATTTTTGTGTGTATCCCTGGTGTATCAGATCGTGAGTGTTCTTAAATTTGATGCATGTGCCTATTCATTTGATTAGCATAAGGAAACAGCCTAGCAATCCCATAAAAGACATGCCGACTTCAGGCAGTGTGCAAATATAAGCCATTCTTTACTCTCTGCAAGCATATATGCGCGGTCCCTAAAGAGGCGCTCTCTATCCACGTAATCCAAAAGTAGCAAATATGTCATTGCTAAGTGCTGGGTTCGACTACACACATATAGGTCTTTATTCTGTATATCATCATCAATCATCATCATTAGTCACTTTTTATCCATAAACGAAATTAAGTACATGTGGTATTATTGCAATCTAAAACTAAGACGAAAACTAGGTGTGAGAAATGCATTATCATAAACTGAAATAAGGATAAAAAATGTAGTTTTTGAAAAATGTTTAATGAAACTAAAACTAGCAAACCTAAACTCCTAGCTCTTAAAACTAATGAAAACGAAAGTAAAACATAATCAAAATGTGTGTAATCAATGCCGAAATGTCCGTGGGAACGTTCTTACAACAGTTATGCATGTTTCTTGAACGAGGCCCAATATGTTTGTAACACTTTTCCTTACTGCTAACATTAAGGTCTCCATAATGTAAAAGCATCAGCTCACATGACAGAGCATCCTCTTTAGGACATGAACCCAATTGTAGGTGTCTGCTCGGTAATCCATATTTTTTCAGTTTTGGTGGATTTGGCGACATCTCTGGTGACTGGTGGTCACAACAGTTTGTTTTTATACTCCAAATCCCAGAGTTCCATTCAAAACGAAGCTACACTGCCAAACAGAGCAACATGGTTTGCTTGGGGGAGTAACTTTAAGAGTGTTTAATTTTCTTAGAATATAATCCAGCGGAGGCGTATTTTGGAGAAAGAAGACTGCCTAGAGATGATCAACAATGTCGTCCGACACGGTAATATTGCGCAACATATCAAACCTAATTTCAGGCGCTTGCTCTTCCGCATTCGACATGCAAGCTTCTGTGCGTGCGTCATATTTGAATACTTGGCGGGAGTGTCGCAACCGTCGGCACCAATAGAAAATAGAGCAATTGTCGAGCGGGTCACATATAGAGGAGCAATTGCAGAACGCAAATACATTGAATGGATATTGGTACAAAATATCCAGTGTGAAAAGGTGTCAATTATGGTCCCCCCCTTTCAAGGAAAACCCAGAGAATGCTCTTACACTCAAAGGTTCCCGTGTTTCTGTCGCTAAGCCCCCCATAGCATGTTTGACATGGTGAACAAGAGAAACCTAGAACACAGGTTGTAAGGTACAAAACTGGGGTACATGGGTCCAGCATTCAGGCGAGAAGGCAGCTCCATCCGGCATTAGGCACGACTTCAATAAAAAACCTCCAGTCTGCTTTTAAAAAGCATTAGTCCACAGCAAATTAAAAAGCAGAATGCAATTAAAAGAAATCACTGTGTAAATGTTAGCATGTGGAAGTGACTTTTTTTCTGAAACAAAGAGTGCCCAGAAGGCTGAATCACACAGCTGCCGAATATTACTACGTGCATGTGTTTTGAATAAGGTGCCATTATAATCAAAATCATAAAAATGTAATGTGGTCCCCTGTACATTTAAATACGAGTTACTCAATCCTTACCGAGTTCATGCATTCATTTTATTTTATTTTAATTTTATTTTTTTGCACTCTCAAAATGAATGGGTTTGGATGAGAGGAGAATAGCTCAAGGCAATCAAACGTTTCATTACACACAAGTATACTCTTGTATGATATTTCTCATCTACACGGCAAAGACAGGCGGGAATGGTTTAAGATTTAAACGTCTGCTCAGCATCAAGCTCAGATGAGAAAGGACCAAAAACAGTCTGAGAGAAGCTAGGGACACAGCCCTGAAACATTCCAGATATGTCTCCTTCTTTCCCTTTTCACAGGAATATAAATTACATTTATTGGAAATACCGGGGCTTAGAGCTGTTTTCCATTCAGCTCCAGTTTTTCAAAGTGCTTTCATTCACCCCTCCAAATTTCGACACGGATATGCCAATTGTAATGGATGCAATTATGTCAACAAAAAAATAAAAAACATGGGGTTGAGACAGAGGTGGTGCAGTTTTGGTAAGGCCTTGTCTGTTTTTCACCCTTCTGTGATTACTTTCACCTATTACAATTGAGTTTTGGGGGAAGTTCAGACAGAAGTGTTACTTTCTTTACATGCCAGTGGTTCAATGAGCAAATTATGGAGTATCAAGATGACAGGTTTTCTCTCAATGTGCACACAATCTCTCAATCGCCTTATCCACCAGGCACAATGTGATAATGGCACAATATCATCACCAGGCACAATATGATAACGGCCTTTCCAGGAATTAAAGAAAATCATGTAAACTGCAGTCAAGCTGGAAATTTTAACCATAGATTAATTATGTGCGTATGGTTTTTAGACCTGTGTTAATGTATATGAATTAAGTGCATATGGTTTTTAGACCTGTATTAATGTATATTAATTATGTGCATATGGTTTTTAGACCTGTATTAATGTATATTAATTATGTGCATATGGTTTTTAGACCTGTATTAATATATTAATTATGTGCATATGGTTTTTAGACCTGTATTAATGTATCTTAATTATGTGCATATGGTTTTTAGACCTGTATTAATGTATATTAATTATGTGCATATAGTTTTTAGACCTCAATGGAAATGTTTGGGTGGATTCACACCATGGTTAGTTTTCACCCTGATCTAGTGCAAAGTTAATCAAACGTTCATCTGGTAAAAAACAAAATTGTGCGTGCATTTAAGGGATTCAAATAGAACATAGCCGTGATCTCTGTCTTGCCCTAAGAATGACTATCCAACAACACAAGCAGCATATACATTATATTTTTTATTTGACCCCATCTACAATCTGTACTACACTGATCAGTCTCCCCAGAGTACGGCTTTATGGAAGGACTGGCTCTTCAGCAATAACAACTGTTCAGACCTGAGATAAGAGGTTTTTATCTTTATCTGACTTATAGAGTGGTACCCAGTGGCACACACTAAATAAAGTCTCAATACATATGCCTTTATAATCTTGGGAACCATACTAATGTTGGAATGGTGCATTACATCAACTCGATGACCAACCTGTGACAGTTAAGCACAAGTTTAGCTTTAAAAGTCTCTACTTTAGTAAAGTTTAGCTTTGAAAGTCTCTACTTTAGTAAAGTTTAGCTTTGAAAGTCTCTACTTTAGTAAAGTTTTGCTTTGAAAGTTTCTACTTTAGTAAAGTTTAGCTTTGAAAGTCTCTACTTTAGTAAAGTTTAGCTTTGAAAGTCTCTACTTTAGTAAAGTTTAGCTTTGAAAGTTTCTACTTTAGTAAAGTTTAGCTTTGAAAGTTTCTACTTTAGTAAAGTTTAGCTTTGAAAGTTTCTACTTTATTAAAGTTTAGCTTTGAAAGTCCCTACTTTAGTAAAGTTTAGCTTTGAAAGTTTCTACTTTAGTAAAGTTTAGCTTTGAAAGTCTCTATTTTAGTACAGTTGTCCTTCAGTGTTCCCCAAATTCTGGATCAATCTGTTTTTTAATCTACTGTTCTCCTCTAATCAAATAATATGACAATTTTTTATGGATATTCAAAGCAAATCCATGTGCTGTGTATTATGACACCTTGCCTGTTTTTTTTGTTTTTTAATGTCTGTAATAATAAATGATTTGAATGTTTATGAATGATTAAGAGTGTTCATAAATATGTTTAGCAATATTAATGATAAATTATGGATGCAGCCATGTAGAAATGCAGTATTTTTATAAGGGGTCTTAAGCAGATTGCTGCATCCACTTAATTATTATAATGAGGCATGACCCAGACAGGAATGAATATCTGTCTCTGTGTTTTGCAGAAGCCATCTACTAAGAAAAAAAATGATACACATGGAAATATTTCCAGACGTCCACGCATTGCTGCGCGAAGAAAGGAAAAAATAACTGTGGAGTGGAGGTATCGCAAGAATTCAAGTTGTAACATAATCCAGGTCACATTAAATGCAGTGGATTTGTATCAAGCAGATGTTAATGTGGCCTGATGTAAAGCAAAGTTCTGGCCAAACCAAAGTCAGAAAGAAAAAGTAGGACAAACGACAGCAGAATGCATCTGCTTTTGAAGAGCTCTTCGGCGAAACCGAACGATTGCGTTCAAGAAACAGAATGCGTAATGGAGGTCGACTCCATTCCCGGTTTGCTCGAGGTTGGTTTGTGCCTGGTGGATGTTGGTGTCGGTGTAGTCTGAATCGGAAAGAAAGAAGAATTTCCACACAAAACAAGCAGTCTGGCAATATCCAGTTTTTTTTGTATTAAAAGCAATATTTCCAAACTGTCAGGGAGCACAGGCTGGACTTTTTGCAAACGCCTTCCTGGCAAAGCATGGCGTTTCCCCTATAGGTTTTCGCTCCCTGTATCGTGTGGTAATGGGTTCCCCTCAGGTTCCTGGGCTGACACAGCCCTGGCGAGTGGCTCGCTTTTCACTTAACAGCACACACCAATTTAGTGAGACCTGACACCCCAGTCGTGCTGTAAGATTCCCGTCTTACAGCTGAGAAAATATATCATTACACACTTACCGTGTAATACTTGCCACATTATGTTATAAAACTTGGGTGTAAAACAAGATAGACAAAATGGGAGCTGTTTCAATATCGTGTGTCATTTTGGCCACTGCTGGAGGAGACACTGGGGGGAAAATAATAAAAAAACGAGAAAACATTAAAGATCGATGGAAAATGTATTGTCTTTAAATAATCTTTGATTATGAGATTTTTAAGACCTAGGTATGAAAAAGTATAAGCGCCCTCACCAGAGGCGTAAATATAAACAGTGCAGTTGCGCTGGGGGGCCCATAGAGAGAGCGGACCCTCCAACAGGAGAACAAGACTTTGCGAGTGATTCAGATTGCTACCTCAGAAGTACACCTGCACTCACATTAAGTTAAAAATGGTGCCATTTGCTATATAGCTCCTTAAAAAGGCAAACCTATCTCCATCATGGTTTTCTTTTTTTTTGGTAAAATAGTTTGTAGCAATCTATAACAAATTTATGTGCTTATTCTACATCAACTATAAAAACTATAAATAAACTATAAAAAACTATTCAATTAAATGAATAATTTATTATTTTCTTTGGTATTTTTGTAATATACAGAGGGTAATATGTATGTTGTTGTCCAATGTCAAGTCTCTATTTGATCATGTGACGAGACGATACGATATAGCTAGTTTAGGCACAAAATCAGCAGCAGTTCGGCTGGCATCAGTATCGCTGCCCTCAGTGGTGTGGCAACAACCGTGCAGCAGGTAAAGATAGGAAGCTAGATATAACGTTAGTTTTAAATAATCGTAACGTTAGGCTATAGTTAGATATAAATTTTAAGTTATACATACATACATTACTAGGCTACAAGTAAATTATGGTCGCTACCAGGTGGATATTATGATAAGCTAGCTAATAGCATAGTAGATGCTAGGTAGGCTATTCCTAGCATTAGATAACACTTTGCATGATTAGAAAAGCAACCTTGAACAAATTACTTCATTACTGTTCTCGAAATACTGTACAAATGATTTACACCATGACATGACACGTGTGCAATAGAGGATTTTGAATTGCAGTAATGACACATCAGTGAATGTTTTGATTGTTACTTCTTTGAAAGTTTACATCGCCAGCAACAACGATTTCTCCCGATATTTCAATCACGGAGATCAGCTGATGAATGCATCTCTGTTCTGTGAAGCCGACAGCAACAAGAAACTGGTTAAACTAACTGCATAAACAGTTTATCGATGTCAAAAATAAACTTAACGTTAACTCTAGTCAGCTATACATATTTACAGTAGTTTATAGGCTAGTTATCTAGCAACTCGTCTGCTGATATGTTTTTTTTTTTACCTACATACCTTCCCAATAACAGCTATAGTTATGTAAACATTCCAGCTATAGTTGGTTGATTAGATGACTTGTTGATTTGATTGACCATATGTTTATGTTACCACGTGTCAGAGTGCCAGATGGTTCTGATAGCTTTCTCTTTGACCTTTCTACTTTCCCAATACACTAATTTGACTGTAAAATCCAACACATTGATGGTAAAATATATATACGCCTAATGGTGTGTGTGTGTGCTTCATAACTAGTAACTAGTGTGTGCACTAGGGCCCGTCATAATAACGTGCACTGGGGCCCGTCGTAACTACCTTACGCCACTGGCCCTCACTGAACTGCCGAATAGCCCACTTCTCTTGCAGTACAAATCATCATTTTGTGTGATTAATAATAAACACGGCATTTCCAAGGTACACCATGGTGTTTGACATGGTCAATTTCACATGGAAAGGTGACGTTCCACAATTGAAAAGGATCTTCCCAAAAATAAACAAACAATTCAATGAATGGCGACCTCTGAACTACATTGAAACACACATTTTTGATTTACTTTTATCACAATGATGGAAGAAAGAAGAAATCATTATCTGGCTGTCAGCCATGAAATATATTAATAACAGGAGTGTATAAGTGGAAGTTCAATCTATGGCTGAAAACCTGGGTTTGCTCCCCATGTCAAAATGTCAATGTGTTTTTTTTCTCTCAAAATTATTAAAAGTAGATTATAGATTATATTATTCTATTCCAGTTTCGAGCACGTCTAGGGCACCTTACAGTGTAGAGCATAAACGTAACTCATGTCGTATTATCCATTTATACAGCTGGATATTGCATACCAAGAAATTCTTAAAATAGCTTGCCTATAGTTTAAACAGTATATAGGATTGAGCCTGAAAACTTAATGTAATGAACCCATCTCATTACAATTGTATATGTAACCTGGTGACAAGATTACTTAACAGTAACTTTACACTTTTAACTAATCAGCAGTCGAAACAGAAAGTTATATATAAAACTATTTATTACAATTTATACAATTTAATCGTTTTCTTACACAACACAAAACTAGAAGTTAACACTGGATTCATTCTCACATTGCAGACCTATCATATACAGATGCCTAAAAGTGCAATAGTGCTTTGGGGGTTCTATCGTTTATCATTCATTAAATAAGCTACAGTGTGGAGGAGCAGATTGCTTGCTCTGCTCCACAACGGTTGTTGACACAACACAAAAAAAAAATTCCCTTTAAAACCCATAAATAATTTTTATACCCGGACATTTAATATACACAAATAGTAGATTATAAGTAATATAGTTAAACAGTGTACTCGCATACTCACACCGCTACGATACAGTTTTAACACACACACACACTAGGACCTCGGTCTCGCACACAACGCGTACAGCAATCACAAGAAGTAAAGAACTAATCCTCCACATTATCACACATACAGAAAGAAGTTAAAAAAAAAAACACAAAACAACACAAGAAAAATAAAAAAATACCTGCTCCACGCACGCTAAACCCCACCCCCCCCCCCCCCTCCTCCGTCCAACTCTGCTCGGCCCCCCCAAAAAGTCCCATCAAGAAGAGCACCTGGTGCACCTGCCTGTGCTGCGCTGAAAGCGAAGAAAAAGTATTCCTGTTCGCCCCGGTTCAACCTGCATTCCCTGACTGACCACAGTCCACCAATATATAATGCTGTCTAAGACCAAAACATAGATTTGATGAATTAACAAAACTTTACACCAAAAAGGCCAAAATGGTCGGTGTAAAATGACGTCTGACAGATTGCATTTATCCCCATTGGACTCTTACACAATAAAATGTTCAGTGTTAAATCAACTTTTACAGAGTAGCCTACATTTGGTCCCTATTGGACTAATATGTACTATATTAGAGTTAAATTAAAACAGGATATTTTACTGTGTATAGTATCTGTTAGTTGATTAACACTGGACATTTTACTCTGTCTGTACAATGGCCTAGATTCAGTCAACATTCATTCTTAAACTAGTGTTATTTTTACCTCCATGAACACATGTTTATGAATAATAGCAATTCACCAAACTTAATACCATTATATCAAACTGCTTGTGAATGAAAAGTTGCAGCAATTTGTAAGTCAATGGACAAATGTCAATCCAGACCTAAAACCAAGATATAAAGATATTATACACAAATATTCAGGGTGTCATTTTTGAAAATATTTTGCTTTTCTATTAGACATAAACTTTTCCAAGACCCATGAAAAGACTAAAGTGGCCTCTATATTTGAGAAGCTATATGTTGTTTATTGCTGCGGTGGCTCTATAGAACAGGCATGAAAAAGGCAGAACTTCCACACCGCCTGCCTCAACAGAAACCACATTTTTTACTTCAGAATTGACTGTTGTGGTTTTCCTTATAGTGCCATAAAGCTAAGGTACATTAAAAGCCCCCTATTTATGTAGAAGAAGAAAAAACATCTTAATGTGGCCTTATTTTCTTATTTGCCTCAACATGCACTTGTGAAACATGGGGCCAAGATACACAACTCATTAGTTTGCATCTGTATCATAAAAACATATTTTTGCATCACTTGCATCACACTTTGCATCTGTGAGTTAAAAATATTTTTCAATTGTATTTTCTTGGGGGAAATAAAAGATTCTCTGGGTGATCATTTGGAGGAGTCCTGAACCGCAGTGGCCCTGTGGTATATTTTTAGCAGTCGTAGCACCACGGGGTCTTTTGATGAGTGAAACCTGTTAACTTGTCCAATCCTGTTTCTCTCTCATTAGTGCTGCCTCTCTGTAACTGAGGGCCTGCTTTTGGATAAACTCCACAGCTTTTGGGGTTTCGTTTTGCAAACATTTTTACAGGGCTGACAGTCGCCTGACCGAGCAGCAGCAGGGAGAGATAAGTCAGCGGGGGCTGGTGCCTTCAAAACCACTCGGGGTCCACACAAGATGGCTAAATATACCCGCCTCCATCAAAAGGAGCAGGCCAGGGACCAAGGGAGTCACTCCTGCCTATGGGTTAATTAACTTGCACAAGATGCAGTCGTGGCAAATTAAAAGGCAAGGGTGACTTTTAAGGCTCTGTGCATTTCACATAACATTTTCATGAATGGCTTCACAAGGCAGGGTTTTCAGACTTTCAAGGCCAAGGCCCCACTTGATAAGTAGCTCAGCTATGTGTTTTATGATTCACCCCACACGTGAAAATGTAGCCCAGCATGATCAAATATGGAGAAAAACTGCTTCTGTGTGGCTCAGATGGTGAAGTCAAATGCAATGAGAGCAGGCTGACTGATGTCTCCAGACTATAGCCTGGATTTAATCAATATTTACCCTTAACTTTAACTTTCAAATAAAATTATTTATTTTCTCAGAAACAAGTTAATTTAGTTAATTTAGGTGATTTCTGAACTCACCAAACTGAAGAGAAAAATGTAAATAATTTAAATTTAGGGTTAAAGTGTTTTTTAATTTATTCTTTATTTTTAAGTACAAATGTTGATTGAATCCAGGCCTAAGGGGCTTTGTCCCACTGGATCAGGGTGAGCTTAAGTCAGCCAGGGGTCCTTGGGTAACCCATGCACAAGTGCTCTCAAACAACTCACCAGGTGCCTGTTGTCATCAGTGAGAGGTGTTTGGTCCAGACATCACTAGCCCTCATTGTGGTAAAACTGTGTGACTTGTAGCGTGGAAACCAGCCACTATCTCAAGGACAATGTTCTTCAGCTGTGGTGCTCCCTGCATTAATGTGGGGGCTACAGCAGTGATGCAAGAGCATAGTACAATTAGCGATTCCAAAAAAAAGAAGAAAAAGTGTAGGAAATATGGGGGGAAATAGAGAAAAACGTGCTTCATATGTCAAAATAACTTCATGTAACTATAATGAACTGTAGGCCCTGTACAGTTATTTTTCTCATTAGTGTGAATGTTTGTATAGCCTGAGGTATAAAGGTTTTTGTTGTCTGTTGCATTGCATTACATTTTATACATTTAGCAGATGCTCTTATACAGAGCCATTTACATAGCTTACTTTTCCATTTTTTTTCTTTTTTACATACAATCCGTTTACACAGCTGGATATTTACTGAAGCAATTCTGGACAAGTACCGCGCTCAACGGAATTGTTACTTGCATATTGTATTTGGATTCCCACTTCTCAGTTTCCCCGCATATGTTCTCCAGGACATCCCCATAAAGTAGTGACTGATTCGACTACTCACCACGGTTTGTCCTTCCCAGATATCTGTAAAAATGGTTGGTCCCGGGGGCCATCAAAGACAAACAGTAAACCGGGACGAAGGCTTACTGTATGACTGAAGATTACAAGCAGTAATACGCTGAAGACGTGATTCATGACGGCAGACACACAACCCCGCCGAGCATTGCTCAGCGTGATTAACGGTTGTCTCTGTAGCGCTACGTCTGCATCGCGTCTGTAGCGCTTATGTCTCTCGCCCATCGGCGGTTCTCCTATGCGACTATATTAGCAGGCCTCCCAGTCTGCTCTTTTCTCCTCTGCGACTTGCGCCTCCATCTTTTCAACATGACGTGATCACGCATTCTGTAGGTTAACCAGCGTCACCTCAAGAACTCCTTCCATTCTCCCTGCATCTTAACGAGATTACAGTCCCGCGGTTATCTGTACTTTCTTCTGCTATATGACAGTAGCATTGTCCTTGGTAATCATGCTCCCTTGTGAATATAAAGTACATGCAATTGCAAAGTTTAGGCTTCAGTGATAGGGGGACAGAACTGTCAATGATAAGAGACCTGGGTATCTGTGATGGCAGTGGTCTCTGTGTCATACGCATGAGCCCGTATGGATGTATGTCGTGGTAGGACTGTCTTTTACCAGTAACCTTATGACGGCTTTTTGTTTTGGCTCTCTGCAGTCAATCTATAGCTGCATAGGCATCATAGATCTTCATACCAAGGCACATCTTAGACTACAGTATTAAATCTAAGTGTGGAGTTGCATAAAATCAATTGCAGTGCTCAGGCCCACGGGGCCCCTGGAACAGGCATTATTTGCAGCATGACCCCTGTGAATGCAGGTGTTCTCGCCCCGAATGCGCTCTCTCGCTTTTATTTTCTTGTAGAAGCGCCTTTTTAATGGCTACAGCCACTGGTCGTGCTGGTAAAGGCTGTGGAAATCCAGGCCTGAGCGCTCAGCCCCGTTACACTCATTTAATCGCACGAGGAAGTTTAGTCATGTGGCAGCAATTTTGCGAGCACCCAGTAGTAAGGAGGTGACCCCCTCGCTACCTACTTTACCCCCAAACACCCTCTGAAAACCACATCTATCGGTCCAGGGAGGGGAATGTTAAATGGCAGCCCCTAGCCCATTAAAATAGAGAGACAGGTCCTTGGTTGGCAGGGACGTACTGTTACAGACCAGGAACCATGTCTGCTATTGATGAAATGCATTCAGTAATGAGGCTTGCCTACTGTATAGGAGAAGAAAATGTCACAGTTTGTGCTGCTTGATACGGCAACACAGCCGCCTTATAGTTTTTTTTACGAATATAAAATTGAGCGCCTATGTTACTTAGCACTTTATTAAAAAAAATTTAATCAACATGCCTTCCCGATGTCGTCCACGGTGTATTAATTATTTTTTTTTTTTTTTGTTCAAGGTTATAATATAATATAATGCGATAATAAAAAGTCTTAAATTAAAACAGAATATATATATATATATATACAACTTTTATTGCATCCTCATATTAAAAAACCAGCTCCACGTTTTTGCTTTTCCGGTCAGAGAAAACGCTTTTGTTAGATTGACGGCCCTAGTAAATTGCCACAGAAAGAGAAGGCCCTTTCACTTTCTGCAGAAGACATCACCCGCTTACACAATTTTACAATAAAAAAATCTGAATGCGCTTGCAATAAGACCCGCTTTGTTTCAAATACATCCACGGTAAAACATTTATTAGGCTAATTACAACTGACTCCCATTGGATTTATTCCTGTGTTGCATGTCTTGGCAACGGTCCACAGCGTATCACAATGTCTTTTTATTCATTGCTGTGTATAAGAAGGGGAAATGGTGCAAATAGGTGTAAATCACTATGAGGCCATTTCTCTTGTCCGGCTCTCTCGTGCCTTCTGGGTATCCACGTGCCTTAACATGAGCTCATTTGTGGATTAACAATGTTCCCAACATTTGGAAAATCTGAAGTTGCATTGGACCAATCGAAAAGAGAGCATGTTCCCATTTACCTTGTACAGAAGTCTGTTATGGGCACAGTTAAACTGGTCTCAGCTTTTACTGTAGGTAATAGTTATTTTGCAGCTGGAGTTTGTGCAAACATGGCTCTAACGGACTAATGATGTTGTTTGCATTCATTTTACCTATCTACTTGTTTCATAAAGTTCGCTCAAAACCTTGACACCTGTTGACGAATACAAAACAAGTCTGTGGAACATTGCAGCTTGGAATAATTATTCAGAACTATTTGAGGCTTTGTTCATTAATTGTTATTGTTAAATCTGCTACTAATCAACTTCATTGTGTAATCCAGAACAGTCGCACGTTTCAAATAAAGCTTGTGAGGAGACTCCCTGCCAAAGGCCCCAAAATTTTAGCTCTGTATTATGTAATTTTAGAGGTAACGCGAGAGCGTTTGACATGAATTTCTTAAATATTGTACACCAAAATACCTCATTCACCAACACGTTATGTGCTTTTCACTTTTCATCATGAGCAAATATAGAGATACACCCGTTCATGACTATAATCTCGGAACAATTACATTTTACAACAAAAACTGTAAATAGCAGGCGAAAACAGGTTCATTGAAGCTTTATCTTCAGAGCTTAGATCCTGAAGTGGTGTAGGCCATAATATCTGGTGGTACAATGGCCTGCAATGCTGCCACATTGCGCTCCAATGCACAAATCTTATCAAATACAGGAGAAAATATCTAAACCAGGGCTAAACAACACGGGTGCTGCACATTCACATTTTTCTGTGGGAAGCTAGAAAGTTGGACATATGAATCCACAACAATAGTGGGCAGAAGCCTTTCCAAACGGTATTGTGAATACCACATTTTTCAAGTCTTATTTATTTATTCAAGAATGCCAGTGTGGTAAGATAATTTGAGTTGTCCACCAAAATGTAACTTAATACAAGCTAATATAATCCACTTTAGAGAAAGAAATAAGATTTAAAGTTTCATTACAAGACTAAGACACTTGTTAAAACAGATATTTTTTGCAGTGTGGAGCCTTCTCCCGGGTGGTATGAATGTGTTGATGCTGCGAAACCTTCTCATGCATTCATTGTGTCAACAGCCAACCAACCTTTGGGCCAAATCACGGATGGTTTGAAATTGAGAGAGGTAGGACCATACTGGAATTTTAAGATTGGAGCGTTGTCCTCTGGTACACAGGTTGTGGAGAAGGCTGGGTTTCGGCTAGCCCAGTGCATTTCCACTCATCAGCTTTTTCACAGGTGACAGGCCTAGTATTTCAGCTCATTAAAATGTCTCTTTGCTCTTGAGCACCGACTAGTCTGGTTCACTGGTTAAACACAGACCTCCGAAAGACATGATGTAAACACTGTGATCGGTCACATACACCAATAAACACATGGCAGACAGAAAGATGATAGTCAATTAGAGGGGGCCATGCTGTACACAAGACACTTAGCAACATTAGTGGCTAATTAGAAGACTGGTTGTGACTGCCTGGACTCAGTAAACACAAAACAATGCATCTGTTTATTTGGAAAACAGACCCATCTGGGATTATGTTAAGCATGTCAATAATTTTACATGAATTTTACATCATTTATGAAAGTACTGTACCAGCGATACTTCATTCACGTTGCTCCCACCGTAGCTCGCACGGTCTCTTCGGGTGGAGCCGCACAATTCAAAGTCTTTGAGAGAATGTGTTCATGACCCTGAGACACGCTCTAAATGCGTCTCAGGGGTGACGTGTTTGTGGGGAAAAGTGCAAAACCGAACAGGAACGAATCCGGCTGAATCCGCCACCCAGACCGGGATCGGACAAATCAGTGGGGTTCCTTTAGGGAAGGCTCCAGACTAGCATCCTGGTGGACACACTCTGGCGGAGCCACTCTCTGCAGGGGGGAAAACAAGCCGCTTATTGTTTTTTTCACTGGGGGAGGGGGCACTTTTGCTCTTGAGACCCTCCAAGAAGAGACACAGGGGCGAGAGCCAGATCATGCCACAAAAGAACCTCGCATGCAACATTCCAGACCTATGAAACCCTTCCCTCCTACTGTACAAGCGCCTGCTCTCCGTCCCCCCCCAAAATGGTGTTAGATGTAACACTTAAATAGTTCCCCAGGATCACCCCTAACGTCTAGCATCCTGCTTAGTGTTCCCCTATGCCTACTGAGCCTCGACTGTCAGTTGCAAGCAGATATTGCCCTTCTGGGGGCCTGTATATGTACATTGGTCATGTATTAATTCAAACTGTTCTTAATGAGGTTTAATAAAAGCTGTTTGTTAATATTTCCTCCCTGTATAGGACTACTATTCTCATTTAAAAGTCAATAAATGGGGGATGTGTGGCAGAAAATGGTCATTCAGTTTTTTTTTTTTGCTTCTGTCTGTAGCAGCTGCATTCAAATTGGCTAAACACGGTTATGTCTCCATCATTCTTTACTGGTTATAAAGGGAATACTATACTTCAATTGTATCACTAATGCATTTTAAATGTACATCGCCATGAGTCATAAAGAACACGTGTGTCAGGTTTTGCATTGACAGAGGTCTTTTCATTTCCTCTGCCCCCACCCCACCTCACTCTGACTGTATGATTGCCGGCTGGCCTTTTGGAAAGACATTTAGAAGGCTGAGCCTGTTACACTGGAACAAGCAGATGGTCACACCAAAGTTTTGGTCACGACCAGCATGGCTGGAAATTTTTGAAAAGTTTTGAAATTGTTTACAGCAGCACATCAAAATACTTGGAGGGTTGAGATATCATGAAACGAACAAACAGAAAAGCATACTTCCCGTGGCAAAAATCTCCCATCGAGCAAGCAATCTCTTACTCGTTGAGTCTTGTGCTAGCCAGAGGAAATGCTCCACTTATGAAAGAAATCTTATCAGCGAAACACTTGAGCAATACCTCCAAATTGGGCCTTCAAAGCACCATTTAATTTCAATTTAGGCATATCGCATATTCGCCTCAGTTCCATTCCCAGTACCGCTCATTCACTCTAAGGCTCTCTCTACAAAATGAAATTCTCGCAGACAATCTCGTTTTATTGACATATTTATTTACGTGCCCAATAAATGTGTTACTTAGCCATTTTTTTTTTCATAAAAGCAGTCTGTCTGAAATAAAATTTACTCTGGATACTATGAGCAATTATGAGAGAATTTGCTCAATTTCAAGGATTAAAGACGTGCATTTATACTTATACTCAATAACCTTACATGAGTCTCGACAAATGACATATGGTAAACTTACGCAGTGTGTCAGGGTGTTCTGGGCCAGCGATGTTTAAATATGTGTTTCTACAGTAGTCTTGGCCACAGTGCACCGGGCCAAAGAAGTAGTCATGCTTAATCTGGGTGCTAATGATTTTCACTGCCTCAGAGAGCGAATGATGTCCCATTATAAGTTATTAAAAACTGCAAATTATCGCAACCTTTATTGTCCTGTGCAATGGTATTCATTCAGGGATGTCATAATTTCCATTTCTACCGACTCCTTGGAGACTAATGTATTGCACAGAGAGGGTGTCTGATTGGTCTGTTAATGACTGCAATGTGAAAACCATTTCTAATATCACCTCCAAGTGTCCCTTTACAATAAATCACTTCTGCTTTTCTCTATATATAATTCTGGGGTGTATAACCTGTTCTGAAACTTTATTGTACTGGCACAATCTACCCACTTAGTCTGTCGGAATATACCCATTTCAGCATCTTTCGAAAAATATTTTGGCCCATTTTCACTACAGCTGTGGTTTGACTGTATAGATGCACTTGTCAATTAGTGGGAGAATAGTTCTTCCAGAAACGGTGCTGTTCAATGGCGAGACTTGCCTTGAAAAGGGTTCGTGATTTGCACAAATCTCTGTTCTTTGAGTCAAACTGGGGGGGGAAAAGCGAGCGTTTCCTGTTTGTGGTTTCGCTTGTTTGGCCTATGGGACTTTGCATAGTCGAAGGGCCAAACAAAGCTAATGAAAACTAATTTTGTTCAAGTTGAATGAGGCTTTGGTTTTATCCGTCTAGCCATGCCTCTGGATCGCGTACTGTACTATCCACACGCACTGGATCAGCGCGGAGATAAATAAATGTATCCCCTCTGCACTGGCACCATCCTGAACACTGCCTCAGAGTTTACTGAAGTGGTTTTACGATGAAAAGAGGATTTAGTGAGACCAGCGGGGGCCAAACAAACTACCTTCTGATGTGTGGGCAAACATCTGATGTCGAAACCAGGCTATGTGCCAGGTACCCTGCTTCTCTCGCACAGGGGGGAGGGGTGAGAGACAGTGTGAGTAAAACAGGCCCAGAGAAAAAAGAGAGTAAAACGGGAAGAGAAAACTGAGAGACACAGTGTGAGACTTGGGTCGTGTGCACTGTATGCATCGAACATCAACACACATTAAAATTAAACATTGGTTATAAATGCTTTTATTTCATAAATTAAAGAGGGATGGAGAAGACAAAGAAAAACTACAACCGGGAGAGTGCAGGAGTGCATCCCAAAGAATAAAAACATAAAGTTGGAGACAGAGGGAGTGCGTGTGACCAAAGAAAAGACAAGAGTGAGACAGAGAGATAGAAAAAGAGAGGGAAGGATAACTGAAGAGAGAGAGGGGGGTGAGCAGGGTAGAGTGCTTCCTCATGTTCCTCTAGAGCAGGAGCAGTGTGCTGTTTGTTGGGATCCGTGGTCTCTTTCTAAATCAGTCCACTGTAAACTGTGTATTTATTTTATTGAAACCCAATCTGGTACAGAGACAGTCTGGGGCAGGGGAGGACATGTGTGAAACGTTCATTAACACTGCTTTTCCAGCTGTGCTTTAAAACAGTAAGTTTACGTTGTAATTCTCTGCATGCTGGGTTTATAGATATCACTTATGTTACAAAGATGCACAAAAAGGGCCTTTTCCTTTTTGGGGGGTTCGACTGTAAATACATATAGTACGGTAGCCTCCCGTGTGTTCAGCTGCTATAAAAGGCTGTATTCAGGAAGCACAGACTGTGCCTGATCCATGCGTACAAGTCTCATTTGTAGAAGAAAAAAAGATGAATGGTGTGTTTAAATAGTTTATTTTCAACAAGGAGTAGCGCCAGTAACCATACCACCCTTTAGCCTTCTTCTCGCCAAGATCTGCTGCTGCTGAGTGGGGTTGGCTAGCACTTTGATTGAAGACCTCCCGGGAGGTGTTGAAAGTTGTGTTGGCGGGCCAGTAGGGGACAGTCTTCCCTCCAGAAAACCAAAAACCTGGTGTAGCGAGGGAGACGCTGAGCTACAAGACGTCAAATTCGTCAAGAGATGTTAAGCTACGGCACTGGGACCATAAAAGGCCTTGTGATAGTGAACACAAAGGGAAGGGATGTTTCCTGGTCACCCTGGTTAATTCTCCACCGCAACTGCTATGTTATATGCTTTTGGTATAAAAAGAAATTCTGCCTCGTGTTGTCTCCGTGGGTGCTGCTAATGAAGTGGTACCTTCTTTCTATAAATTGCTTAGAATGCAGCGATACATTACGTGAAATATTACTATCATCAACCCTTTGGAAATATTTTGTGTGACTTCATGGGCTTACAAGTCCTCAAGGGGCTCTTCACATCAGATTCTGAATAAGGAATAACTTGATTAATTTGCTACTGTACGTTCATAATCTGTCTGGCAGTTTGGACCTCGCATTTTTTAAGGGCGATGATTATGACTTAGGAATCTGATTTAAATTGACCATGACTTGTATTCAACGTTGGCAACGTGTCAGGCATTGCTCAAGGGGACTTTTAAAAGCCTGAACGCCAGAGCGCTGTATTTTGTATAAAAGGCTTGAATGAATCTGTGAAGAAGTACGACCGCACGAAGGCATGAGACGAAACCAGTGTGGGAGAGACTGCGTTCATGGAAACTAGAATAGTGCTGAGTGCAGTGCCCTGGACCCAGCGCAAGCAATGACATCAAACGTGAGCAACGTGCATTTTGTCATTCGTTCAGTGAGACACATCAGCATGGATTGCCATCGATCTGGATAACACTTTTATAGACTATTTAGAGATTGTAAATGGTGCACTCCTCCCGCATTTCATAAGTCATCGGAATCTGGGATCTGACATTTGTTTCTGAGAGTTGAAAACAAACATAAAGTAACATAAAATCACACTAGTTTTGCACATATCTGCGTTTCCCGCCCTTTCCGATCTGGGAAATGGAATGCCCAGTAGAGTATATTTTTCTAAAAGAAAATGACAACAGTTATGCTTGAGTAGCAGGGTTCAATTGAGGTCATACAGGAATTGCAAGCAGTTAAATCAGAGTCACACAAAATGTTTTTAATGAAGCACAAACTACAGATACTCAGTCTGGTGACTAACATGAAACTATAGGTCAGTTTTAGCATGAATACTCTAACGTGAGTAAAAAATACACTTTCTGAATCACTGAAATGAGTGAATGAAGTTAAATAAATGGGTTACAACACTTTTTTCATGATATATTAGACAAACAATTTGAACTTTTAAAGATGTTTGTATTGTTATACGAGATTCAAAGAAATACTTCAGCACAGAACAGAAACAAAAATGTTCACCAAACATAAAAGTACAAAATAAAAATCAATAAATAAATCAAATATACCATATAAATGTAATAGCTATGTGAGGGCTATGTCTTTTTTAATAAATTTTTTCTTACCTGTAGCTGGATAGTACAACATTTTACTAACTGTAACACATCTGGACCATAGAGAAGACAATACTGAAAATACAGTAATACGTTTTATTAGATAAACTCAGCCCTATGTACACATGAGTTTTGCCATGCTAGTTGAACAACTAAATTTCTTTGTCCACAATATACAGTTTGAGCATAAAGCAGTTTGGACGTAAACATTTTGTGCTGAGAATAAAATACTTTGCAACTATGCATGGTATTTGTATACATTACTCTCAAAATGTACATAATGAACAGAAAGGCCATACATGAATCAAACGGTCCATCTCCTTCAGAAAGAAATAAAAAATAATAAAAAATAAAAAAAGAATTCAAGATAAATACACTGCAAGTCTCTTTTCTTTCTTCTTGACATCATTTACATCCTTGGACCGCATCGTTTTTCAGCCTCTACTTCTCCCTCCTCTTCCCTCCGTCAGGAGTGTCGTCTGCCTGTCGGCCTCCCCCCCCTCCCCCGACGTGGCCCCACCAGTGTTAGTGTCAGTTTCCCACCCTTTTCTGTCTCTCCATCTCCTCTCCCTCTTTCCTCGTCCTCCTCTTTTTTTTCCAGAACGTGATGGGATGTGAGAAAAAGGAACAGGTGTTGCGCAGAGATGTGTGGGTTCATGGGGGATGTGCCACGAGTACGGGGGAAGCAGCAGAGCTGGAGGTTTTGGGGGACGGGTGGGATTCTGGATCGGGGTGTTGTGGGGGTGCGGGGGAGAGGGACGTGTGTGGAGCAGCGGCTAGCAGCTTTGTGCACGTTTTTTTTTCTTCTTTTTTTTCTGTGGGTTCTCTCAGTTCTCACTGGCTGGCCCGGACCGTCGCCAGGTGGTCGCTATGCTGGTTCTGTGCTCGCACCCGGAACCTCTTATTATCCGTCTTCTTCTTTGATACTCGGGGTCGATTCTTCCCTGTTCCCCCTGGAGCAAAAAAAAAAAGCAAAAAACAAAAATGTTATTACAAAACAACAAGCATTGGCCATCACAATCACATGATCGCAATCACATCAGCATTCCTCTCCCATTAGTCCGTTTAGTCCACGTAAACCACCTCTAATCCAACACCCTTGTCCTACAGCCTGACCAGTGCCAGCAGTATCCTCTATCGGCCTACAGGCTCCATTCTGCTTCACAACAACAGTGTTCTCACAATTAAAACAGAAACACTCTGTTCCTGCCTCTGTCTCATAGATTAAGGCTATTAAGATTGAGGGACAAGGTGAGTATGGCAAGCAGAACAACACTCCTCCAAGTCTCCCTCCATCCCAGGGTTAGTGCGGCCCAGCTGGCCCAGGTCTACCCGTGCCTCATTGTCACGGGTTGGGGGCGTGAAGCAGGCTACCGAAACTTAGGACCACAACCCCCCCAGTGGCCCCACTCCAACCAACTCAAATAAGATACCGAGGCGAGTATGACTTCAAGTAAAATAATCTGGGGGCGGGGACGGGGGATTAGAAGACGAACTTGGAAGACAAGATGTTATCTGGAGCCTTATCTGGCAACAAAAACAAGGCATGTTACGAATCGCAGTGAGAAAATGTTGTGTAAAATGTTGCCGAAAAGTGATCTCTTAACAGTGGATTTCAAACTCCTGGCTCAGTATCTTCTTATTGCACTTGTTCAACCCATTTTACACAGGAAAATGAGGCAAAACTGTGTAATATGTGGCAGCATTATCTTTGATTGCCTTCTCATATGGCCTGGCCTTTTGCCGGCTCTTTTTAGCAGCCCAAAAAGCCAAGTTAAATTACATTGCTCAGCACCACACTATAAATTCTGTGAACGGCCTCAGGAACCATTTTAGCAGAAAAGTGGGAATCTTGTGAAATAACAAGAAATTTAACAAAAAAAGTTCCACATGACCAGTGCTGGACAATATATTTAATGATTTTTGCTTTAAGACCAATTCCATTTCCTGCAATTAATTTCATTTAGCCATTTCCATTACATTGTGTAGTTAAACAGCTTAGACAGCTATTTGGAATGTAGCCTTACAAAACTTTGCAGAAAGAAAATGTGCCTATGCACTGAAACTTTCTGTGCAGATTTAAAATTAGTATCTTAATTTTGAGTTCTACAGTGGCAAGGTCCCCCCACCTCTTATTCGGGTAACTCAAAGTAAATGCATTTAATCTAAATGCATTGTCCATAATTTGGAATAGCGGATTTAAGGAAGTGTTTCATAATCATGAGTCAAGTGAGAAATCTGAAATGAAGTGTAATAAAAGAGTACAATTTTAAAGAAAGGTACGCACTGCGGTTAGACTGAACGGTGACCTTACCGAGTCTTTTTGGAAATAAAAGACTAAAATAGAAATGACGAATGCTCCAGTTTGGTGAATGGCACTTTAGATTTTTGAGTCAATTGCAATGCAGGTTATGACTGTTGGAGCCAGCAAGACGTGAAGGTACATCTGGGCCCTGGGTTTTTCCTAATTGCTGTTTAAAGAGGGAATTTTTTAGTTCACAGCAGTGTTGTTATGTGCTTCTGAAGCACAGCCTTAGATGCAATCAACTCCAAACAGATTACATTTGATGGCCATAAAGCACACATTTTAGCGCTATACCACCATGCGCCCATATGTTATGTTCCTTGGAACCATTAGCACAATATCCTGTCTTATAAAACCTGCATTTACAACATTTGCGTGTAGTGCGGATAAATACGTGGATGCTAACGCAAAATGAAGCTTTATTTTGTGGGCCAGTGTCAAGAATAGCAGAATAAAACATTCAAGTATATTATCTCTAACATATTACTCACTGTACAATTTACGATAGACTTTTCTCATATGAGGAAATGTATATATAAATGATAATGAAAAGTGTTAGTTTATAGGCTCACATTCTGTCATTGGACAGCTTCACTGAAAAACATGACCGTTTTATAGCTGATTCTGCATGCTTCCTAATATTTTAATAATCACTTACATTACCTCCCAATGTTTCCTGTGCCACTAAAACATGTGGCTAGATTGTATTTTTTATCCTTTTATGTTGTTATTTGCATCTCAAATTACACAATTGATTACACAATCAACTCACAGGGTTAAGTACTTACTTATTAGGATTAGCTTGATTAGCATCTCCTATGCTATAATGAATGTACAATGACATTACAGCCATGATTTACTTAACACTTGCCCTTCATTTTTACAAACAACGTTGTCTTCTTCAAAAATGTGCAAAGTTTGTCAATCACAAAAATCAAGTCACTAAACGGTTTTTGTGAAGAAAGAACAAACACTTTACATTTAAATGTAAGTCAACATTACTTACTTACTTAATTATTACTGCAATACAGGTATATATTTCTAACTGGGTTATATATTAATACTGGTATTCGACAGCTAGAGGGCATCCCATACCAACGTACTCTTGTTAATGGACACAGCGCCATTAAAGGCCAATCACATCAACAGGCCTTAAGCCTTATTTATTTCACCATGACGTTCTTCATGCATAATACACTGAGAACAAGCAGGCCATTCTAAGCCATGGTCTTATATTTACAACAAGTGTAATTGCGTAAGCAGATTAACACGGTTCACAGGGGAGAGAAGTTTATTTTCTTGGGAAGAAAATCATTAAATTACTCAGCCTTTAAAAAATGAGACAATTAACATGTCAGGGAGAAAAAGAGGAGAGACAGAATTATCCTGAAACAAATGGAAAACTTTGCTGACTATTTCTGTGCGTGCGCGCACCGCGCACATTTGTGTATGTGCGTGCAGCCCATGATGAATGCACAAAATATTCAGCAAGCGGCAATACTTGTTTTAATCTCAAAAGAATCTCGGACATTCTTTGTTTCATCGTTTTGGCAAAAATTCATCGGCTCTTACACAACTCCCAATTTCACAAGCTTTGGGGTTTTCCTGCCAAACAAACATTTGCATTTTTGACGTGGCTGTGAAAGGTCCCTGTTCTAATAAGGAGCAGATCTGGGCTTGCCTGCGGCCACAGGTACACCCACCCGTTTCTGTGTGGATCCTGTCTGGTCCGGCCTGGCCGCCTGCTTTTGGCCTGGAGATTTCTCCATCCAGGGGCCTGGGTCTGGGAGCTGAGATTTAGGGGGGGAGGAGGGGAGGCTGACTATCTGATAAAGTGCTTTTTGATGGTGGTTTATGATGAAATATAGTCTTGGGTTTTTACAGCCCAGGAAGGTGTGTGAGTGTGCACGTGGTAATCTGATGTGTGTGTGAGGTGGGGGTACAACTTAAAAGCAGTGTTAAAATATATTGTTGACTTAAAAATGTCAAATTTTTGGTATTGGGATAATTCTATCCACAGAATTATGTTTATCCAAGTGTTTTCTGTACTACAGAGCAGACAAACAAAAACCTAAAACCCTTTACCCTGGGGAACGAATGGAGCTCTCACTCAGAAAAGCTATTGTAAATCACAACGTCATTTAGCTTGCACATAACAATCGGTGCATTCATTTGGGGGGAAGGGGATATGTTAGGTTGAAGGAGTGTGATATTCCCTTGTTTGCGTAACACCTATAAAACGTATTGCTAGGGCTATGTTTACGGAATGCCCTGGAACGGTGTACCCCTGGCGCTTACCTTCAGGTATTAAAGAAAATAGACGTGGAAAAACTCTAAAGCGATGGCTCGACTTAACAGCACTCAATTAGGCGGCTGTTTATAGATGCATCACAGCAGCTATCGTTTCCTTTTTTAAACGGGTTTTGAGAATTCAAAGTGGTCAAATTCACGCAGTTCGTAGTTTCAGTTATAGGGACTTCAGCCGCTCAGCTTGACTGCATTTTAATAGCGCAGCACTTCACATTAGCGCATTAGAAGATCATGCAGAATCATTAAGATGCCTTTGGAGAATGTAGTGGGATTTACGGTGCGTGGCAGGGGAACCCTTACGGCTCGCAGGCTGTTCTCAGTGGCTCTCTAAACTGATCCCACAAGCTCTCAACAACAGCTAGGCCCCAACAAGTCAAATCTTTTAGCCTCCACTCTAAAACACTCTTCCTAATGTTTACTTGTCCTAACACCTTTGTGAAATATGTAAAAAAAAGAGGGAATGGCCGGAATTTGCTTTTTTTCTATCAGTGTGCGTGTGTGAATACGGACTTTGAGTGATTGGATCACTGCTGCGGCACCCGGCAGAGCAAGATTAAATTTCCTTGCTCTTTGAGTGTGGGAGCCCTGGTTATAACCTGTCCCGGCCAGACATTCCAGGCACTGTTGGATTGTGAGTATGCAGAGTATGAGTATGCAGAAAACTGAGAAAGGATACTGTATAGGCTCAAATCAGAACCTATTTTTATAATAAAATGTATAATGCACACCCCTGAACTTCTGTGTGTGCACCCGTTCAGGAAACTGTACTGGATAAACTGCAATCCGGATGAATTCTATCCAGATTGACCAAAATCAACCAATTTAGAAGCACTATAGCAACAATTTCATTGCCAATGAATAAGTACCTGCCTTTACCAAATCTCTGAAGTTGAGCAAGGCCAGCAAGCAATTTGTCCTCTGTTATCATGAGTGGTTGTTGCTGTCCTCATCACCATCACCATAATCAAGTGTGAGACAGGTTAACCTGGAGATGTAAACCATGTGCTAAAGTGGAAATGGAGTAATTACCACAATGTGAGTGGCACATAGCCCGTTTAAAATCATTCTTTGTCCATCTCATGTTTAGACTGGAGGCTATGACTATGCTATCCATATAATAATAAGTTGAATGTCTTAAAAATGAAGTGACGGCAGGTAATTCATTTACCCGTTAGGTTCATCGACTTAATCCCCATTAGTCGCAATGTAGGCTACAATGGGGGCCTCTGCTATCAAGATTATGCGGCTTCATTTTCTTCTCAATATACAATACAGCGACCTGTATGAGTTGAATAATAACAATCTGATAAGATGTTACGTAATGATGAGAGTGGCATCGGTTACTGGTCAAGCAACATAACGTAACTTCATCTTTATGGTTCTAGTCATTGTGCCGATTGAAGACCAAATCTCTTGTTCATCATGTTTTGTGGTTTGGAAAATCGATGCCCCATACGACAGGATAAGGAGACAAACAGTTACCGGTACTTACAGTTTATTTACTAATATTTGACCTTCTAAATTTCATCTCATCAGCATTCTTTGGTCAGCTGATTAAAACCAGTCATTACCTTTTTTAAAGCAGGCTTATTTAACACAACACCACAATTGAATTTTTGGCGGCTCTTCATTTTTTATAAACATGCCAGCGAATGCCATTATTTGTGAGGGATGAAGGGGACTACTGGCGCCAGGGAGATTTGATTTCAGGGGAAGAAATTGGATTACCATCCATTAAAGGCCTCACACATAAATTTATAATGTTGTGAGGGGAATGTTTTGTAGACAGCCTCTCCCCCACTCCTTTGCTTTCTTACCGGGGCAAAAAAAAGTACGAGAGATCACCAACGGATTCCCGTAGGTCCACAGCAACAGGATAACGATTAAGATAACACATCAGATTTTCTCATTCAATAGCAGGCGGTGTATGTGGGTGGGGCCGGAGGGGACAGAAGAAAACGTTGCGCGCAATCGGACGGCCATTTCGCCGGGAAGAATGAAAAGGCATTAAAAAAAAAAAAAAAAAAAGTTTAAAGTTTTCTTTGCGCCGCGAGAATAATCATTTATGCGATGGCCTATCTTGCCAACAGGCTGACAGGAGTTTCTCTGGACAGTATCATTTAGCCTAACAAGATTACACTGGAATATAGCCTCTTTCTCCCCACACTCTGCTTACAATCAGAGCTCTGCTTAGGTTGATTTAAAACATCTGCATTCCGATTTAAAAAGCTAATGTTAGGATTAGGTGGGTCGTTATTTCCTCATCTACGCGACCGTGGAGGTTTCTCGGGGAGATTAAGCAGCAGGTTTGTTCTCTGTCCCAGGCTTTGAAGCCTACCACTGACATTAAGTAAAAGTGAAAACCTAACCCGGAGATTAGCTTCCTTCGGACCGAAGACCTTCCAAAATCTATATGATTGATGTTAAATGGTCCAACATTTTACATTGTTCCACCGACGTACTGGACTACGGCAATGTCTTTCTACCTGAAATGCATGTGTAATAAGTTTGTACCACTGATCAAAAACTGACTGAAGCTTATCACAAAATAAGGGAATTTCAACTGGGAGCCTGAGAGCCTTAACAGACATGCACTAAACTAGTAGACTGAGCACATGGGTATCCTTTTCAACCGCAGTGGTAACTTTCATGATAAAATTATTCTGGTGTTACAGCTGAGACACCCCTCGCTTCACAGCACGCAAGCACGGACACCAAATTGTGACTGATATGCATGCCTAAAACCACCAAGACTGTCTGCAGCCTCCTATCTCTCTATCTGACTCACCCTGACATCTGCATCTAAATACACGCTCCGAGGCATTGGCCCCTGCCTTGGTCCCTCTCAAATGATGGATAATTAGCTTTACTTAAGTTTAATTGCTGGTTGAATGTTGTGTTTCATTTCTGACGAGCAAAATAAAAAGCTTTGGGTCGGTTTTTCAAAGGGCCTCCGTGCTATTTCTGCAGCTTCGCCATTAAAAGATCAAAAGGGACCCGTGAATATTACAAATTTATACTGCAATTGCAGGGTAGATGTTAGTTATGCCTCTGCACTTATGCTAAAAGAATGAGAAAAACAGCGATTGGTTTGTTGTCTCCTCAGTCATGAAATCACCTTTTCCCAACATCGCTCTGAATGTACACTCAATGTTAGTGATCTCTCTATCTCTCTCTCACCCTCTCTCTGCTGGCGCATAGGCCAATGTGTCACTTAACCGACAGATCCAGCGCATTAAAATCAGAGAAGCGAGTTTGACAGGTTAACTATTGTGCAATGAGATACTTTTATTGTCTGACTGCACTGAAATTTGAAATGTTTAATACGAGAAAGTTATCTTGTCCTTATCTTACCCACCCTTCTATGACAAGTCATAGCATTCCTCAGCAGAACATCCATGTAGTAGAACATCACACACAGGCCAACAAACTCCCCACACTTTTTTTGCTGTTGAAAAATGACCAAGGTTGAAATGCAACTTTAAGAATCCTTCTGGTGGTGAAAATTTACAAAAACCCAAAACCTTATACTGATAAGACAATACAATGAGCGTGCCGTTTCATAGAACATTTGTTTTCCATTTTACCACCAAAAAGCTGTATTTTTCCTGAGACAAGACTGCTAATATGGGTACAAAACTCTTGGGGAAGCCAACAAAATAATTTTACAGGAAAGAGGGAGGGGGATGAAAGTAGTCTAAATGCTGCTGCTGTTAAACTAAGGGCTGGAAATCCTGCCGGTCTGCTTGATATTTATTTCTTTGTATAGATACTGGATACACATTCCTTCTGAAACACTTAGAGCATAGTATTTCATATCAGCTTTTACGGTGGGAAATAAAAACGGTATAAACATAAAAGTTGGGGCGCACACAGTAAGCCAGCTATGTGTTTTCAGTTCACCGCACTCTTGTTAGGCAGGAGCAAGACTTTCCAAGAAAAGCTCAGAGTTTCCCCCATCAAGGTGAGCCTCAAGCTGGCACTGCGAGAGTCCCGCGCCAGGGCTTGGCATCGGTAGCAGGCAAGGTGCCTCGGCGGGCGATCGGGAACGGCAAAGCACCCTGGGCTCTGTGAGGCTCGGGATCGTTCCAGGGTTTCATTACATTACATTACATTATAGGCATTTAGCAGACGCTCTTATCCAGAGCGACTTACACAGCATTTATACATAGTATCCATTCACAGCTGGATATATGCTGAAGCAATGCAGGTGAAGTACCTTGCTCAGGGGTACAAAGGCAGTGTCCTACCTGGGAATCGAACCTGCAACCTTTCGGCTACAAACCCAGTTCCTTAACCATTGTACTACACTGCCCAGTTTCATTCCCAACTGGGCGAGCGGCGCGATTCGATAAAAACCGACGGTGATGAATGACGGATAATATTATACAAATGATTCCGTAAAAAAACAGGTTGCGTGGGAGACACCAGCACATATGGAAGCTGCAACCTGCAATGCATTTCAAAATCCAGTCCTTTCTCCTCATAGGTGTTTAATATCAACCACACACAGACACACACTCACGCACGCGCACATTATGGAAAAAGAATATACTGCAGTATATTGTAAATATATCAAAATTATGCAGTATATTACATTTCCATAAGGGAGAGCTCCTTGGGACTTATTACAAGATGTACAAACTTTACATCTCATTTCTCCCCAACAGCAGGCTGAAATAACGCTTGTGTCTGCACAGTAAATGTCTCTCCTAAAGAAAGCCCTTCTCACATGGGAGTGGCAGACTACCCAATCTTGTGAAAGCCACAAAATGTAGAGAGGCAACTACTCAAAGTCAACGTTATTGAAGCCTCCTTATATTGCCTATAACCACCGGCTCACCTTTTGGGTTTTTTTCTCTCCCCGGACATTGATTCAAAAGTCCAAATAACAGTAATCAATTATGCACACTTGTTTGTGAAACGGCCTTTGTTAATTATGGAGGAAGTTGTTTGATGTCCAAAAATAACCTGGACTTCATAAAGCATATCTGAAAGTAATCAAGTCACTGATCTCTTGGAAAATTCATGTACCATGATATGCCAGTCATTAAATGAACATGATCGCTTTTTATCATGTGCCAGTGATGCAGGCTATCATATGAGGGCTTTACTCCACTCTCAGGGCATAATGACTGAGGATACGGTGTTGCGCCAGTATGATTGAACCTGGTGTCAATACTTCCCGTCGGCTTAGCCAAAGACAAACAATCTCCTCACACATGGAAGACATTTTCCACTTTTTAAGCTTCCTTTGATTACTATGTAATTTAAGTGGTGATTTCAAAGGTCTCACCTTGTAAAAACAACATGTATACATGTGTTGGTGTTATCGGTCAAGAGGTAAGACTAGAAATGTACAAAGGCCTTAGGCTGGCTTTGTAACAGCAAAGAAGGAAAAATTATCAGTACATTTATACAAGTATAGTACATTTTCAGTTACTTTGGTGCAGTCATTAGAAAAAGAAAAAAAAAGGCGGTGTTCTGATTCACAGAGGGGCTGATGGGAGCTGAAGTCCAGAATTTGTACAAGTGCATTCCACTTTCTTCTTCTGAACTGCACTTCCTACCAGTGCCTCTGCAGATCCCCTGCCCTCACGCACATAAGAACAACTGCAGGGCATGCTGGGAGAGTTTCAGTGCAGTAAGCTGAAACGGAGCCTCTGATTGCTGCCTTGATGTCTCCTATCGCTAATCAGCGGGGCCCTCTGTTTATCTGGGCCTTCCCTCCCAGCCGCGCTGCTAGATATCGGCGGGTCGCAACCCAAAGCGTCTCTCCCGATCGTCAGCCTCTAATTACAAGCTGTAATGTCTCTGTAAAGTCTCTGTAAAGACGCCCATAAGAGGGGCTTCTGGTGGCTCTGCCGGTGCAACTGCGCAACAGATGTTCCTCCTCCGCCACGGCTGGTGCGCTCGGGGTGGGAGGGGCGGTGGTCTGGCTGTGCAGAATGAACCTCAACGGCCGCGCTTTTCGTCAGCACGCGCACGGCGTTACGCTGAGATTCCTGGACCGCGGATAACGTTTGGAGCCAGGTCTGTGGGCACCGGGCTTCAAACGGACGCTAATGTAAGCTTGCTATCTTTCAAGTGCGGATCTGTCTCAGAGATGGGCGTGCGCGCGCGTGTGTGTGTGTGTTTGAGTGTGGTTTTTCTGCTGTGAGACAGTGCTTAGGGGCTGTTCTTGCCATGTGCGTTCTGTGGAGATGAAAGAAAGCGCGGGGCCACAGCAGGGGCCCAGCAGGAGCTGGCAGCCGGCAGGCCGAGGGAGCGGCAAACCTTGGCCGACACCAAGCCCCGAGGACGCAGGAAGCCAGGGAGAAGAGAGCGACTCACCCCCCGTCCTCGGTCCCACCCCGCCCGGAGACCCACCGCACGGCGCTGCGGGGACATCGGGAGCCGTTTAGGCGGCAGACTGGAGGACTTTCAGAATTCCTAACCCCCTGCGGCTGCTACTTTGTTTGTTTGTGTAGGTTTGTTGGTGGCGGTGTCGTTTCGGAGGGAGTCCTGTTCCCGCCCCCTCTCGCCCCTCCTCCTGCTCGAGACCTCAGCCCTGGGCTCCTTTGTGTATTCTCCCCTCAACCTGCAGGCTGAACAAACTGTGCGTACCTCTGTAACGTTCCACTCTTAAAACCCGAGGCCCAGAGCCAGGTCTGATACCTTCCATGTTACGGTGGATTTAGCTATACGGCACAGTCAGGGTAATACCTGGCCTGCCCCGAATCCAAGCAATTCATCATCTCTGTGTTCCATTCAAACACAAATTTTTAGCCACACCTTAACATACAATGTATGGGTACCTGTTCATCACAAGAATATATATAGTAATATATTTTAGTAAGCTGTGCACCACATGTCCAAATAAAATAGTGAAAAGATACCGATTCTTTATTTTTTCCTCTGGAAAGATATGCTGACATAGCAGTGAAATGATAACATCCATTGTCTCCGGACACTCCCCATATATATTTCTCAAGCCTGTGGTATGACGATGGATTCCCCATATAAAAGCCAGCGATACATGGGGTGTTTCAAATCCTGCTTTCTGAAGACAGTTGCTGACAAAATGACAGGAGTGTTATTTACTTTGGTCAAAGAGCAGAGCACTTTGCGGGGAGTTAATCCGGGATGTCGACTCCCGCTCTCTCCCCCTACAAGGAATGCAGGCAGTGCTGGACTACGGACTACTGTTAACGACCTTCTCCCATGTGGAAGATTTAGCGTGGCAGTGCACTTGAAAGCAGCACAGGAAAGGAATTTCAGGAGGGCCGTCAGAATAAAACGATTATCAATGGCACGTCAAGAGAAGCTTTTGGCCTCACTTTTTTGGCCTGAAAGTATTTTTAGAGAGGTGATAATTCTCTCTTTTTTTTTTTACTTTGTAGCCAAAGGATCATTGCAAATGCCATGGTTTGTATATAAAACGTATGCTTTTAAATCAGGCAAGACAATGGGAACCTTTTTTAAGGTGTGCATGAGCCAGATAGCATAATTAACTATTGATAAAAAGGATTCTTGTTTGAAGTTTGTACAGCGACTCTTGCTGACTCTTGTTGGAATTGCACAGGTTTCAAGACAGAGGACACATGTTAAAAGCTTTTGTCATTTTAAAAAATAGACACTTGCAGCACCATTTAACAGACATCAGATATTTGTCATTTTAGAGAAATAATTTGCCTTTTTGAATACAAGAAAACATTGTCTGAGGACACAGACTAATTTACATTTCTTTGAAGGGCAGATATTAACAAAAATACGTTGTATAAAACCGGTAATCCATTTTCTTGGCACAAACACATTGAACAATGTTTCTTTCACTAAGGATTTACAACACGCGCACTGTCAAGATGTTAAACAGAGGTCACTGTTCAGTTAACAGCTCAATCAAATGTAATGAACTAAAAACAGATGGAAATAACCATGACAGCATACACAGTTCTCTCCAAGTATAGGATAGAGAAACACTACTCTGAACCACATTAGAGATATCTCAATCAGCCTTGCATATGATACTGAACAATGGACTCTTTAGACAAGCTGGAAGACAAACCACTCCTATTAAATGCTGGAATAACTATTGGAAGTACTATTGCATAATTGATAAATTGAACGTCTAGCTTGTGAAACCTTTTCAGGTTTTTAATCACAATTTTAGAAAGCCAACGGTAGTTTTGAGACACACGTTGTTGGCTGCGACCTGTACGGGTGATATCTCTTTAAGAGCGTGTGACATCATCTCCCACGGAGAGAAAAATCCTGCGACTATGGGGTGGCGTGTCATTTGTAGGCCCCGCAGTCAGCTAATTAAATGAAGATTAGTCCGTCGGCACACCAGTCACAACAACCAGGGCGCGGGGTGTGGATAATCAACCCTACACTGCGTAAGGCAATTAGTGTGATCGCTAAGCCCAGGGAAAGGCGCTGTATGCCGCTGGCTGAGTGTCTATACACGGGATGTTCTGTGATATTGCTCAGGCATATTTTATCATTAATGATTCCCAATTTTGCGATGAATGGAATCTTGACCGAGGCGATCGCACCCAGTTCAGCCACGGAATGGGGTCCGAAGAGGCAGATGTGGGGCGGGGCAGGGCGGGGGTGGGGGGTTGGGTTCCTCTATAAAGAAAGTTTAAATGGTTTCCTTGCAAGGGTAAGCAGAAGCGAGAGCATTGCCTGTTTGCTTTGGAATTGTCTGGTCTCACCACTGACAGGATCACGCTCCATAAGATCTGAATTAGGCCTCCGTCGGCGTATGCGTCTGTGCTTCAGAGCTGGCTCGCACAGGGCACATCTGACACAACAAGGTTCAAAAATGGATTTGGAGTTTGGTTTTCCAAAGCAAACACGAGCCACAGTCAAATGTGATCATGCTGAGTGCTTAATTGAAATGTTCAGAGGAAAACCGACCCTGCCAGAAATGAAAAAATCCCCGCCATTCAGCCATAAACACAAATTCTGTGTGATGGAACATGCAAATTATGACAGGAAAAAAATATATATATATTTGTCAGGTGTCAGGAAAGGTATATGTTTCAGAGTATGGTTCCACTTCATTCAGAATGGGCCTGAAGCCATTACAGCTCTCAGAGTTGTTTTACAAAGAACCTGTCCCAGATAGTTTCCAGATCCCTGGGCTTTGGACCATGAGCCAGCAGGTTGACCTGTTGTTCAGGATTGTAAACGGTTGTACAGATCCTGTCTCGGCCCCCTACAGAAGACCCACGGTCAAGCCTGTCTTAACCGCAAGCGTTTTGGACTCCAGAGCCAGGCCAGGTGTTTGATATCCATGGCACCTCTTCGCTAAAGTGGCTGTGAGGCCCAAGCCAGCTGTCTGTCACTCCTAGTTGTGCTCTGCAGCCCTAATACACAACGAAGACGGTTAGACGTCATGTTACACGGCGTTTGCCCAGAGCCACGGCAGACGCAACAGAGCTGTTTTAAGATTAGACCAATATTTAACTTGCCTTTAATGAGAATTTTGTCCTGATTTATACCAATATAGCACCCCTTTCAGCAGACACAGAATTAAGACATTGCACACCCTAGCAATCAGATAAAGAATATAATCCAAAGTGAGCTGCTTTAACATGCATTAGATTTATGTTCTGCTACATTTGAGTAGGACAGAAAAATGTAAACCTGCAAGCAAAAGGCATTGGACTTTGAGTTATACAGCGTGATTGATGACAGGACACTATGCGATGCCCCGATGAAATATCAGTCAGCTAAGATTTCACTGTGCAGGTGTCTCCGGTTTCTGATGGGGTGATGTGAACCGTCATGATCAATACTTCAGCAGGCTCACTCAGTGGAAGCAGGTACCTAATCCAGCCATCATTGAAAATCATTACAGGCTTGCGTGAGCTCCCTCGTCACCATGGTGCCGAAGACCGGTTTGCCCTCCGCATAGGTTTGTCAGTCTGGCCTGCTGTCACTGTGCACTTTAAGGAATCAAAGTGCAAAGATCCTGGTGCCACACTTGCATGTCAAGCAAGACCTCAGTCACTCCGCTCCACTGTAAGTGTGGGAAGCAACATTTCATTTCGACACAGTCACACCGGACAGCGTGTGGTTTTAACTGTACAACTGTTTATCTGCTCAAAACGTACCGGTTCCAAAGATTAAAGAGGCACTTTGAGGCATTAGCGCCGCATGTTATTTAAACAATACCGCTGAAATGGAACAATTTATAGGTGTGGGTGGCGACTGTTTGAGCGTTCTGGGAATTGTGACTGGTAATGATAATAGCTGGAGAACAGTTTGAGAGAGCAGTGCTTGCTACATGTCCATTTGTAAACCACTGAATATGGTGACAGAAAGGAAGGGGCGTCTCCGGGGGCAGCATTATGGCATCAATATAGAGCAAGCTCTTGACAATTTGTCTCGGCGGAGCGTTTTCACAACACGTCTGCTCGATGTTACGGGACTGTCGCCTGCGGCGGTGGGCATCTCGTTCACCGGAGCTGCGGAACCGCTATTAATAAAACGGTGTTTAAAGTCTGTCCGCAGACCACCCTGGGGGCACGGAGATGGAGTGGGAAGATTTCAAGATTTCACGCTCCCCCTAAAACCCCGCCCCCGCCAAACCCCCCACCCCACCAAAGCCCAGCCTCTTCTGGCAGCCGAGGGACTAAACGGCTCCATTTCGAGGCAGTAAAACAACATTCACGTCTCTCATCATGACTCACTCTGCTCGATAACACTGTTAAAAAGCAGCGCATCTATTTCACAGTCACCAGAGCCCCGGCTTCAGAGATCACTTATCCTGCCCTGCGTATGCAAGGCTTAAACTGTGGGATGGAGATTTTTCTAGACGACGTCTTCGTGTTATTTAAGCATGCCGTCTGGGGGCAGACGTGATGCTGCCGTACCTACCCTCGACACGTCTTACCGTCATTCCCCTTGCTTTTTTTTCTAATTTTTTTTATTTCCTGCCTCTGCTTAATCCGTCACAATCTGTAAAATCTGCGGTTATGTAATCCGATACTTATAGTGAAATGCTTCTGTCTGTGTATTTCGTTGGCAAGTTATAAATCAGAATTTTCTAAAAGATAAAAAAGTCTTATTTAATTTCTATAGCTAGCCTAAAATTGCAGACATATCATTTTGCACAGCATTACTGTATCCATAAGAGAACAATACAATAAAAGTAGGCTATACAGTCTACACATTATGTTTTCAGTCTGAGCATAATCCTATTTACGTCTCAAGACATTTGCTATTCTACTGAGTAAAACTGCTGTATTATGTAGCATCGGTGGCATTATGTGCAAAGTCCTCAGAATCCGATGTATTTCATGAGGTCAACTGGAAGGTTTATATGGGATCCTGGTTTAATGAGTCCTTTCTATGAACCTCCTGATCTTTATCCTCAGAATATAACTGCTTACGATTGGCCAGCATACAACCGCAGAACACTTATATCCCAGTCCCTCATGGACTGAGGTTTTCAGATGTAGTCCTCCTGACCCTAGCATTAAAAAAAACTACAAGCATGGCTAGAGCCCACCTTCCGTAGAGCCCTTGTTTACGTTACATAACAATGTCCACTTAATGAGCCGTGTAGATAAGACCCCAACTGAGTGAGCAACACATTCTGTTTAAGATTTACGCTCGAAAGTCAACCACAGGCATGACACACGGGCCCTGGGGACGCGTGACTGGGACCAGATTCGTGCATCCACCAATCATGCCATTAGAGCGGGCCGCGGATGGCAAGCCAGCAGTTTTGAAAAAGGGAAGCAGAGGAGGGAGGCCCAGCCAACTTTCAGCATGATTCACAACCAGTGACCTCATGCTGGATAACTGATCCCAGTAATGGAGCAGAACAATGTCATATTTTAATTCAAGCTGGCTCCAAAAAGGTCAAGTGCACAGCAACAAATAAATAAATAATACAAAGAAGAAAATTTATCACCGGCAAGTCAAAAGAGTGCATGACAGTAAGGGAAAAGAACATGTGTGGGGTATTACTAATTCCAGTGCCAACTAATGGTCGTAATATCACAGCATCGTATATACTTAATTTATTTTATTAGTTTATTACTAAATTGTAAAATTAGCACACAGGTAACTTTCAATTAAGATTATGATTGGACATAATTAATAATAAAATTCTGGAAAATAGTATCACCAAGTCTTTCCCCCTCTCTGAGAAACAATGTTCTTTTTTTCTCCAGAGGTGTGAGGTATGCTTGAATCAACAACTAACGTTAGCAGAGTGCTAAAAGAAAGAATGAAGCTCCTCAAAATCTTATCCAAATACCTTTCATCTTTGTGTCTAACACTTCCTCTCTTATTTGGCTTGGACACTACTTCTGACTCCAGACTCAAAAACAATTGGAGAGAAATGCAAAGCACCCTGGGATAAACCCCAACTCATTGGAATCGCCTGTTTACATTTTAGATTTTACTCTCACCCAGTCAAAAAGTAACTGTTCTTTATGACAGAAACTGATATATGTCATATGTTGTATATGGTTTATATATGAAATCCTTCAATTGAGGAGAATATCCTTGAGTGCATATATTTGAAATATAGAGAAGTTATCATTATGTGAATTTATTTAATGTCATACATATATGAGAGAATATGAGAGAATATATTGCAAAATCAGAAGAACATATATGTGTGGACATATTTTACATGTATGAATGTATTGATGTATTTCATAATATTTTATATATCATGATTTATATCATTAAATATTTTGGTACTTGAAAAAAAATAAATGCAATCACATCAATTTCCATAATAAGCTTGAGTTGTCTGCAAAAAATCAAATACTCTTTTTGTTGGGAGTTTTTCATTTTCAAATTTCTCTTTCATGCAAAAATATTTTTTCAATAGAGTTTCCTTCACATTTAATGTGTACCATACTGCAAAAAGCCCCAAACAGTGCAGAGCAAACAATGTGCCACTAAGGAAATGTGCACTTATAACTTGGACACATTCCACAGAGCAGGAGGGAGAACGAGCCAGTGAGTTCACTTAATTCATCAGCTATGGAAAAATACAGATATTTCATGCATAAAACACTGCTGTAACCCAAAAAAACACAAAACAGGTGCTGCGTTGGTATTTTAGAAAGTCAACAGGTTTGAGGGGCTAAAGTAAGTAAGAGCGGGGTCTGTGCTGGGGCAGGGAACTTCTGGGAGAGAACCTCTGTTCAGCAGATGTTCTGAGACTTTCTAAGGCTTCTTTTCATGGGTGCAGCCACACCTCAGTGCCCCATAAAGGTCATTTCCGAATGTACGCAATCGCCATTAAAGCTGCACTCTGTCATAGAGCAAACCTGTATACACCTCACCGAACATGCTCAAATTTGCTGGAGCACCTACATCGGGTCAGAGTCCTTGAACTTGAGGAATTATGTGACACGTTAAAATATTCCGTTTATCATGTCTGGTACTGTATCTGCATTGAGACAAATAGTCATTAACATAGCGGGTTTAGACCTAGGTTTGTTTTCAGAATGAATGTTACTCAATTTTATACTTTAATTTACATAGTTACATATTTATTAGCCGCTGTACACTCCTAAGGTCACTAAAATATGGCAGGGCTCAGAGCTCATTGCATGGACCGTCAATTTGGAATAATTTCCCTGTACCACACATCATTATAAAGTACATATTTTCCCAGTTAAACACAGCATGTTCATTTAGGAATTTTCCTCCATTCCTTTTTAGTGTTCCCTACCTGAGTGGTCTTCCAGCCCTGTGATGCAAACCACCATTTGAAAAGAAGACGCGCTTCGGTTTAATCAATGCTGCACAGCATACCAGATGACAGCGGTTATGTTCTAAAACATTCCAAATTTATAAAAAAGGACTCCCTTGAAGCACAAGTGGCCTTACCTCTTTTGCCGCAGTGCCTCGTGGCCATTTTGCACCTCCTAGACTCGGCGATAGTGGGACAGGGTATTGTGTCCTTGGGTGGCTTTTTCACAATTTGCCTCGTCCTTGTCTCCAGGCCCCACTTGAAGCCGCAGGTCTTGTTTCTCCTGGTGCAGGTCCCCCACTCGCTCCACTGGCCCACCTCGCAACCCTCTGCAAAACAGCCACAGGGTCAACGTGGGACAAGGGGGAGGGGTCTTCCTGTGCTCGCATCCCAATAAAGATTTACCAGTCCCAATTCCCTGTGTGATTTAATTATGCTTTTTATTTACCGGAGTGTTCCATCTCATTTTCTCCATGCATTGCTCAAAATGTTTGATCGTTTCTATAGATATGAGCCCTGGCAGACGCCTCTTACCCAGAGCGCCTGGCGTGTCTCACATTTTCACATGCCGTGCATTTTATACTGCTGGAAATTTACTGAAGCAGTTCAGGTTCAGCACTTTGACAAAGGGTGAGCGCTCTGCCAGGGTTTTAACATGCAGACCTCCTTTCCCCAAACCCTGTTCCTTAACTCCTGTGTCACACTGCAATAAAACTGCGTTGAAGAAGTGTTTTTGGCACACAGGGGGAATTGGGTGAAGCACACCAGAAGGTCCCTTACCACCACATTCCATGCTGTCCTCCGATGGTGCAAAGCCTTCTGGGCACTCTTCAAAGCAGCGACCTTTGTGCAAGTAAAATCCCGTTTTGCACTTAGTGCAAAAGTCTTTACTGAAACAAGATTCACAGTTCTCTATCCTGCACCCTGTAAAAGAAAAGAGGAAACGCTTGTCAGGACATACAGCAATCTCATCTGGAATTGATATGAAGGGCCTTGAAAAGATTACGGCTATGACCAAAATGCCCCCTCGAAAAAAAATACTCTGTGAACAAAACAATATTTCACTGCACTAGTTTTCCCTGACAGACATTTTGTTTTAGCATGAGCTGGCAAAATGCTGCCGGAGAACGAGCGCTGTTGTGAATGACATTGGGGTTCCTAAAGTATTACCTCACATTGACCTCTTTCAACACTGGAAGGGGAACGAATCAGGCTAACATCCCATGTTTTTGAAACAAAAGAACAGATTTTATTTTATTGTGCGTGTTCCCAGCTGCGTAAACTGTTGGGCGTGAAGGAGAATGTTTGGTTTTGAAATGTTATTGACTTAAATGCATTATGCCAAAAGATATGTGCTTTCAATAACATTTTACAGTGTGCTGGGATATAAACCATGATTGTTATGCCTCTTTAACTCAAGAGAACTACGTAGCCTGGTGAAGAGCCTGGCATGATGCAAAGCCCTTTATTCAACACAGTTGTCTTTAGAAAGGGATTTGGTCATCAAAAGATCTTGAGAACCTGACAAACTATGCTAATGGACTTGTGAAAGGCAACTCCATATTTACCATCCCACGCACCACCCGGCCACAGCGCGTAAAATACAAAGTGCGCAGTGACATATTATTGTGATCTAACCCTGCAAATAGCATGTCAAGTCGAGCAAATTACATGTGTTGTATAACAGGCCAACGTACTAGAAAGCATAATTAAAAAGAGGTTCCTGGAGATGTGTAATTTATGACACTCCTTAGAAGCTCAAAGTGATTGATTATGAACCTGGGTTGGGTTTTTGTATTACGATTATCCACCTTAAAGTAATGGTTTTCCCAACGTGAGGCCAGGTATGGTAGCATCTGTTCCTCTCTCAACTCTGTTGTCTTTTGTGTCTGTGTGTGAGAGTGCATGTTTTAGTGATTTTGTGAATTTCTGAAAAAAACAAGGGTTTTGCTTTTATCTCTGACCCTTCCAGGCCCCAAAAAGGTTCTCGCAATCACGCCCCTTAATTATAACATCTACAACTAACCATCATTCCCTCTCGTCCACATTCCTCGACGAGGGGTCCTCCCCTTCTCTTTGAACACTCAAATATGGCCTCTGCCCACTGGCTTGGGTCTCTCACGCTTTTCCCAACCAGTCTAAACAAACCCACCATCCAAAAAGCATTTAAACCGGTGCTGTCGCAGACACGCCCACAGAGCGGTTGTCTAATCGGTTCAACCCAGAAGACCCGGTTTCCGTGCAGGAGCACTTGCATCAAGGAAGTGTTGTTTCTTTGGAGATGTTGTGCATGGATGGCCTAGTTGTGCTTTTGTCACACATCATTGACCATTTGAGCAGGGCAACTTAATCTATTCAAGTATCCACAGGTCTTTTAAGTTAAACACTTTTTTTAACGGTTTTTAATTGAGTTATAATGATTTATAACATTCGTTTAGACTACTCAGTTAAATTAGAATGAATACATTTAGAGTGTTTGCGTGATAAAACAGAACATTAATAAACATGAACACAATTCCTGTTGGAACACAATGACTTCCTGTTAGAGCCTACTTTAAAAATTCACTCGCTTCCTATTAGAGGGCACTCACTTCCTGTCAGAACACATTCACTTCCTGTCAAAGCAAACCTCCATGTGTCTTGGGAATATGAACAGCGTGAGGCACCACATAAGCTGGCAGGCCTATTAAAGGGGTGTCCCACGAGCCACATTGCTCAACCGCAGCAGAAGAATGCAAACTATGGCATAGAGGAGCGTTTTCTTTCCCTGTCCCGGCTGTCTCGTTGCTGCATGCATTTTCCCACGGCCGATAACATTCTACAAGTGTTTCTTTTGTTTAATAAACCCACACTGTGCTGGGAGAGTAACATGGCACTGTGGGGATCTTGGTGAGTGAGCGAGGCCACACAAACACGCGACGCACTGGTGCCCTTTGTTCCGCCTGTAATCCGAACTCTCAGAGCGTAGCGTCGATACACGTCCAGCCGAGGAGACCGAGGAGAACTCCCCATAAATTAGAGCTATAATTGGAGAGCAGCGACACGTCTCTGCTTTTCAAAGTCGGTGATCGCCTACACGTTTTTCGTCGCACAAAGCAGAGGAGAGGAGAAACACATCTGGTGCTAATTTCAAGAATTGCCTTGTTGTGTGAGCTTTGGTTATTTAGACCAACAAACAGCAGCAGTTGCCCTGTACTGTAATTCACCTTATAGAGGGGCGGTTAAAACTCAGGGCTTTGTAAATAATTAGAATGCCTAAATGAGAGAATAGGCAATTGTCAAAAATGGATAAAAGACTAAAAAATAACCAATGTATTCAGTGTGCAGGGGAGCCTTGGACATAAAAAACTAAATCTTAACAGGTTCTGCTGAGGAAGATGAGCTTTGCAACACTATAGGCTTGGAAAACATACAAATATACCAAACAGCAATAACTGCAAGGGAGCAAAGAGGCAGACAAAATCAAACGTCTGCTCTGGCCAATCCGAAAGCCTGCGAGTGTCAGGTTCAATACTATAATGCTTCTCCCCGTTGTCTTTCCCGGCAGCAAGCAAAGGCAGATGAATGGGCGAAGGTTGGCGGTTTTTCTTTTTTATCGGATTAACCTCAGTGCCACCTTTAAAGTCCTGTCTAGGTGCTTCTGGGAGACTAATAAGAAATAATGAGGTCACTGGATCTGGCGCGGCGCACAGAATGCAATGGACGACCACGCAGGCAATGTTCTTGCGCCGTAACCGCATTATCTCTCAGCCCTGTTTCTCAATATAATTAACGTGAAAGCAAAAAAAAAATGCCTCAGCTTCATCTCCGACAGGGATTTGAAAGGCACCCAGACAGCGGCTCGTTTCAACATTGTATCCCATTGCGCGTGAGCATGCACATTTTTCTGCCGCTTTGCATGGTTTTCACGGCAAGCGCACTGCCATTGGAATTCTCAAGCGTTCAAATGATGTCATGTTGAGCGTCCTATGGAAGGCATGCTGTGGTCTGGGGAGAAAACTGCACAAAAAGTGACAAGTTTGGGACTCTGTTTGTGGCCTTCCCACGAGTCCCTTGCATCATCGGTATGTTTGTTTTCTTTTTTGCGCATTATTTGTTATGTGAATGGAGAATAATTCGCTGAAATTTACCCGCCTCCTTTTCCTGTGAATGGGGGCGGGTGAATCGACAAACTGAAAGCCGCTGAAAAGTCACAACGTTGCCCAAATGCTGAACAGGCACGCTGTTGCACAACAGAGCTGCCTGCACACTGACAAGACAGACGTCACACCGAGGTTTGTTTTCGATCCCCAGGCCCTCTGGGAGGGTCGCTGATTTGACCTTCTTTTTTAACCATTCTTTGGCTCGCACACTCGGCCCCCAAGCCGATCCCCAGCTACGTCTCGATCGAGGACCTTTCGGAAGCGGCGCACAGAGGTGGTGCTGTGTCAGCTCCACGCAATGGCGTGCAATCATCTCAGGCGTTCCCATCAGCTGGGGGAATAGAAACATGTAAGTCAACGTTACTGCGTGTTGGCTTGGCTCATGGGGCCTTGTTTTTACCCTCTGACTGAGCTATGACTTCTAAGCCAGGGTACAGCAGATGAGCATCCGTACTACACATGGAACACACGCACGCACACACAAAAACACCCCCCAACATATCCACACCCACACACACACACACACACAGTTACCGAATACAAAAACACACACACACACACACATTTACTGAACACAAAAACACACACACACACACACACACACACACACACACACACACACACACACACATACACACACAAACACACACACCCAAAATCATGAGGATGAGGTATGGCAGGCAGTTGGCTGTGGTTCGAGTGCTGCAATGATAAACCATCACTGTCCCTGTGGCTTAGAGAATGATGCCATTTTGGACCTCTCTGGTGCCACCTGGTAGTAATATCCCACGTTCCCACTGCATTCATGGCAAAGCTGGTACAACATGAATCTGTGAAATGAAGAGGTTCCTTTGCAGCGCCAGGATACCAGGTACCGGACTGCATTTTCACGTGCCAGAGGCCCACCTCGAACCAGGCCAATTCCCACGCTGCGTTTTAAAGCGGGCCTAATGAAGGTGAGGGTGGACCCCATCCAACTCCCACACCCCTCGTTAAAAAAATGGGGCAAGAACAACAACAATGGTGTTGGCTAACAGATTTTTACGACATGAGAGGCAATAAAATGCAAAGAGAGAACAAACATCACCCCGAGACGTCTCACATGGCACGTATACTGCCATATATTGGAAATGTCAGGCTTCAATAGCCTGGGTTTCCATCTTGGCAGGGGAACAGGTTGTGGATTACACTTCATTCTCTATCCACGGGGGTGGGCGGGTGGGTGGGGTAGAAGTCATTTGGGCATGATTTATCCAACGGTGTAGCAGCCTCCTCCCACTAAGCTATGCTAACAAGGCTTCATCGAGTGCAAAAGCTGCTCGACCCGGGCGCTGGGGTGCTATCCAGAATATGTCCCTATCAATATATTTACTTCCATAAATATAAGTGAAGTTGATTTGTGGATGTCAAATGTGACAAATGTGTGTTGGTTTTGAGACGAAACTGTTCGAGCTGTTGGCAAAAGCAATATATGAAACTACACTGAGCCATGAAATTACACTTAAACGTTAAGGTGATTGATTCTTCATTTATTTAAGATGACATACAAAGCTAATAAATATATGTTAAGACTTTAATCAATCACCAGTGCTTAAGTCATGCACCTATTATTTAGTTTATGGGGTGCACATTTTTTAAGTCATGTGTAATTACACAAGTTTGTAATATTGCGATCTGATTTGCATGACTATTACCCAATATATTGAATATTAAAAAGCATTATATTTCTATTATATCACTCACGTGGCCACCCCATCACAGTGATGCCATCTTAAACACATGACATCACTCTGCAGGCATGCCCATGGATATTACATCAGCTTCTCAAAACAGTGCAGCAAAGTGTAAGCATAACAAATTATGTTTTTAGTTGAATACATACAACTCAGGAAGGACTGCACAGTGGTAGCCTAATGTTTCTATTTTACAATTTTGTTTTTTCCATGAAAATTGAAACTTCAAAAAATAAAGTACCAAGGGTTGTTTTATGCACTACACAGTCAAACTATTAACATTTTGCTTCAAAAGGGCATCCCACCAATGAGCTAAAGGCCACTACCAATAGGCGTGTTATTGTATTATATAGTACATCCTTGTACAAATTAATTGAATAAAGCATGCGCTCGAATATAACCATTTATTTAGCATTTTATCGTTTTTGCCTCATGCTTTGCTTTATTTCCAGTCACATGCTAATTTTCAGCCGTCTCATCCAGGTGTGACCTGGCTTTCCATCATTCCACCTATTCTTTTGTTCTTGCTCATTATTATTCTAGTCCCGGAGAATGAATGCCCGGAGAATGAAAACTAACCAGAATAACTTTTTCAGAGAGATTTATAGGGTTACAAAAAAATATAAGAACAAAATTTGGTGGCTGTAGAAACACATTTTAACAAAATCAGCCATTGACTCAATACATTTTTACAAGGATGTTTACTAATACATAATAGATTGTTAAATCTATTAAAACTCATGTCAAAACAAATCTCGAGACCAAACTGTTCCCAAAGCTTTGAATGGAATTTTTACCAAATAACTTTTTCTCACCCCACAAAAAAATTACTGTTGTACATACATCTACAGGCTAACTGACAGCAATGCCATGATTAATGACCTGTTGCGTTGCTAACTGGTGATCTATTAAGTGCTTCGCCAAAGTGTTGTAGTACGGCCCATGTCTAAGGGTCTATTTTACACTGTTAAAACCCCAGCCGGTGGAGCAGGGGGTGCATGTGCTGAGGGTGGGGCGTGTTGAAATGCATCCTCTAAACTGAGGAGGAACTAGGTTGGGGCTGCAGGCTGCAGGGCTTTGATTTGAGCAAGTTGTGGAATCCTGGGAGCTTCCAGCCAGCCACAGGCACTCTCTCCCTCCCTCTCTCTCCCTCTCTCTGTCTCTCACTCTGTTTCGCTCTCTCTCCAAGGTGAAAAACTCTCTGCTTAGCTTCAGTTGCAGCAGCTGGCAGCCGTGTCTCCCTGCTACACAAGACACTGTGAGCAACAAGCTTCTCCCCTTGATGGAAGACACATGGTCTGGATTTGGCTGAGCCCTGCAGACAGAGCCTAGGGAATAAACTGGTGCGTCGTTCTTACCGCCGTTTAATCCCACAGAGGATTTTCTCTGTCCAAACAGAGGCTACCATTAGCCCGGTGCAAGTTTTGTTTGGTTCAATTTCTGGGATACCATTTAGACCAATTAAAGTTTTGTTGAAGCCAACTAGCACCAAGAGTTTGTGGACTGGATTTTTCCTGTCCAACCAGCACTTATAATTCTCATATTCTCTCCAAGCAGTGGCTACAATTTACTCCAATGGATGGTTGGCCTGGGTTGATAATGGGTGGGTCTGAACATAAAGAAACTATTATGTGTGCCTCAAGATCCAAACAGATGAATCTGAGAGTATGTGAACCTGTCATCCATAGCTCTGCTCTCACTAAATTCAGGGCCTTCCACAAAACATTCTTTAATGAGATAAGATCTCGCAGACGTACCATAGCGTAATGATAAACAACTGTCCATAGAGTGATTTCAGAGGCTGCTTTTAATACAAACTATAATGGGAGTCTAAATCCCACAGTCAGGTCTCTGACGGGAGACGGGCGAGGATCGGCCTCGATCAGTGGTGGAGAGAGTTTGTTTTAACTGCGATCTGTGGCCGGTATCTCATCATCACACAGAACGTTTCCAGGAACCATAAAAAATGTGCTTATGCATGAACCTGATGGAATGTCCCATTATGCTGGATAAATGTGAACAATTTCAGTGGGAAAAAAATCACGGCAAGAAACACATGGACCAACACAAGGAAGAGGGTCAAAAGCAAAGCTGGATTATGAAGTCACAACCAAATCACAATCACATCAAAGTGGACAACACTCTGAGATTTGATGCAAGATTTTTTTCTGAGAAAAGGCGAAGAAGGGGGGGCATTTTAGACCTTTGTGTGCAATTTCACATTCTGACAAAGGACGATGGACAAATTCAGGTGGAAGTTTCACTGTGATAAGCTTCCCTGGTGACTGCAGGTCTTAAGGTCTCAGGCACTCTTCTGGGGCCTCATATCAACAGCGTCTGTCAGGATCTTGGCTTGGTATAAGACATGACATGGGTTCACATATTTTTGTTTTCGTATGAAACAGTCAGCCAACACCTCAGGCTTTCTGTATACATATAAAGCAGAATTTTTTCAAGCCCCATTCAATGTTAAAACAAGGTTAGAAGATGATGAAGTATGTGTGTGCATGTGTATGTATGTATGTGTGTGTGTGTGTGTGTGTGTGTGTGTGGTGGGGGGTGGGATGCTTTAGCTAATTGGATTATTGTATTATTCTTTACTGAAAGCCATGTGGATCGCTTTTTTCTCTTTTGTTTTCCATAAATAAAACCTGAGTTGAAGGGTGTGACTAAAGGTGTTGACTGTTTTAAGTTACAGAATTGAAACACACCTGTTCTATTAATATATAAAAGCAGCTTTCTTACATATTTCACTAACCAAGCACAGACGGTGTGACTTCTAGAATATCAGTCAGTGAGGACAACTCTACTATACAGCTAAATATTCTAATTAATGAATGGCTCATATGCAATTCAAGTTTTAAAGCAGGATCACTGTTGTTAAAATTAGATCACAGATTGGTTCAATTGATTGCAATTGATGTCAAAACAAATATTGAGACCAAACTGTTCCCAAAGCTTAGAATGGAATTTTAACCAAATTACTTTTCTCACCCCCCCAAAAATGACTGTTGTACATACAGTCAAGCCGGAAAGTCTGAACACCCCTTTCACCTTCTCCACGTTTTATTACATTACAGGCATATTCTACAATAGATTGAGTTCATTTTTTGTCTCAAAATTCTACACAAAATAGCCCATAATGACAAAGTGAAAACATGTTTTTAGAAATTTTTGCAAATGTATTAAAAATAGAAAACTGAAATTTCTCATTTACATAAGTATTCATACCCTTTGCTTTAACATATTTTTAAAGTATCATATTTAATATTTGGTCGCATATCCTTTTCATGCTGTTACTTCCTGAAGTCTGTGACCCATCAACATCAAAAAACTCTCGATATCTTATTTTCAGGTACTGTTATAAGCGATACTATAAGCTCTCTGCATTTGAATGGATCTCTATTGGAATTGGGGGGTGAGACTAGATTCAGCTGTAAATTACACTGGTACAGTATGGAACACATGGCTGGCTAAATGGCTGTAAGTCATCAAGGGTCTGAGCTATCGAACGAGCCCCAAACCATCACTCTGTTGCCAGATATGGAGTAGATGTGGATGGATCACTGCAAGGGTTATTTCTCCTGACTCATTTTCCAATATAACTCTATGGGGGGAAAAAGTCAGGACAAACAACCCTTAAAGGGATCCATCCACATCTACTCCATATCTGGCCGCAGAGTGTTGGTTTGGGGCTCGTTTCAGACCCTTGATGATGTACAGCCATTTCGCCAGTCATGTGTTCCATACTGTACCAGCGTAATTTACAGCTGAATCTAGTCTCACCCCCCAATTCTCATAGAGATCAGTTCAAATGCAGAGAGGTTATAGTATCGCTTGTAACAGTACCTGAAAATAAGATATCGAGAGTCTTTTGATGTTGATTGGTCACAGACTTCAGGAAGTAACAGCCTGCAAAGGATATGCGACCAAATATTAAATATGATACTTTAAAAATATGTTAAAGCAAAGTGTATGAATACTTATGTAAATGATCAATTTCATTTTTCGATTTTTAATACATTTGCAAAAATTTCTAAAAACATGTTTTCACTTTGTCATTATGGGCTATTTTGTGTAGAATTTTGAGACAAAAAATGAACTCAATCTATTGTAGAATATGTCTGTAATGTAATAAAACGTGGAGAAGGTGAAAGGGGTGGGCAGACTTTCCAGCTTGACTGTACATCTACAGGCTAACTGACAGCACTACCATGATTAATCACCTGTTGGTAACTGGTGATCTATTAAGTGCTTCGCCAAAAGTGTTGTAGTACGGCCCATGTCTAAGACTCTATTTTCCACTGTTAAATCCCCCGCCGGTGGAACAGGGGACGCGTGTGTTGAGGCGCGTGTATTGAAATGTATCCTCTAATCTGAGGCGGAACTAGGTTGAGGCTGCAGGCAGGTTGGTTCAAAGAGTGTCTTGAATCCATTACAATGTTATTGTTGTTGTTTCAGTTTTGTTTAATTTAAATTAATTGCCCATGCTCAAGTGCCTTGTGTGCAGAGGAATGTACTATCTGAGTAAAGCCCACAAATTATATTCTGTGCTCATAATTTTGGTCAACCAGCAAGTCAAAGCACTGAGCATTCTAAATCTGAAACATGCACAGCCGGTAACACCACCTGGCCCCTACACTCCTTCGCATTGTGTTCATTTTTTAATACTGACTGCACAAGAATGTACACGGGACCTACGTGAGCAGATGTTGAGCTCTGGGGCGCGCAGTCCGTAGTATCCAGATGGACAGGCGTGGAGGCACTCCCCATACTGCCTCATCCCCTCCCTCCGCAGGAACAAGAACAGCTTTGGCTGGCAGTTGAGGCACCCGTTATCCTTGGAGCAAACAGAGCAGCCTTTGCAAATGGGGTACGCTCCATAACTAGCTGAAAAAAAAGAGCAAAGATGCGTGTTAGCACACAGGCACATACCACTTGAACCACTGCACTAAAAGGGGACAACTATCTATTTACTTAGCTTAAAACGTATTTTTAAAAACATTTCATTCTCATTTCTCCCAGTTCGGAATCAACAGTTATTCCACTGCAGAGCTTGCCAGTTGCCAGGAAGCTAATGACAATTTTAAACTCTAAATTCCAGAAAGTACTACAGTATAGCTAGTGCATAGGAGGTGCAGCTCTCACAGATAATAACTGGTATCTTGTCAGGGCATGGCACATTTTTGGAAGAAACTATTAGAACAGTAACTCAACAAATTATGGCTGGTTTAAACCAACCATTGGCAGGACAAGGACAACTGCGTGACACTGCTAAAAAAATTCAAGATTGCAGTCGACTGGTTAGGCTACACAGTTTGAGCCTGTGACTACAGGGCCCAAGCAGCACTTGTTGCAAGTGTTTTTATGGAGTGAGCCCAAGCGTTCGTAATGTAATTCAATTCATGGTAGTGCCCTGTCACTAGAAGTCTGAGTAAGCAATTAGAAGTGTCAAATTTTCTCAAGCTCTTCTGCTACACTTCATTTCTCTCTCACAGATTTAGAATTTCACATCTCTTGGTCTGGCTTGTCATCCATATACGTAATACAAATGTTTAGTTCTCATGCCTTACACATAATATCACAGGTCAATTTAAGTCAGAAAGCACACAACCTCAAAAAACTGTTAGAACAGTGAAACCAAACGCAAGACTAGATATGTTACAAAACAATATGAGTCTTACAAATACAACACCATTAAAGTGGAGTTATGCAAAGGCCGATACTGAACATTACAATACTGAACATGTTACTATAAATTCAGGGCAGGAATTATACCACGGCCAAACAGCCAGTGCCATGGATGCCCCGGAGTGTGGCCGTAATGCCCCTTCTAAAATCAACTACCCACACGGCCAGTTTGGCATGCCCTGTTTTGAACTGGCCATTGTGCCCTTAAAAGAAAGTTGCGGATTTCCTCATTTAAAACTACATGCGATAAACAAACTCACGTTTCCCAGTGTCTCTGTCATCACGCTGGACATCAACAGTAGCGCGAGATTTCTCCCAATCCCACAAATATATGTGTAAGGTTAACGTAAACATTAACAGCTAACGCTAGCTAAAATTACCTAACAATTAACGTTATGTGATAAGCACAAGCAGCTAAAGACTGTACAGTGTAAGTATTAATACACAAATGTTTTAAAGTTAACCTGAATATTGCTGAATAGTGTTAGCTAACTACGAACATACATAGAGTTTATAACGTTAGTTAACTGACTCATTATACAATGGGTAGTTCCGGCCACATAACAGTTACTATATTGCAAATCGGGTAAATTGTTGGTATTTAATCAACAGCTACGGCGAAGCATTACGCTAACGTTACTGTATTTAATAGCGGCAAACATAAAATGACGCTAGGGATACGATAACGTTACATATCTATGGTCAGTGTAGAATAGTCAAGAACAGGTATACCTGATCCTAGACTCATAGACTTTATTTTATCATTAAAATATAACAATAACAATTAATATATTTTTTAAAAATCAATCAGACAGCATTTTGTGGAAAATTCTAACATTCAGTGTACAGTTTTCAGTACTGTTGTTCAATACACTGACTAATTGTTGATTGTATACCGTTTTGTCTTCATACAATGTAATTATCACTTATTGTTATTGCACCATTGGTTTTGGCTTTGGTGCCCTACATTTTGGCCGCGATGCCCCAATAAATTTGTATTTATCAAAGGCCAAAGTGGCCTTGCCCTAAAAATGACTTCATTCCAGGCCTGTAAATTATATACAATTTTAAGAAAAACTCCTGGACACTCTAGCATGTTACGTTTGCTGACATGCTAGATTGAATTTCTGACAGCAGACAAAGGGATAAAATCTACATGTTCCAGACAAATAGTTCTGAATGTGCAGGCATGCACTATAACTTCCCAGTCATAGAAAATGTTCTTGGGCATACATTAATGGCAAACAAGAAACACTGCTGTTGATCTGAGCATCTGAGCCTAATTTTAGGAGTGGACCAGTAAAGAGAAAAAGATGAACCACAATACTTTGCAAAAAACAAATCAATAGTAACTTACAGAAAGAGTGAAGATTGTTCACTTGGCCTAGTTGGATGTTTCCCTTAACAGTCACCATTAGAAATGAGTTCCAGAAAATAGTCTACATTTTGTACAGCTACAACACATCTGGTGCTCTCTCATCACTACATTTTGTATGGCACACAATTTACTTTCTCTGAGGAAAGCCACAACTTAAGACGTGTAAAAAGGGGAAATATTAGAAACTAAACTTAACTGAATCAAACTGAAGCTTGAGAGAATACTTGTTTTTATTAAGATTCCAGCATTTCCAGCTTCTACTGGGTAAGGTGCAAACCACTGTATAAAATTAGGTCTGTTTTCCAGGTACTTTGAGTCTGTAAAACAATCGACACTTATCAAATAGTGAGAATCAACACATTTGCATTTAACAACCGGTTGGAATGGTTCCTTCAGTGAGGAATGCAGGCTGCGTATTGCATAAGCACTGATCCCCACTCATGCAGTACAGAAGTTAAATAAAGACAGGTCTGTGGGATTGAGTTCTGACTCAAAATGCAAAAAAGTGGGAATGAGATTACGCGATAATGGTGCTGTTCTGCCCGTCTCCAGAGTCACTGCATACTGACACCCCATTGATCAAATTTAGAATGGCGCTCTATGTCTTCCCTGGTAATTTATCTTCTGCTGGGGCTGTTGCTCAACTCTGCTCTTTCAGCTGTGTCTGGCTCATCTGAGAAACTGTTTTTGTGACATTTGTACACATATTAAAATACTCTATGACAAAAGAATGCAATTAGTTTGAGTGTTGAGCCAACGTATACAAGTAGTATACAAGGCGAAAGACGATCAAGCCAAGCTTGTTTTGAAACAGTCCATGGCTTTCATATTTGTAATGTGTAATGTCACATTCAGCTTGTTCATAACTCCTAAGTGCACATCAGCACACATTCCAGGATTTCCAAGAAACTGCTAAGTGTAACCCTCCTGTACCTCTCACTGTGTCGAAGTTTCAATAATACCAGAGCTTAATCAGCCAAAAGGCTGTTAAACTGTGTCAGTGATATGTGCCGTTGGAACAGTACTGTGTAACCGCGTGCTCCATATTTTTGGCTAAATTCTACAGTCTTAGGTTCCAGGGATTTTCCTCCTCATGTAGACATCAAACAACTTATGTCTGAACCTATTTTCTCTGGTTTCATGATTCCAAATCTTCCACTGATAGGATAGACACCTGAAGATAAACTTCAACCAAGTGACACACCGTTATTAAGGGGATTTTATTAGTAATAATCCAGACGAAGGGCAAATTTTCCCCTGTGTTTTCTCTTTGTCATCGCTTTGTCTGCAGAAGAACAGAATTGTGGCATTTTTGCAGATCCATATGACAGTCAAGCACTCAGTTATGAAGGCCATATTTACAGTAAACTGACAGCATTGGAAAACTGGCACACAATGCTCCATCCCGTGAAACTTAATATTATCTCCATGTTGATGCAGGCCTTCATATTTACTGAGGATTCATGTTGAATTCTTCATGAAGTTGTTTTTCATTGCTCTCCGAAAACAGAGGTGGAACATCCTAGAATCATTATCTCCATTTATGGTTTGCTGACAATTATGGGCAGCAACCATGACACCTTCTAATTCCAGAGCACGCCATTGTCACTCATTGACTTGCTTGAACTAGAAAGACTGTTTCAAAATAATGCGTGCGGTTATACTGGCCTGGATACAATCAACATTAGTCTTTAAACATTAGTCTTTGCAATTAAAAGCAAGAGTTATTTTTTCAATGCAAACTTATTAGCAATTGTGGTGATCACTGTACTAACCCAGCTGTGTTTGTGATGCAAAAAACTATTTTGATCAAAGGAGAAATGTTGTTTAAGGCCAGTTTCCTATAAATGTGTAGAGCAAAATTATTTCAACAAGACCATTGATTCAGTATTTAGCACACAGTATTTTCTTATTGTCAACTGTTTTTTTTCTGTCTTTGAAATATGATGCAGGCCTAATCTCTTATCTAGCATCAGAACGTATAAGTGGTTTAGTTCATTTTCATTCATTACATTTTTTTACTGTAAAATCTTTAAATAATCTGGTCAGACATTATACTGCTTGAAAGTGTTAAAACTCATGATTGTATCTATAAATCATTTTACGATCGCAATGTTATAGCGACACTGGTTCCTTATTTTGTAACATGACGCAAAACAGGCTCAATAAAAACGACGACTCCATGCGTTCTATGTGGTCCACGGAGATCCACAGGTGACAGAAATAACGGTAAAGGCGGCATCCTTATCCCGGCAACAAAAATAAAAACATTTTTAAATCTTTTGGGCGAGGAAAACAAATTCCACTGTGTTTCAGCTTCTGTCACTTTGTTTCAGTAATACTTAGAGTAATTTTGACTCTTGTATAACAAACTTCCAAGGGTTACCTTTACCTTACAGAAGAGACCAGGATTATGCCTGCAGTCAACGGGGTTTAAGAACAGTAAGTATTTTACTTTCGGCTTGTGTTCAAAAAAGGATTCTCAGTGTAGCAGTGATGACTATCAAGAACACAACAATCATGTGTTTACAAGATTGTCACACAAACAGTTTGTGTCCCTGGGTTCTGTAAGAACTCCACAGATTAAGAGTGTCAGATAAAAGCAGGAGCCACATCAAAGACACTTTCATCCATGCATTGGGAAAGACAAAAAACCGTCAAGTGTTGATGGTACTGAGCCTGTAAGCCAGCGGTCTTCAACCCTGGTCCTGGAGGGCCTCGCAGTCTACTATTTTCTTGTTGTTTTGTTCACCAACCAATTCAGATCCAAGAAACAATGTGAAATGAGTTAACAGTATAATAAACTGCTTTAATTGATCACTTAAGCACTGATAACTAAAAGCAGCAGACCCTGCTCCGCAGGACCGGGGTTGAAGACCACTGCTATAACAACTGCTTTACGAAAACACAAATGTCTCTTTTCTCAGTGTTCTGCGTCACTTGTCTGAAATGACATTGCTGATGAGGGATACATGATTCATCTGACCAGTGTTGGCCATTATCTGCATTAGCTTTAATTATACTCAGCTCATCAATCAATCACTGCCACGAGATCAGCCGCTAAATATATTCGGTAAAGCTCTAACGCGCAAGTTCAGATGTTCACAGCAATGACGTAATTAGCAGATTTGGCCATCTCTAAACTCATCCCTCGTGTGACAAGGACAAAAGGCTGGGATATCACTCTCTGAATCGGCCAAAACTGAAATATTTCGGAATCAAATTTTGGTAATGGCAACCACGTGACATTTCTGGCACGAACCCCTCCAAAACCCACTGGCCTTCACTTTGTTGTTAAATTTCATAAAGACTGTTTGTTTGGGTTAATCTCACAACAGATTTGGATTAAGCCCAAAACAACAGACTGTAACTACAAACAAAATACAATGACTTTCGCTGTTTGGATCACACTGATCCCACATCCTACAATTATATACAGATAAAAGAGGGGAATGTACAACAGGCCAGTAAAGCTTTTTTTAACAGCTATTATAAGATTTTATGTCAGGGTCATGTCTGGGGAAGGCATTCGCAACAAAACCCACAGATACAGCAAGAGAGGAACTCTGATTTACTAAGTCTAGGGTCTATCTAGTTCTGCAGGCACCTGGACAATGTAAATCTTTGGGAGGCTATTGACTGCACTGCTCTGTAAACTGTCCACTGACCACCCATTAAAGCACAGGCAGATTTCTGTGGGTTTTGAACCCAAGACCACATCTTGTAAAGCAAATATAAATTCAGCAACACATTATGAAAAAATGCATTAAATTGCATGCCATTTAAACACTACATAATCATACCAGATCAGTATTGTATTACTGTGATACTTTTTGGTCAATATGGTTACAGTATGATTACATTCAGAAACATCAGTTCTGAATGTTTATAGAGGAACTAAATCTAACCATTATGGCCTTTTTATCTCCCAAGTTTAAGAAAAGTCACGTAATGTTACTACTGTTTTTTTAATGCACATTCTTTCTTTCTTTTCAGTGATTGACATTACAAACGATGAAACATGTAATGCCTGATTATATTGTGTAATCAAAGTGCCATATCAGCATAGGAGTTGCCACAGCCCTTCACACCTTCAACATGTTCCATGGGTGAAGACATTGAGCGTGTAGTTACTGCTGAGCCTTGTGTGTGTTACAGCAAATTCACTACACGCTCAGTGTGTCAGAGGTCTCGCGTAGTCTCATCCCAAATGTACAATCATTTATTATTACAAGGTCTGGTTGGATATCAAGTTCAGTTTTCATTTTTTATGAAGTTATATCCTGTTTCCATTTCAGTATAATATGTGCAATCAATAGTTTGCTCACCTCCACCACTTAAAGTGTATATAGTTGCCTCAGAGGATAGAAGACCCCAAATATTCTTTAAAGCAGTCAGACCTTTAGAATTGCTTCCCTTCAAATGATAAACCAACATACTTACACATGTAGCCACAAAACAGAAGTCATTGATAACAGAAACATCTCTACACCACTTTGAACGCAACAATTGATCCACGATTTAAGTCCACGATCTGTGCTTATAAGAAAAGCTATCTTTGTACAGAACTTAAGACACCACAGGGTTTCCTATTGTTGTAGTCTAAGCAGTAGACAAGTGCACATGCAATTGTCACAAATGCAATTAATTTGGAAGTGCGATTGACAGTGGCCGGTTCACACTCTTGAATTGGCAGGAGCACATGTATCCCCTCTGCAGCCTATATAGGACACCTGATATGTACAAAGTGCAAAAAATAGTTACTGCCATTTTAACGTATTCACTAATTTTGTACTCATTTTATATTTTCTTCCATTGTTTTCAATACACTTCTGGCTAGCGTCTCTGCTTGTAGACGTTATTTTTCCCTTGAAATTAAGCTCTGTGTTTTCTGGTTTGCTAGAAAATTGAAAATTGCCTGTTTCTTTGGTTACCTCAGTTGCAAGTCAGCATGTACCCCTTTAAATTCTATTGCTGTTGTTCTAGCATTTGTCTCAGAAACTGCAATACGTCCACATTTGTGGGCCATCAATTGACAACACAGCCATAAAGGCCAACCATAACTTATCCCAAGCCATCAAAAATGACAACAGTACACAGAGAACACAGAGAAAAAAGAACAACAAGGAATTATTGCACACAGAAATCTACTATTACCATTCCTTCCAGTCTCTGTGAAGTATTTAGTGTTTATTCAGGTGAGCGTGGAATACTTCAGCAGGCATTTCCAGCCTTCATTCATCCAAAACAGACGCAGAATGCGAGACAAGATGCTGTTTTTGGACTGCAAGCAATTCATTCCGTAGAATTGGAAGGCCTGGAAGTTTGTTTTTAAATGCACTAATTAGTTTTGTTGTGGGATCCAATGGCATTAGTCTCAGGTACACTTAAATGCTGAAAAAAACAGGCATCAACCATTGCTGCCAGAGCCAATGTGAAGGGAGGCAGGCAACCCTGTGCCACTTTCACGCACAAATGGTGTCGATGACATACGGCAACTCGCTAAAAGCCTCTGCTACTAAACAAAAACTACTTATCTTTTATGTGAGAAATTTGAATGTTCCCCCCAGAAATCTTGCTAAGAGTCATCAACTGTAATGAAAGAAGCAATCTGGCCTCATTGTTGTGTTTATTCAATTTGTTTTAACCGAGTGGCGGACAGATGTGTTGCCATAAAGTCTGTGGGTGAATGGCAGGCGAAGCTACCTTGGCAAGGGTTATTTTGTGTCTATGTTATATAAGGCCACTCTCCCACTGGAAACCCTGCTAGCTAAATAACGGGACTGACCAAAATGACATCTAAGACAATTTAATCAAAATTCTATTTTTCATGAAAAACTTCATTTGTTCATGAAAAACTTCAATTTTTCATGGACTACTAATAGCAATTTGTAGCAGTGTAGCTTACAGTTCCAGAAAAATATGGAGGCAGACATGTAATCTAATTGGTAAAGTTGAATTCTCTCAATGCTTTGATTCTTCTTAAAGAGGGAAAGCCATATTACTGTAATGGAGCTCTCCTTACATCTAACCATCTGTCTTTTTGCTCATATCTGCCCTCCAAAAGGCAGCTTATATTCAGGCAGAGAAGAAACATGCATGGACACTAAAGAAGACATGCAGTGCTCTTAGATATATATATATATAGTATACTGTGCTTGTGAAAGAGAAACCTCAGCCCTTGTAAGCTACAAAGCCACAAGCTGGTTACGAGGTTTTCTCCTCTTGTGTGGTGAAAATTACACTCACCAACAGAACCTTATATGTATACTTTACTTCATAATGTTGAAGCGATTATATTGTCTTTTTTTCCTGTCCAGTAATGATTTTAACTTTTCTGTGATTCTAACCAATCACATTATCATAAGGAGACCATTTCCCCCATTTTCACACATTTTAACATTAGCAGGCCTCAGCAGCCCATGTCATCTTTTGCATTGAATAAAGCTTAGTGCCCAACTCTATTGGTGTTACAATAGCCACGGATCTGCTTTTCTGAAACAAAAATCCCCTTTGAGTTCAACCAAATTCTGGTTTATGCTGTACAAACCCGCGACCCTGACACACTCTTATACAACAACCGCTAGTGGCAGGAGAAATGACTCCTCGTTGTAAACTTCAGACTGCCCTGATTTTAACAAGCCTTGTGATTGGTATTCATTGTTCCACACTGTGAAAGTTGCGATATGAAAGCTACATCAAACTACCCGCATTTGGTGCATGCGACTTTATTGGTCACGGTTTTGAAAATCACACTTCTGTCAAAAATAAGAAAAAAATATAACCCAAGCCTAAGCGCTGAAGGCACATTTCTGTTCTAATTTAGCAGAAAACATTTTGGACTTGCCTTTGTTATACAGCTGGAAATAGTCAAGATTAGGATATATTTTTTCAGCTTACTTTTAACAGATTGTATTGTATACAGATGTTTATCATTTACGATAATCCTACTGCTTTTAATGATTTTGCAGCATGTGTCTGCACAAGTATTTCTTTTCAAACTTGCTCCTAAAGTCAAAGTGTCCATAGAATAAAAACACATTGAGTACAGTAGGCATTTAAACATCTATGTCAATTTAAGACAGGCAAACGCAGTAAATACTTAAAGCGATGAAGCCCTGTTGGCAGCAAAAGAAATCGGAAAGGAACCAGGTGATCCGGATCCACACCTATTTCTGCTGGCACGGGGCAAAAGAAGTTTGGGGAGTCTCTGATGTGGTGCAATAGGGTTTGCAGACTTTTCCCTTCTTACCGGTATCTGGGGGATCAAACATTAGGGCGAGAACAGCGACGCTCGCATGGTCACCACCACTGCAAGTGTTCCTGCCTCTCGGCTCAGCTCTCTGCGTTTTGAAAGATGTGTCATTTCCTCCCCCTGATCCAGCCCAATCCTGGATACCAGCCGCTTTTTTCTGTCGTTGGAAGCTCTCCGGTGTTCATACGGGCTTTTCGCAGATGTTCACTTCGTAAAAATACCGTTTTGCCACAATCTCTTTTTTTCACGAGTTTTGGCTCGCCTCTGCCCATTTCTGAAAGATGCTTCATTTCCATAAACCGTGCAACAGTGCGCACCCACAGATATCGCCTTACTGTCAAGTGCGCTGATGTTGTGGGATTGCTTCGCACAAAACTTTTTTAGTCCCCGGATACTTCCCAGGCAATCTCAAACGACTGAAGCCATACTGGTAAAACATCACTGGTCTATCTTGGCAGGCACATTACCAGACCTGCCATTACCAGATCATAGTGTATTTTAGGGACAATCTTAGGGAAGTATTCTCCATCTTTTAGTTTGAATCGCCCTGATTATCAAAAGTTACTGCATGTTTGACCTCAAGCATGTATGAAGGTTCCAGGGGTTTATTTGTGCATTTTATCATGGACTCAGACTTGGGATACCAGGTGCAATATGTCACTTAACATCTAGAATGGCTGACACTTAAACAGAGGAAAGCTTCTCCTTAATTAAAAAAAGATGCTGCAGTCTCTCTCGCTCTTAATCAACGTGATGGGCTGTGACAAAGGACGACTGGTGCAGTGCCTTACACGCCTTAGATGTTAGATGGGCGTCAACACTGAAACCCCATAACCTTGCAGAGCCATTGTTTCAGGCTCTATTCCCAGACTGCTAGAACATGCTACAATGCAATAAGGTTGACTGTTAACAGAAACCTATAGGAACAAAGAGCCTGACTGCAGGGTGGAGCTGGAGCCTCTGGCTCATGCTCCTGCACGTCCGGCTCACCCGCATGGCTAAATGTCGTCCTTATGTTCAGAATTTATCAAGATCTTTAATCTTCCTCTGAGATGGACTCGATTTTAGCCCCATCACATGATCCCGATGAGGTCTGGACACAATGAAAAAGAGTGCGTGCAAAATTCTTTGGCTGGAGGTGCCAGCAAGGAGAGCTCGTGTCCCTCCCAACAGTGACGGGAGCAGCTCTGCACCAACATTGCAAGGCACCTGTTATCCACACACATGCAGAAGAATCTAAAGAGTGGACTCTCTACTTTAGTCAAGTGTCGCATTTAAAAGAATGACTGCCTTGACACCTTAATTCATTAACTGGATCGGTTTCCGTGACGATCAGCGCAATTGAATAACTGAAAACTTAAAAACCTTGTTCATATTCAGCCGAGAACGTGTATTCCATTACAGTAATTACTACAAGCGTAACCTTATTAGTGCTGGCTGGAGGTGGTGTGCACCTTCAATGATTTGTTACGGTAGCCATCATTAATTCAAACGACCTTCAAGTCGTTAAGTTGCGATGAATTTCTTTTCTGTTTGTTTTGCATGTTAAGGCATTTTGGACACGGGGCACTCCCCAAGTTCATTTTAGACAGAAAAGGAAATGTGTTTTCCTCTTTAAAAAAGGGAAGGTGACTGAAATGAACACACCTGTTGGTAATTTATCACACATAAACCTCACACCTAATTTTCGCACCTGTATCCCGGTTTGCCGTGAGTCCTGCAAGTAATTCGTTCACACATGATTTTGTAAAAACCCAGCTCACCATCTCCTGGAGCAGTGTCGCCCAGGCCTTAAAATATCTGCGGAGTAGGCCATGGCATCCACGTGTTTCTAGAGGACAATCGGATAGGCTTCTCGGGCGAGGTCTGGGGAGCATTTGGAGGTATTGCAAACACTAGACAAGATGCTTTTGATTTTTCCACACCACGTTTTGACTCATATGAGCCAAGCACTACCTCCCCTGTTCCACCCCCGCCCCTTCCAACCAGGGCACATCTTAGAAAAAATAAAAACAGAAATGAATAGAATGCTTTTCTTTGCCAGGAAACATAAAAAACAAAGAATGCCGGGGTTTCTGATCCCTCAACCCCCCCCTCCCCCAACCAAAATCCAGAAGTGAACCGAACCCGTTCTTCAAACCTTCCCTCCTTGCGCTGGTGGCCCCCTACCACCCGAGTGCATTTGAACCATGCTGCACAGTTATACCCCATTAACCCTTTAACAAGATACACCCATGTGCCCCCCCCCACAGCCCATGTGGAAGATCTGAAGTGATCCTGAGGGTCAAAAGTGGAGTACACAACAGGGGGACAGGGGTGAGGCGGGGTTTCGTTTTCACACATGGCCAAAAGAGAAACGCAACATCAAAGCCCTTGGTGCCCAGTCCTGCGGCTCTGTAGACACGGCCCTTGCTTTGCGTGAAGCGTACACCGGTTCTCTTCTCCGAGCGTGAGCAGAATACCTTTTGTTATTTTTCAGAACTGTTCGGCTGTAAAACTTTTACCTGCTGCTTGTGTAACAATAGATGCTGTCCTGCTCATTCAAAATAAAGAAATTAGTGTCGTTAAATAAACATAAGCCCATTCAGTTTTTCCAACAATTTAATTGAATGCATTTTGCTTTAGATTCACTCAGAATGATACAATTTGTCATATGGATAACCAGCCTGGGCTGCACCATCGTGTTGTATTATTTTGAACAGTTGGTGAACGTCTTTGGTTGCCGACTTTACGGGCTAGGATAGAATACTAAGCTATTTGTCTTTGTATAAGAAATAATGCAGTCACTTGTGCACAATAAAAGCTATGGTCGTATGTGTGATGGTGTCTTGCAGGACAGTTTGATACTGTGGATTAAGTGCTGCTTGCTTCAATTACAAATCGTATGATCCAGAGTGTCATATTTGGTTATTTCCGTGGATGCGCGTCTTTGCGCATGGAACTTGTTAGCGCAAGCAAAACAACTTGCCAATCATATATTAATTTTAGACATCAGACTACTTGTTTTAGAGATCCAAATGTAATAAACTATGTTGGCAATGTAGGAGACACCATGCACAAGGCAACACCATGCGTTGGTTTGCTCATGGTAATGAGTTGCATGTATTTTTTTTCTCGCTTGGGGAGGGAAGGGGGGCTCAGAGGGCCTAGGTCCAATAGTCACGGTTCACTAAATTGGAAATATTAATAAACAATCTAAAGCCACAGAGAATGAAAAGAGAACATCTTTCTCAGATTAATGTCAGTCAGAAAGTGTTACTCTGAGCAGCTCACTGTGATCTGCAGTCAGCCTTGTCCTTTAAAAACCTGCCGAGCTGGTTACGGATTTATTCGATTTTCACTAAATCATCACGTTCCACTCAATCCAGCTTTCCATCACACTTACCCACCACAAACAAGACCTTTAAATTTTCCACAAACGTCTTTGCATGGCAAAAAGGTTCTACATTACTGGAAATCCCTATCCACAGGGAAATAATAATTTCATACATTGCATATGAAATCGTACATGCCTGGGTCAAAACCAGTATTAACAAAATCCGACCTTGCGAAACTGAAGAAGTCCCTAAAATCGTATTTGTTAACTTGGGTGTTGGTCACAAAAGTATGACATAGAACAAAATAACAATTCTAGCGCAGGCCAATATCCCATGATCGGAAAAATACACTTTAAGAAATGTCCTTATTTTTAAGTGCTGTAGGCTTAGTTGAGGAATTTAGAGAATGACTGAACTGAAGTGTAAATGATATAATTTTTTTTGCTATTATTAGAACAGCATTTAAAAATGTCAAGTTTTTGAAGCTGTTAGCCAGTCATATCCTGATAATGACATGGCATTGTGAGGGTTTGGTTGAACTGATGAGTCAACTGCGACAAAACAGAACACGATACAGAACATGTCACTCACAGAAGCGAGGATCACTAAAGGAGTCTAGTTACCCGAAATAGTAGAAACGAAAACAAGGGACGAAAAACTCCCTAGCAGTAGCCAAAATAATAAACCACCCACAAAACCGGGTGTAGCTCGTAGACACGAGTAGAAGGGTAAGGTAAAAAGACTCCCAAACAGAAATACAGGAGCAAAAGCTCGAGAGAGAGAGAGAAAAACAAAGAATCACCTTCGGAACGTAGACTATAACGCCCAATAAATATGTGAAAAATAAATTTAATCAAAATAAACCTCTCACTCTCCCAGTAGCAGAGAGTAGAAGGAGAAGTAGGGAAAAAGATAGAATCTTTCTTAGGAACTTAGAACCTAACCAACCCTGAGGGGTTTAAATACCTGAGAGGTAAATGAACAGGTGAACCGAATAATTAGCGGGGAAAAGGAAAACACCCAAACGGAACGCGGAAAAATAATGGACGAGAAACCGTAGCAACAGAGGGAAGATAGGCGAAAACCATGACAGGCATCAGAGCATATTCATACGGTCTTTTAAAAAAATACTTCCATTAACATGTGTAATGGGCACACTGACACTAAAATCATCTTTAGAAGTGCTGTTGTATCATTCGGCTACAGGTGGCAGCTAATGCTCAGATTGTTTTTTTAAAGAGCTGTTTGTACCCTGGGTAAAGCCGGGATTAAAAACCTCTGTAGTGTGCGTTTCTCTTCAGTGTGATCTGCAATGAAACGGGAAGCGGTCAGAGATGAGCCCTGCTCGCAGCCAGCTGGCGGGCGCGGATCCGGTGCCTGCCACGTAACCGGCGATGCGATGCCACACAGAAACTAATTTACGCAAGGGCTGTCACCAATCCCAAGGTGTTGCGCACATGTGTATCCACATGAAGGCGGGCCAAGGCCGCAGTTGGGAGACTGGAAGGCTGCGTTTCCAAGTCTCCATCAATGCGACCGCGCAGCCCCGTTCGAATCACGAGCAGTCTGTGGCGCAGACCCGGTTGAGCGCGTGCCTTGCGGGGTTGCGGTTCTGAGAGCGCCTCGTGGGCAAACACATCCCAGATGAACGTATCATTTCCATTCACCCGATGATTGCGGAAAATTCTTATGCCCCGAAGGCAAGCAAATAGACGGTGCAAAAAAAATCCTTCCAATAGAAACATTCACGTTTAGAGATGCAATGCAGACAAAATTAGTTGGAATTGTTGCATATTTAGCCAGTTAGTGTTTTGATTGAGGATGAACAGGGTGTGGATAACTGCTTTCCTCTGGTCTGGCACCAGTAAGTGGATTTATTGCAGTCTGTGTTAACCCTATTTTAGGTCTGTTCACACCCAGTGAGGAACAGGATGTGAATTCAGTTTCTGAATGCGAGACCTGGCCTGTTCATAGTTGATAGCATTCTCCTTTCCTCAAACCCATTCTTTACATAAATTGCCGGCTTCAGACAGCTTTTAATAGCTGAGCAAGATAATCCATTACAAGAGAGAATAATAATTTTCATCAATCAAGATAATGAATGCTGTAACCTTTCGTTAGAATTAGCCTACTAATGAAGTGAGAGGATTTGATTGAATCCAGCTGCAACTCGCCCACTGATAAATATCAGCCCATTTCCCACCTGTGCAGCATGTTGTGAGGATGTGAGCTGGGTGCTCCTCACCTCTGGTCACGAAAATAACAAAATTGAATAGCCACGCCCAGTGCCCCATGCACTGCACCATTGACTGCGCCCATGCGCTGCACCATTGACTGCGCCCATGCGCTGCACAATTCACTGCGCCCATGCGCTGCACCATTCACTGCGCCCATGCGCTGCACCTTTGACTGCACCCATGCGTTGCACCATTGACTGCGCCTATGCGCTGCACCATTGACTGCGCCCATGCGCTGCACCATTGGCTGTGCCCATGCGCTGCACCATTGACTGCGCCCATGCGCTGCACCACTGACTGCACCCATGCGCTGCACCATTCACTGCGCCCATGCGCTGCACCATTCACTGCGCCCATGCGCTGCACCATTCACTGCGCCCATGCGCTGCACCATTGACTGCGGCTATGCGCTGCACCATTGACTGCGCCCATGCGCTGCACCATTGACTGCGCCCATGCGCTGCACCACTGACTGCGCCCATGCGCTGCACCATTGACTGCGCCCATGCGCTGCACCATTGACTGCGCCCATGCGCTGCACCACTGACTGCGCCCATGCGCTGCACCATTGACTGCGCCCATGCGCTGCACCATTGACTGCGCCCACGCGCTGCACCATTGACTGCGCCCACGCGCTGCACCATTGACTGCGCCCACGCGCTGCACCATTGACTGTGCCCATGCGCTGCACCATTGACTGCGCCTATGCGATGTTCCCTGGAAAATATAGAACTGAGAGGGTGAAGACATTCATACAAATGGTCAAACAAGCATGTTTTCTTGTATTTGTGGATTGGCTTCTATTTCAATAACCCCAGGCTGTTCATGAAAAGAAAAACATTGTAATAATATTGTATCCCTGAAATTTTACTTCTCAAACAAAACCTACCTACAAGCTAACACTACTAAGATATGCTTGGGTAAACCACCACAGAGCACTATAAAAATATATTCATTGTTGACATGGCTACTTCAGTGTTCACCAGAGAAACAAATTATTGTTTTGTCCTTCCTCTGGGAGTACACTGAGTGCTGTACTGTTTCTTTTAATCCAGCCGTAAACTGTACAGCCAAACTCAAAGGTGGCAAGCACATAAGTGTTATTGATGTTACCCAGCCACACATTGACCATTGCGGAATCAGCACCGTAAATCTGTTAGTGACTAAACGTGAACCACACGTAACTCCTGTTAGCATGTACGTCATCGTTCTAATGACAGCTGTTTATATAAGGAGAGACAGCATGTTAGGAAGATACGGCTTCTCTTCAAAGAAAACAATATCAAGTTGAAGTTAAGTCAGCCAAAATGCAATACAAGTGCATAGCGGTAATTAAAAAAGAAAAATATTCACAGATTGTTCTCTCTTGTAACAAACCACACAAATATGTAACAAACCACACTCCTCCAAAATGATTATTTTTGTGGTTTATAAATGAACAAAATTGGGTTTTATATATTACAGAGCGTCAAATGTCAGCACCACAGCCCTTTTTGAAGTAATTTGTGAGAATATTTGCATACAAGAGCAAAAAAACACAACAGCACACATCCCAGAATCAAATGGCGACAAACAACAGCAGAAAAGACCATACATTCAACAAAAAGGCACAAGCTTGTAAAGATCTGAATAAATCAAGTAATGCAGCCAAACACTGTAGAAAATAGATGAGGCACAAGGGTTAAGCTGCTCAATGCCTGGAAATCAGATCGAACGCATGCTCATATTGGATCTAATTGAACACTTTGTATGCAATGCCTTGAGGCTAGACTCATGAATATTGCATGTTTTCAATAAGAAATATCATCATTACACAAGGCGCACCAATTCCTTTCCTGCAGGGCCATCAATGTGTCTGATTGTGATCGGATTTTCAATGTTTAAACTCCTAATTAGCCAATGAAATCAATATAAGCAGTTGTGCATGCCTATGCAGTGTCATGCAGTCGAATGAGACTCGAGACTTTCCTTTTAAGATGTGCGCTGCTACTGAATGAGAGTTCAGCAATATGGACTATCAGCAATTACAGTAGTTACTGCAGTTACTCTCAACATACTTATACTTTTTGTCCCCCCCCCCCTCCCTAAGGGGCTGACCACCAAGAACCCGTGCTCATTCGAAGCGCACCCTTCCACAAACTTGTAAAAGACAATGAGCTGAGCATTAGGGCACTGTAATTACGACCATCTGGTGCCCTGATTAAAAACACGCTTGGCTTCTGAGCTCCGCGAAAAGCAAAGGCTTCGTTTGATAGGAGCTGAAGCCGTCTTCACCCTGTCCCGGAATTGGCAGCAGCCCCACCACTGTGATCAGAGTGGGCTGCACAAATAAGCATTGAGTGGCTCACTGGTCCTGAGCAGAGGGGTGGGTGGGATGGGCTAGGGCCGGGTGTTTGCTCCCGAGTCCTTCGGACTCAAATTAGAGGCGGTTCTGTGCTGTGAGACAGTTTAATACATCTGACCAGCACACTTCCTCTGCCTTCCACAGGCATTGCATGCTGGGGCCCATTTTGATGTGGTGTGTAAGCGTAATTAGAGGTCTCATAAAAGCAGAAGAAAAACGCTGTCCATCTGCAGCACGTGGTGGCGGGGGGGGTGGATGTAGTAGCTCTCCAGATTAGGGTTGGAGTAGCTGTTGCGATTTGTGCAGGCGTAAATATCCGGATTTTGGTGGGGGGGGGGTGGGGGGTGGATGTGTGCAGTAGGACTCCAGACGTAGTCGGTCTTGAATTACTGAAACCTCACATACATTAGCGTGCTGGTATGCACTGGGAACAGACAGACATGTACGCTGAACAATGGCGATCAAGAACAAAAAAATGTAAGCAACAAAGTGATGGCCTTTCCTGGTAGAAAGAGCACAGGTATTAATAATGCACAGGATAGTCAGCTAATTTATCTGTCCACAAGATAAAGTAAGCAACTGTTTGTCACTACTTGGACAACAACCCAGGCTGCATTTGTTCAGCACGTGGCTGCGACAAAACCAGCCTTTCCATTTTTAGGGTTACAGAGTAGCACCTAAAAGCTACTTTAGCATCAAAAGGGGTTCAAGAGCAAAACCTTATATCACAAGAAAACTACTGGAGCACCATGCTCAGCCTGCTCCTCCTGTCCTCCTACGCCTGTCACCAGCCTTGATGGGCATCACTAACTCGCCGGTTCAAGGCCTCCTTGGCAACATTGAAGTACCTGGGTTTTGGACCACTAGGGAGTTATGGGTTGTCAGGGGTGCAGGTGCCCAGGATGCAAGGACTGGTGTGCCAGGAGTTCACCACGGCCATTCTGATCTAGGTTCTCAAAACTGCGACCCACCATGTCGCCATATGCTCCCAATTTGGCCATGCGAAGCCCTTCTGCACTCCCACACAGTGCCGCAAACAATGCTTGGAGATGGGTACCAGAAGTATTCACGTCTGGATCTGCCACCACGCCTTTGAAACCCCGCAAACAAATCCAAGACTTTGTTTTGACCTTCAAAAAAACTACAAGCTGTGGTGCTACTCCATTACCTTAAGTGGCCAGCAGGGGGATGGACACAAAACAAAAGCTTATTTGCCATATATTGCCAATATTTGCTACGTTCTCCATGTTTGTTTGTAGGTGGATACCTCAAAGTTTCCCGCTGTCCTACTCAGTCATCGTAATTCACAGAAAACCGATAAAGTCAAGGAAGACCAGGCCATTTTAACCTTGGAGACATTCATTTTTGTCATCGGTTTAGATTTTAATTGAATTTTCATTTTGATGTATGCACATAAAGGTACTGCATATGTTTGTTTGTGGTACTATGGTTCTATCAAATTTGTCCTCTGTCAGAGTGTATAATTGCACATTATTTTTCCATTCTCTTTCATGTTGGATATATATACAGACGTGCTCAAATTTGTTGGTACCCCTGATAAAGATGAGTAAAAAGCGTTATAAAAAATTCAGTTTGGTGAATTAGCTTAATCTCACACTGAAAAAATTAGAAAAATCCAACCTTTAATTGACATTAATTTATTATGAGAAAAAACATCCCTGCATTTATATATAGAATAAAGTATTATTTTTTTATATTTGGTTACATATCCTTTGCATGCCATGACTTCCTGATGTCTGTGACCCAACAACATCAAAAGACTCTTGATATCTTATTTTCTGGTACTCTTACAAGCGATACTAAATGTCTCTGCATTTGAATGGATCTCTATGGGAATTGGGGGGTGGGACTAGATTTAGCCGTAAATTACACTGGAACAGTATGGAACACATGGCTGGCTAAATGGCTCTAAGTCATCAACGGTCTGACGTATCAAACAAGCCTCAAATTATCACTCTGCTGCCAGATATACAGTATATATGGATGGATCACTTTAAGGGTTGTTTCTCCTGACAAATTTTCATATTGAACTCTATGGAAAAATAAGTCAGGAGAAGAAACCATTCAAGTTATCCATCCATATCTACTGTATTTCTGGCAGCAGAGTGATGGTTTAAGGCTTGTTTGATATGTCAGACCCTTGAAAACTTAGAGCCATTTAGCCAACCATGTGTTCCATACTGTTCCAGTGAAATTTTTTCTCATAATAAATTAATGTCAATTAAAGGATGGATTTTTCTCATTTCTTCAGTGTGAGATTAAACTAATTCACCAAACGGTGAATTTTTTACAACCCTTTTAACTAATCTTTACCAGGGGTACCAACAAATTTGAGCATGTCTGTATAACAATTTTAATTGCTTGTCTGAGATGTACACTGTGCTCTTTGTAGAAGGAACCAAATGAACTAAAATTTGACTTACTGACCTTTGACCCTACAGATGGTAATAGCTGCTCAGAGAGGGGTGGAGGGTGAAGGCCGTAAATGTTGCTTTTCCCAATGAATTCCACCTCTCTACATCTCGTCTACTCCTCTGACTGTTAAGTCTTTTTGCTTCATTGTTTTAAGCACAGCTTGGAATCACTCTCATAAGGGAGTTTTACCACTCAATAAACTAGACTATCAGACCAAATTAAGAAAACCGGCTTGACATAGTAACTTTATTAGAAAACATATTAAGTTATAATTGCTTCAAAACCGTATTATAAAAAATGCATAGGCCTAGGTAAAGGTTAGAGTTTCTAATCACCATAGCGTAATATATTGACTATGTTATAGCATATATGGTATATTAGGTCCATTTTATTTCACATTTCCGAAAATGAGCTTTTACAGTGTGGTAAATTGTTGCCGGAAAGAAAACATCTGTTAGGCATTTAGTATTACTAACACATGGGACACTATGATGACAATGATTAAGGGTGGAATAGAGTATTCTTTAAAGCAAAAAAAAAAAAAGGCGATGAAAAATTCAATGCATCACCATGATAAATGGAAATGGATTTAACAGTGTTATAAAATCAGCCTCTACATCCATTGGAAATCAATCTTTCGTAAACCTCTCTCTCGTAAACCAAACATCTAGGGTTTCAAGTCTACTGCTCAAAGCCTAAATCTTAAATTCTTAATGCATAGGCTCCAAATCTTACCACAATGCCACTTTGCTTTTAATGTTTAGCACCAAAGTACCATTTTTTGTTCTTTCACATCATTGTTTCTTTGAAAGTCACTAAAATTAATAAAATAATTATTTTGTATGCATAAATGTAAAATTTGAAGTGGAAAAAGTCACTGATGCTAAGGTTACTAAAGCTTAAGGGCTGGCTGACGGAGCAGTCAACAGTCCATTGCCCCCCGACCCCCTACACTACCTCATGATTCTATAGTGGACTTAAGAGGAGATTAGCTTTACCATTTGTAGGTGTTACTCATTTTAAAAGTATTGTCGTGTGCTGAAAGGATCCCTCAGTGGTAAAGAAAAAATATATATGTATACATTTCCATAAATAGCATTTGCTGTATATTTCTTTCCTTCAAATGTGGTCCTTTGCTATTACGCTTATAATAGCCCTTCAAATGAATCAGCACATACTTATTCAGCCTTCTGAGAAAAATATGGTGCCGTTTTGTTGGAAAAAAAAAACTAAAACAATAAAAGATAAGCCACAGTTGATCATGTGGCCTTTAACTAATCCTATTGAACACAAGTTCCCCTGCACTGCTCTTAGAAAGGATAAGCACCTCCAAATTTCTCGAGGTGTTGATGTAATGAAGACCTTTTTCCAAAGGCAGATTCTGGGTAGTGTGTTAACTATTGAGAGGAATGTGAAGCACTGGTCAATATGATGTGATGAAGAGGCCCTACACTGAGCATGGCCATTCCTGTCATCACATTGATTTTTATGCCATCTTTTTAGTTCCATATTTCCTGTGGTTCGCCGTCCTTTTATCTCAAGAGGATTCAAGAGGTTGAAGCCTATTTATGTATCAGCCACCATGGTGCAAAAGGAACAGATATTTCTCATTAAACTAGCCGGATGAATATAATACATAAAAACATATTAAACAGGACATTTCTTACTGCAGTGGAAGATTTGGAACTATTCTGTGTTTGACTGTGCAGAGAACTTCCACACACACAGATATGCACACAAACTTATTTTCTTACATACACACACACACACTCGCACAAGCACATACACACTTACATGCATGCACTCTCTCTCACATATGAACTCTTGAGCACACACCCTCAAATGTACATGCTCACGCACACTCCCTCTTTCACATTCACACACACACACACACACACACACTCACTTTCACATATATACTCACAGACACACACACAAACTTTCACTCATAAATCCGCACACGGTCTCTCTCTCTCACATTAACATGTCCGTGCACACGCGCACACACACGCGCACACACACACACACACTCACACACTATGAGCAGAGGGAGCCAGCTGCTGCCCTTGAAGAGAAGAACACAATCCCAGAGTGCTGAGCTCTGACATGGGTCAGGACTTGGTGGGATTTAATCCCTCTCAGGTGATGTTGCTTATAATTCAGCCACATCCAGCTGACCTCCTCAAATATTATTTTCCCTTTCTCTCATCCTTAAACCCCTCTGGCGATCTGTTTAAGAAGCACAGAACTGACGTTATTCTACGCTGCCCGTTTCTCATTACGCTCAGGCAACAGTGGCCCGAGTTCTGGGGGGCATCGTCCTATAGAACAATCAGCGTAGCGCCAGCCCATCGCATCGCGCAAGGCGTTCGGCAGGTCTGGGGGAAAAGTGACCTTGCCATTCTTAGCCAGTCACTGCTAAGAATGGCAAGTGAGATGTGGCATGGTCACACAAAGGGGGGAAGGGGTGCAGTTTTTTTAACAGTAAAACCATTAACAGTTAAAAGCCATACCATCCCAAGTAATTTTTTTCTCTTTTTCCAAATGCAGAATGGCAAGCTGTAAAAACTTTGGGAGCGTTCCACTTCCCTGTCAGACAGTTAATCAAAGTATTATATTGCCCCTGACTACACGGGTCCAATGGTAACTTGCACCCGGCAACTTGGGACCTGCTACAAGCTTTCGGTAAATGCAGAGCCATGCGCCAAGCGCCGTATCTGTGCATGAGTCTACAGGAGAGTGTCCTCGGGGGATCACTTCAGGATTCGAGGCCCTGGCTCGTGTCTCTCTCACAGTGACCTTCTCAAAGGCAGCTGGGGTGGCCAGGGATCAGTTGTTGTAGTGTAGGGACTTGGGATGGGGAGGGGGGGAGGGGTGTACTTCATAAAACAGTGCATAGCGCAGATCTAAGATCAGTTACAGTTATTTAAGAAAAATGGTTGTCAGACAAGGTTGGAGGTTGGATTAGCTGTTCCTGGATCAGTGCTTGGGGGCCCACCCCATCTCCCAGAACGCATAAAATGGGTAACTTGATCCTAAGCACCAACTGACACTCGGTATCCATCACAATACCAACAGGAAGTTATGCAGTCAATAAAAGGTTCTACACTGGGCTACATCTGCTGTTAAACCATCAGGGATGACTTTATTTATTTATGTTGTTTATTTGAACAGGTACCACACACAAATTCTATGTTGCTCCATGGTTAGCTAAATATCTATTTTACTGCAGTACCTGAGCAGAAAAGATAACAGAAGGAATACATCACTCACAGGAAAATAATATTGCTTCTAAAAGCACCAATCCAACTGGGCACTACCAGGGAGAACAATCTCTTCCAGAAACTGAAGCGTACCATTTGCTGACCATAACTCTTACTGCACAATTAATTTCCCGCAGATTCCAGAAGATACAGTGCAGTCCGTATTTGGACAGATTGTTTATTGTTTATTGAATGGATCCCCATTAGCTGACGCCTTGGATACCGCTACTCTTCCTGGGGTCCACAAAAAGACATAAGACAAATACATACAATGAAACATACATGAACATGAAACATAGTTAAAAAATGTACATTCAGATACCTAGGTATGTAGTATCAGTACAAACCATATACAAAGCATATACATTATACAATACATATACAATTTGTCAATTTATTCAAATCATTTAGTTAGTTCATTCAGAAGGCTGCAAATAATAACATATCAAGTCTTTTGATGTTTTTGGGACACAGACATCAGGAAGTCATGGCATGCCAAAAGATATGCAACCAAATATTAAATATGATGACTTTATTTAAGTTTATGGTAATTTGTCCAATTACTTTTGGTCCCTAAAATGGGGGGGCCTATGTATAAAAATGGCTACAATTGCTACACGGTTCATCCGATATGGATGTAAAAACCCTCAAATGAAAAATGAAAGTCTACACTTTCACCTCATAGTCACTGTTTCAATTGCAAATGCAATGTGCTGGACTACAGAGCCAAAACAACAAAAATTGTGTCACTGTCCAAATACTTACGGACTGCCCTGATCGATTCTGTTAAATATAGTTTTTGAAAAATAATAAGTCATGGCTCCAAATGTAACTTTTATGCAAAACGTCACTTCTATAACACCAGATATCTGTGCTTGCACTGATTTAAACAATGCCGCTCATGTTGGCCCACACTAGGGATGTGCGCGTTTCGTCGACTAGTCGATTAAACGTTGCTACCCTCGCTAGTTGGCACCAGAAATACTAGTCGGTTAAACTTATTATTTTATTAATGTACACATTTAAATTACATATTGACATAATTTGCACTGAAATGTCATGTTTTCCTGGTCAAATGTTGCTTTATAAAAAAACGAGCATCCGTTACTAATGTTAACAACGCCGGATTTCAAAAAAAAAAAAAAAAACGAAGGAAAAAAACAAAACGCATTAGCCTGTTCGCCCTGCAAGTTAACCAGCGAGGTGGAAAGAGTAAGTAGGCCTATCGCGTTGTTGAATAACCCAATAAAACTAATCTAATGTCACGTCGTTCAGTAGGCCTAATTGTTATTTTTTTGTGGGCCTATTATTGGTAGTTTTTCTGATGACCGATTATTATTTTTTACTGTATTTGCTATGCGATCGCATTCACCCAATGAAAATGCTGTTGTAATAACCAGGCACGTTTCCTAAAAATGTTTTGTTTTGTTGAATATTGTTTTCAATAAATGTTATTTGTTAACTTTTATTTAGTGAGTTGTTGTCATGTTTTGGAGGATAATGTGCAATGTTCATAATGCAAGGCGCAAAGTGCCACACATTTCAGCGGCATTTATAATACGATTTGGTTATTGAAGAATGTGATTTCAAATGGCTCATAATATACGCAATGTTTTTTCGGACAATGTTTAACCTTATAGATTAAATTGTGCTCAATTTTGACTGTTTTCTGAGTGATTTCTTACTTTTAGACTAGTCGACTAGTCTAATTTTAAACTTCCGTTTAAACGTCAGGGAAATTAGTCGTTAGGAACATCCCTAGCCCACACACATGTGCCCTGCAGATTAAATGTTTTCAACAAATGTCTCCTTTTAAAGAGCCCATCACATTTTCAATCACCAGATAGCTAGTCTAGTTTTCAACTAACGTTAGCCTATAATGACATCCTGTTGGAGTAGCCTACTGAAAAAGAGGATCTACTCGCTGACCTTTGGGAAGAAAACCCCTAATTATATGTGTCATATCATATTCCCATCGGAACAGTCAAAACCCAGCTAACAAAATGATGTTCCCGGAGACTTTCCCTGAACGTCTCGAAATGTCGTCAGGACGTCGCCTTGACGTCTTTTTGTAAGATTTTCTAAAGGTTACGTGGACGTCGCAGATAATGTTCCCTAGTGGGACGAATCAGTTGCTTGAATGTCCCCGAACGTCATATTGCAACCAAACAGTGACTTTCCTAGGACTTTAATAACATCATAGTAACGTTTGTAGGACGTCCCTAGGGAACGTCAGGTCATAACTTTGAGGGGACTAAAAGGGGACGTCCCTCCCTGTTAGCTGGGATAAACGCCACAAGTGATAGCGGGAAAACTCTGTACGACTGATAGGCTATGTATTTATACATATTTATGAGTGACAGCATTCAATATCACAGACGAGCGATGACGGAATGTTGGTGACAATGTAGCGATATCCATCTGGAAATCATACATCGCCGAACTGTAAACTGCCCGGAAGTATGTCTAGCCAGCACTGCTACTTGTAACCTTCTTTTTGGTTTGTAATTGCAACATTGTTTTCAGAACAGACGTAACAAAATCTGAATTTAATTGTGAAGCTGAAGGATGTTAGCTTCACAGCTGAAATATGTAGAAAATCTTCTTTGGCATTACATTAGCTTTAGCTTTCAAACAACGGGTACATCCAAATGGGCTCCTTGAAAAATGCATCCTCCTTTCCTCCACTACCAATGTTTACAAATTAATTAATGTCTCGGTGCAAACCGCAATGTCAGGTAGCCTACATTGTATACTGTACATGCAACTACTTGTACTCGAAATGTTCAGGCAGTTTTGCATACTTCCCGGTAGGAGACAAGTGAAGAATATTGGAACGCACCCAACATGAGCACAGTATCTAGAGTCTGGCCTAATAAGCTTGATTCATTAATCAGATACAGAACAGAACAGACTCGCAATGTCTTAAAAATGTCTGCATCATTAATACCACCTTACCCCCGGGGGCATGACTCAAAAAGCCCACAAGCTCCCACCTGATACACAGCCCAGAAGAGCTAACACAGGAGGTCACTATCACGACACTGTAGCTACAAGCACGTCCTGCACGGTGCTGAAATGACCTCGTACAATTTCTCTCCATCCGTCAGCACAGTCAAACCAATGGTGAAGAAGCTGCTGCTTCCCGTAATGTATCATGCTCCTGTACAACATACAACCCATTGTCTCATGCATGTGCACACCCCCAATGCAGCATGCAGTTCTGTGCTCTCCACCCAACTGTTGCTGCGCTTGGGGCATGTTTCCCAGGGCCCCACACTGTGATAGGATCCAGAGTTTAGCCAGATCCCACCTCCCCTCCTCTGTTTGAGGAATGACAGTGACTCAGTGCTTAATCTTAAACAAAGCGGAGCTGTTCACCACTTCCAATCACACCGACTTTTCCTCAAACACAGGCTGTAGTTGTTTCTTTTCCTTAATGTTTTGTAGTTGTTCTGTTTTTTTGGGGGGGGCTGCAAACTGTCTCTTGCTTAGTAACCAGTTATTTAGAGAGATATTTAAGTATATCATTTTAATAACAGAAAAGGGTCAGATGACTGCAAAAACACAATTTTACCCAATTGAAGAAGGCTCTTCAAATACAGTTGTAAGGACTCCACCACATCACCTAGCCGGATGAAAATTCAACTGCATTGTGCAACTGTATACAGTACAACAGCTTCTGTATTTACATTGCCTCTTAAAAAGTGTTCAATACACGGAAACATAAGCCTGTGCCATACCGGTCACATAGTGTAGTTAAAGGCATTGGTACACCGCTTCCCTTCCTTTGGGATTTGTAGGTCTACGTTTTCCTCAAACCATCAGTTCTCCTTTAGGTATAGCCCCTACACCAGTCCTCTCTTTTCATGTTGTCAGCAGGTGGCATCATTAGCCAAAGAATAAAAATGAAAAATAATACCCTTGAGCTTGCCCATGATATCATTGCAGGGTCTGCTGCCTTGATTTCTTCTGTTTTAGGGGGTGGATGTTTAGTGATGGAAGTAAATTAAAAAAATTTAAATGATCATTTATGACAGAAAACAATAACCAAAATCGAATAGATTGGATTTGGCCTTGGAGCCAGCACACTGGGCACATCATATTGTATTTTCGACCTCTCTGAGAGTGTCATACAAGGCTGTCATACAATATAGGTAAAATGGCTAAAATGATTTTTGTCCTTTGAAGTCGCCTGTCAAAGGAGTCTATAAATATCTAACATAATAAATAATAATATATATCCCCAAAGCACACTAAGCAAAATTAAACAGGGATTTACAACTTTTTACATTTCAGCAATGCATATAGCCTAGTTGTGGGCAAAAAAACAACATTTGACTACTTCAGAGCTCATTTAACAGCAACTCCTCATATAAGGTCCTCTCAATAGCCATGATAAATAAAGGATGGAAGAAAATCTGTGACTGGCTCCCTGCCAAGCTATGTTAAAAGACGCTTTTGGCCATGGTTGTGCTCTGGAATCATAAGATCCGATTCTTGAAATGTATGCGGAACCCATGTATGCGACTTGGAGTGTTTAAACGAAGCAATTAAAGCAAAAGAGTTCAGAGAACTTAAAATAATATTCCTACAGTTTGGCTAGATACTGTTTAGCAGGTCAAATGTGTGAGTTAGTTTGGAAAGAAATGGCCCTTAGTTGCACTTATAGCTAAACCTACCTTCGTTCACACAATTAGACAAATTCAAGACTTTTAGGCGCGCAGTGTTAGTTTGAAACTACCTCGATTTAACTACTTACTTCATCGGTGCCAAAAGTTTGATCCCATTAAGAAAATTATATTATGGCGCGCGCATCTGAGCACACACAATCTTTATACAAAAACAGAAAAGCAGAAAGCTCTCAGTGCCAGTACCCCGCAGTGATCGGCTGATTATTTGCAGATGGAAAACATGCAGCAGGACTGGAGGTTTCCCCTCTACGCCATGCATACGATCATCTGTGATTGGATTGCGTTGCAATTTACAAACCTGGGAGGACGCTGTTGAAACAATATGATCCCAATTTCTCCACTTCGTATTTCCAAAAGTACGTTATTATTCTCATTAATTATTAATACATTATTGTTATTATTAGACAATTATTATTATTACTATTATTATTATTGATGATGATGTGATAACACAGTTATTACAACAACGGTATGCATTTCAGATTCAATGGCGCCTGATGAACAATTAGACGCAAGGGCAGGGTTTATTGGCTTGCTGTACGTGAAGAAGTTTGCAAACAGGCTGTGCTTATCCCAGACTGTCTACTAGTCATTCATTCAAAGTTCGAGCATTTACTGATTAGTTAAATCCGTGTGCTTCTACGGAGTCGATTGTTATGCAAGTGCCAACTGTTCAAAGATCAATCAGCGGATATAAGATCTATTAAAACCAGCTTAGGGGCTTGTGGAGGGCCAATTCATATGACAGTGGGTTCAACGTCTATTCATTAAATCACTCCCACAACCCGCTCCTTAAGCCGCGCTCCAAGACAGACAGAGCAATGCAAGCTGCTCTACGGCGTCTCGCCGCTGCACTAAGCAGTTCCACATTTAATTAAAGACACAGTACACCCTTTGTTGGCACAAATAGTCCAGACAACTTTTGCGCATTATGATCGTATCGCTAAAAACCAAGAGACTCTGCAAACCATCTGTAGCAACGTAGGCTACCTACAAAAATCTAAACAACATGTCATTCCGCCTCCAATGAGAAGGCACGGGTAATAAGTAGCCTACGCTACACATCCTACAAATAGGCGATATTCACAGTGTGACAAACTATGTAGCATTGCGATGTTTGTCCAACCTCTGATGCGAACATAAAAGCATACCCTCAAAACGTTTTAGGACAATATTTAATATCCCAATCAATTCCAATATAATAATATAATAGCCTATAACAATAGCCTAATGCATTGTGTCGCCTAATATTAGCCTATGTAGGCTACCCATTAACAATCAACCGTTGGTCTGAAGTTAATGTAGACTTTCTATTTTCTTATTAATTGCTTGATTTATTGCCAGTAATGGTGAGAATAAGGACGATGTATAAAAATCTAATCAATCTGTCCGCTCGGTCATCGCCACCTCCTGTGACATTGGGGTAGGCCGAATATATATATAGCTATATATATATATATATATATATATATATATTATATATATATATATATATATATATATATGCTATAATGCGCCAGTTATTTTTGCGCCTTTCGGAATGCGTTGTTTTGGTAGCCTAATACTAGCTACTACTAATGCCAAAGGTTAAGAGAAAATATTGGTAAGACATTGGCAGAAGCGAAACATAAGACGGGTCGATAAGATAGGTCTGGTCTCCGCGGTGTCTTTGGTCTTATCACCTCTCCTATTATAATCAGAGTGCATTAGCCTCTCCAGCCTACATCATCCAGAGCAGTTCACTTACCGAGACGCTTTTACAAGAAAGTCATCAGCATACACGAAGCATGCATCCTGGAATTGCCGCCTATTCCACTTTACCCGATAGGGTAAAATGCTTGCCAGAAATAGGTTGATAATCAGCGGGAGAATAAAATGGTCTACACCACCTATAATAAAAGCTTACCCTACCACACACGAGCCTTGTTACGAAGAAACTGTGCACAGCTCCAAACTGAACTTGCCCATCATTTCGAAAGCACACTATTACTGGTCATTGATAAGCAAATATGGAACAGGCGCAGCCTACACACACACACACACACACACACACCGGTTGAATGCATTACAATTAATAATTAGCTTTTGACCAATGTCATTTAACCTACATAGCTAGCTACCTATAGGTTAAATAGCGACTGATAAGTTTGCAAAAAAGCAAACTTCACCCAAGCATGAATATACATACAGACAACAAGCTAAATTCACTAAATGCATGTGTCTCATAAATTATCTGACATAAACACCGTATTAGGCAACATTTTTGTTAGCTTTTCAAACTTGGGATATAGGCTAGCATCAACTTCAATCTGTTTCATCTAGCCTATAGGCTACATGAACTCTCACGTACGAAGAGGATGCACGACACACGCTCGTGTACTGACCTCGTTTGTTTCTTTTCCAACGTTGTGGCTGACAGTGACTGTACTCCATGCAGTTCAGGACAATGAGAGCAAAGGAGAAAAGTCGAAACTGCATCTGGACGGCTTGTAGGTTCTTTCGACTTGAATTAGAAGTGCCGATGCCCTGGGTATGTATTCTCTGAATCGGAGCCTTCCTATTCCTTCAGTGTGTTTTATTGTGGAGCTTTCTCCAATAACAAACCAAGAGTTCAAATAAAAGTCTGAATTCCAACGTGTCACGCATTAGACGAGCAGCGACAACATAGTTTCACACCTCCAGATAATATCATTTTATGAAGTGCACGGATATACTCTGGCGAAAGTGTCCCTTTGTATTCTGTAAAAAAAAAAAAGAAGATAGGGATTACTTTGATAACAAGCATTTAAGTAGGCTAAAGCAACATGCAATCAACATCTATAGGCTAGCAATATAGCATATATTAAAGCCCCAGAATGCTAGTTGTATTGGAATGCCAAGCAACAATTGTCAAAATCATTAATTTACTAGGCTATGTCTCTGACCTGGGTAAAGCTCTGTGCTAGGTGAACTTGGCTCAAAACACAAACTCATTTAGAGTGCAATATGCATTGAAACCTAGCTGTTTTATGTTGTATAAATCCAAGCCAATAAAATCGCAGGTCAAGATGTTGGTGTGTGTAGGCTAATTCAACAGTATTTTGGAAAATACCTGCATGAATGATAGAGAAATCCGCCTCAGTAAACTTGTTAAGTTCCTTCAGAAAGCCATATCGGGCTTGGTCCATACAGCATCCCTCGTGTACGAAAAGTTATTTTACAGGCAGCAGAGATCCGTTCTGATTACAATGAGATATTTTCCTCCTTAAACGATTCCACGTATATACCTGTGTCCCTCTTGATTGAAAAGCGTATCTTGTTTTCTATGATAACTAAATTAAGACAAGGTACAATAATACCTTATCCTCACTTGATTAGCACCGATAACGACTACTAATTAATTCTAATATATCTGTATCTGCGATCGGTTGAGGCTAAGTACCAATAGGCTACTGGTCCTGATGCTTGGATGGTTTTTCTATATAGCCGGTCCTGTCACGTGGAGACTTCAATATCTGTGGGGCTTCTTCGTCGAGTTAGAAGCCCTCTTGGCGAGAGTCAGTTTTTTTTCCTTTTTAACATTTTGAGGATGACACATGCTGTTTAGTTCCCTGCATCTGTAGTAGCTACATATGAGACAGCGCCCCTCAGGGTCCTAGTGCTTGACTTACTTCACCACGCTTCCTTAAGTGGGATGGCAAAGAATAACTTACTGTAGGCTGTATGTTTAGGGGAGAATCTCCATATGTTTCTCATTTTCAGTTTCACGTTCTAAACAGCGCGCTTACGACAGGGCCCTGCAAATTAAATACTTGTTTAAATTAATTCCAATACGAAATGCAATGTAGCCAGAGCATCCTCCGACTGAATGGGTGGAGCTGTTTGGTGTTACAATTAGATTTCAGTAAAGTTTATTTAAAAGTTTAACAAGTGACAAGTAGGCACCAAACTCTTCACTTAGGCTAAATGTCTGATGGTAGCTATAGCCTATAGGCTATACAAGAAAGCTCCCGTCGAATAGGCGACGTTTAAATTGCACTGGTACATCTTGAAATATGGAGAGCCTCTTTCAATGACTATAGGCTACAAATTATTTTCCACTAATTAATTCATTCTTGCTGCACTAGATTGTCGACGATGTCCAATTGCTCCGGTAGCAAAATGCCTGAACGTACCAAGTCCACTAGATTGGTCTATTCGTCCAAAGGTAAATATTTGTTAAACCATTTTGCCCTTAAAACAACATAAAACAAGATGAAGTTCAAATTCACACGTGCGTAAATTAGACGTAGGCTAATTGATATAAACTGCATTCCAGGCATAGTCACTTGGAAATACCAAAAGGATATATTATTATACATATAGGCTAGGCCACTACACAGTAGCTGCACGACTTATGTTACTGTTATACTCCAGGGAAAAGAACTGCAGTTGTGTGATATCATTTCGCTGCTACGACGTAAGTGCGGTCCAAAGATAGTTTGTAACAATAATACAGGAAACAATAATTTATGGAAATTGCCAGAATGTATACTATCATTTACGTTTCGAAATATATGCTTTTAGTAGCCTACAACGTAGTTGCACAAAATCGGGCGAGTAGCGTAAATTCTGGGGGTCAACAATTCTGCATGTGCATCAGTGTATGGAACTAAATGTGCTAGTAAGTCTACTCTTATTCCGATATTCATAGGATCCTCCTATGAAACGTGAGACTAACTTGCAGTCACATGTGTTTATTCGTCTACTCACGCACGACTATAGGATGATAGCCTACATCAACTGACGTAAAATTAAAATTACGTAGGAAAACAGTTTCCAAACTGTTACAAATTAACAGAAAACTGCTACACATAAACAAAGAAACAACAAGAGAGGGAACATGTTAACCTCCCGAAGTGCTCCGTGGTTTGCGCAGGACAGTCTTCTTGAGGTGAATTACAATTTCAACTGGAGATGTTGCTCCAGAAGCTGTACCATTTTCGGCCACTAGGTGTGGCCCTTAATCTTTTGTTTTTAATCAATTTTCAACTGATATGCCATTAGGCAAGTGCCGAACGCCCGTCTCCTTGTCATTTTGAGAATTTAATGGACATTTTATTCATAGGTATAACGTATGCTATTAAAATAACACCGCACCGTTATATAACAATAGGATGGCACATTGCTAAATTGATAGGAAACTTGTGAAACCGGCCGAACTGAACGCGGCAGGCTGTTCCTCGCAGCCACCCCGCACATTTCGTTAGTCGCATTGGCTACTGGAAGTTGGCAAGTGTCGCGGGTGACACGAAATTATACATTTTCGATTTCAAGGATAATAGCCTACTAATCAACTTAATCTCTTTCTCAAATATCTCAAGATTCTGAAAGTCTCGACTACAGTACTCCACTCCAAATTAGTTAGTGGAGTACTGCAGTCGAGTACTTTTATAGACGTTTGAGAAGTGCCAATTGTCCTATTTTTTTTTTTTTAAAAAACGAACAAACTGACTGTTGAAAACGGGATTTATTTGACTTCCCTTGAACTCGTGACCGATGCAAAACGTTGGGTTGCGTGGAAAGTAATACTTGGATCAATATCTTAAGTTTATCTTGATAATTTGACATATCAGGAAATAGACAATATATTAACCATGACAAGCCGTTTGGATGTTCCAAGTAAATCCGTATCAATGGTTAAATGGATGCAGGTGGCCTGAAAACTGTAGCAGGAAGTTCATGTGCCTCGGTTAATCAAAAATTACAGTCTTGTTCATCAACTCCTGCCGTAAAAAATTTTACTTCACAAGTTTGCACATAATCACCTGTATAGGCAAGGATACAGAGCCAGCCCTAAGGCTTTGGTGGCCCTAAACAAGAATGTTGTGTCCCAACAAAAATCACACCCACCACAAACTTGAATTGAGGCCGAGACTGTTGTGTCCCTAAACGGATGCGTAGAATGTTTATGCCAGCAGCAGGCTCTGCAAGGATACATGGATGCTTAAAGGCTGGAAAGCAGTGGTCCCCAACCCTGTTCCTGGAGGTCTACTGTCCTGTAAGATTTCACTCCAACCCTAACAAAGCACACCTCATTCAACAGCTAGAGATCGCGAGTTGCCAATTAGTAGAATCAGGTGTGCCAAATTATGGTTGGAGTGAAAACCTGCAGGTCGGTAGATCTCCAGGAACAGGGTTGGGGGCAACTGCTGTAAAGGATTAATCCGCAGAGAAACCCAGCAGCTATGATCTGACAATATCTTACAAAACATTTCAGAACAGTTAAACATTCATATTGAAAAGGCTAAGGGGAAGAGGTTTACCCTTCTCATTAGATGATGAAATCTTCCCATGTCTGCCCGGAGAAAAGAACCCAAACGTTCCACGCAAGTGCAGAGCACCGTTTAAATCAGGCCATTGGGTTAAGCCAAAGAGCAAAACAATACAAGCAAGTCTCTAAAATAAACTGGGGTGTCTGCAATCACATCCACAACCTTTAAGGGGGAAAACAGCATTTGGATCACAAAAAGTGACTGACCTTTTGCTGGCCTTATTTACTTTGGGCAGACACAGATTGTGGTGAGAGGTTGTTAGCCACAGCTCTAGCATTGGTTTGCATGTTTCAGTAAAACAACACAAGAAAAGACAGTTAAGGTGGATGTGATAATTAAGGCAGTAACTTTATTTTTGCAATGTGTCACGGTGAAGGACCAGTGAACCAAACCCTACACCCCCAACCCACCCAAACTCCCGGGGGAAAGCAGGCAGTGACGTCATCTTTTGACTCGTCTGGCTTTAAGGGGTTTTAAGAGTGATGGCAGCTGTGGTGTGCTCTCCTCAGTCATAAAGACCGACCCATAAATGTGTCAGCTCACTCTGTGACCAGTGGAGACGGGATCCTGAGCCATCCCTTCCTATTTCCAGAAATTGCTTTCCACAAAGCCTTCGTTTTCACTCAGCAGCCAGGTGCATTAATAGATCGTTTCGTGGCTAATGGAGCTGCAGGTCCCTTTGGGCCTTCCCAGAAGATGACAGGCAAAGAAAACACAAGCTGGTGCTTTAACTTTAACAATTACCTTTTCCAACCTACTCGTGTGCGATTTCCATGGTAAAGCGGGCCACTAAAATGCTGTAAAAACAACAGACTAAACACACATTCATCATTACCATGCACACAACTGCTGTATCACAAAAGCAGTTTGTAACTGTCCCGCACAGTGACTCAGTGTAGACATTTAAACTTCTTCAAATGTATAAGTGAGACCACTAAAGCCTCAATTGCCATTTACAATGTCCAGAAATAAAGCAATCATGGAGGAAAGGTTTTTTTTTAAAGATTTTTATTGAGTCACTATTAACTTGTACTGAATGCAAAAAAAAGGTTGTCCTTTGTAAAGCACTTGCAGGATGTACAATAATGGGAATGCTCTATATGATGTGAATCGAGTCGATAAGTTTTTTACTTTTTATTTCTTTAATAAAAGCCGGAGTCTTGAGTTGCCCAGTTTGGTGTCTGGAAAACAAAATGACAAAGATTATTAGATTGAGTAACAGAGGGGGATAATAGACCACAACCAGTGTGTGCGTGGACTGCAAATAAATGCATACCATGTAGGCCAACTGATTTGTATCCCAAAAAACAAATGGCATAATAGCATAAACTTGTTTTTTAAAGGGGTAGTCCACTGCAATTAACTTTTAGACCAATATTTTAGAATTTCTGAAAGTTTTCAGCAATTTTTCAAGCTTTTTCCACTGTTGTGATAGCTGCTATGAGCATGGACGATGTGAATGACGTCACTGAAATGCATTTCTGAAACGTCTATGGAAATGAATAGGAGCCATTTTTATATGGCGGTAAAACACGCCTAGAATTATTGTATCATAATATCACCAGGATAAATGTGTAGCCATGGACGTTTTCTTCTTATTATATATAGTTACATTTTGTATACATGTTGAAAATATTAAGAAATATTTATTTATAGATAGCCTGCACCGATATTTCGCAGCCGTTCAATCCTCCAACTCCCATACATCATCGTGGCGCTGTGACCAGGGTAACTACAAGCTTGCTGTCAGTTATAATGTTACAGTTAGAAAAACAAAATAGCTAACAGCAACGTTACTGGCTTCAACTCATCTTAGTAGCAAAGGCTGACACTCGGCTGGGGAAAACGACGTTATATCTCACAATCAGGCTGACACACTGGACACTAATGTTACAAACGAACTTCATCTAACAATCCCTCACACAAGCAGGTTGACACAAACTTTTATATCTGACGTTAGCTAGCAATAGCTTTCACTTTGATCTTCAGAAAGCAACACAACAACCTGGGGGGTATTTCACAAAGCAGGATTACTGAGTTAGCTGCATTACTGAGTTAGTCAATCCACAAGTAATGCACAAAAAAGTAAAGTAGCTAGCGAATCTATTTCAGTGGTCAAGTTAAAGTGAAGCATTGTGGGAATTGTGGTCCAATAACAAAGCAAATTAAGATCAAGCTTCCAAAATGTGATATCCACACAAAGCGATATTAAGAAATGTAGAAAAAATCCAGAAGGAAAATTGCAGTGATATGTCATAGTAAAATACATGCACTAAATATATTTTTATTAGTTTTATTGAGGTGGACTACCCCTCTAAGGAGCACTGTAGACCTTTTATAGGGTTGAATTACTGCGGCTCCTCTTCTGCAGACATTCAAAAAACAATCAAAGGGTAACTCAACACATCAAAAGATAGCAAATCAAAATTACACAGTTCAAGTAAACATTTAAAGTGCAAAATGTAACTGTTCGTCCTTGCATACAAGGGACACTCAACATTTTAAACCAAAATCTGGTGGGCCTCCTGCTTGAGCACAAGTCTCGCTAAAACTTGACCCCTTCAACAGGTTAAGAGGATAGGTCCACACTGGGCCTCTGCACTTAAATGTTGTGTAAATGATCAGCAGTGCACAGTGCGTGTGGAAGCGGAGGCCTTGCAGAAACCAGACCCATTCTAAACATCTGTGACTTCAAGCTCCAAACTGGAGAGAACAGAGCTCATAACAGCCAGTATGAGCTGGTGTTATTCATGCTGGCTGACTCACCTGTCTAGCACTTTTACGGCACCATTGACCATCCACCTTGTCATTAGCCCTGTCATTAGTGCTTTGAAGGCCAAGTGGACCAGAATGATGAAAGCGGACACTTTTAAACTTGCTTTAATTTGTAGAGCAGTGTGCAGAACTTTGCTGAAAGCAGTGTGTGTAGTTTGTACATTTTTCAAATTATTCTGTCCAAAGAAAGCTAGACATTTCTTTGAGTGTGCACTAGATGCCTGACAGGCAAATATGATCTTGATTTGCAGTCAAGTTTGAGAGGGGTGGGTGTTAGATAGTGGAGGGGACGGCGGGGGAAACATCACTCACTTCATTGCGGTTGTTGTGGTTGAGCTTCTTCTCAATGTTCATGGCCAGCATCTGGCTGCGGAAGGAAAGACTTTTCGTTTTCTCGATCACCTGCTGGTACGGCGACACGGCATTGTTTCCCATGACGACGTGACCCTGGGAGGGAACAGCAAGGCAGACATGGCATTCAGGAGAGGGCACCAGTTTACAGATGGAGGCATTGTTCCCACGGCGGCAACTTCGTACAACACTGACCGCAGCTATTTAGATGATATACCTGATTCTCAAAGCATATCTGGGGTAATTCTATGTTAGCCATTACTACTTCCAGTAAAAGGGTATATAATTTCCAGACTTGAGGGGAATTGTGTGATGAGTTAAAGGCACAGTGGGACTGTACACACGCGAGGCCGTAACAAAACTCTATTCAACAGAAGGACCTCGTTTATAGAGGGCAGGGCATTCTTGTGACATAACCTATACATTTAAAAACTGTGTGCCCTGCACTGTAAATTCAAGGCACAGGTGACTTTTGTAACCTTGTCTTTTTGTCTTGCCCGTTCCGCATACAAACTAAGCCGAAGGCCATAAAACGAAAGAAGGCCAACTGCAGAGAACTTTCCCGGGTACTTCAAAATTACATTCGTGATTGATCGTTACAAACCTTTATCAGCTTATTAAGATGCCTAGGGTGAACAAACCTGTAATAAACCTGTTGGGTTGGGAGTCTGGGAGCCTTACCAGTTTGGAGTCAATTTTGGCATCGAGCCGGGCATTGCGGATGAGGTTGACGATCCACCTCTCTGCCTCCTCAGGTGTCATGTTCAGCTTGTCCGCCAGCATACTGCAAGGTAAGAGAGTGCTCTTGTGAGCGGGGAGGTGGTTACGCTCAGCAGTGGGCCTGAGCCATGCCTCGTGAAAGACAACGAGCGTGCCTCGGTACTGAACCCTGTCACACAGGCTTCTAGAAGAGAACTGAAATCTTGCCTTGCATTCATTATGCCTGTGTGTTTTTGTAGTGATAAATATACTGCATTATGTGGCAGTGACAAGCAGAGTGGATGTTCAGCCTAAGCCAAAGCCTGCAATGATATTAACTGAATAAATCAAGAGATCTGGAGGTAACGACCTTCTGCTTTTAGTGACGTCAAGGACAAACACGTCGCCTTTCTTCTGAAACAATACACTGGCGAGACCCCAAAGCACGTTGTGTAGCTTTTAGAAATAATAATTTTTAAAAATACATTAATTCAATTCTGTACCTACAGAAGCTGTGAAAAAATGTCCACACTAACCAGCACCATTTCTGCCATGCCAAGCACAACAATATCAAAAAGGCACCGGCCGGCAAGACTAATTATGAACCAATGAGGCATTCAGGTGGTGCATGATGGTGGGGAAGGTGAGCTTAATTAACACAAACCCTCTGGTCTCCCTGGCTGGAGAACAGCGTGTGTGTGCGCAAGCAGGCAAGCGCAGATACTTTGGCTAACTCAATTAGTGGTGAGCTCACTCCTTGGCGGTGAGCATGCGTGCGCATGCGCAGACACTCGGACTAACTCAATTAGTGGTGAGCTCACTCCTTGGCCGTGAGCATGCGTGCGCATGCGCAGACACTCGGACTAACTCAATTAGTGGTGAGCTCACTTCTTGGCCCTCAAGTTCCTCTCCTTTGATGTCCTCCTTTGGTGATGAACATACTGCCTGTAAACCTCTTGACACGACAGCCGAGGAACCTGCTACTGTCCCCCCACACCCCACTCCGCTAAATTGGTGCCAGACCACGGGTCCGTCTTTGATACTGTGGATGGTGATGCGTCACTCGGGCCGAAGGGGGAGGGGGGCACGGGGCGCCCCTTTGATCGGCGCCGCAGCTGGGCTTCCTGTGGATTTTCAATAAACCCCCCGCATTTCCTGCTGGACTTCATTTCATTTCAGAGGCCTATAAATCCCACTCTATTATCAGCTCCCAGGGTGCAGAGTCAACTGCTCACCAAGCCGAAAACACTGCTTTTCCTGTACACAAACACACAACCTGGACAACACACAAACACTACTTAAATTTGTGTTCGTTAACTCATACCCACAAATGTGCGCACACGCATGTTTGAGAAAATTGGTGCCTATGTCAGTGGTTGAACAGGAGACTTGGGGAGTGCTATATAAAACAGTTAGCCCCCAATTTCCACATCACTTCCTGCGTCATTAATCTCTTCCCCAGTCAGAAACAGACCGTGTGACTAACCAGCCAGCACCAGGTCTGAGATGCTCTCACGCCATTTTCAATCTAATTTCCCGTAATGCTAATGACAGAGGGGGAGAGATTGAGGAGGGGGGGAGCCAGTTCCACTGACGCTCCAGCTGCCGACTTCTCTGAAACTCTTAATGAACTCCCATTTGGAAAAATCTCCTTATTTGACAGAAGTTATTTCACCTCAGAAACCACACTTGATGAAATGATGCCTTTGAGCCGGTCCCACAGAAACACAGTACGGTCTACCCAAAAAAACATTCAGAGAAAGGGCAAAACAACCTTGAGAAAGTCCCCACAGTGAGAGTGGGAAAGCCCCAGACTGGCCATGTCATCCAGATAGGGAAGGTCTTTACATTCAAAACAGAGACAAAGGGCAGCAGACGACCAAAACCTTGTCGGTTCAGCTATACTACACACAGGAGAAAACCTGGAGATCAGCAGAACAGGGCCCTCACACCCTGCCCTGCGCTACAAGCCTTCCTAAGCATCCTATTGCATTTATACCCAGTTTAACCTGCGTGAAACTATACCTGGGGGAGAGAAAAAAAAATGCTGCTTGCAGGGTCATTAATTAGAACCGGAAAGTGCCAACCGCTGACTAGTGCGTGTAAGCATGATGGTTAACACGTGTCTAACACCCCGCACTGACATCTGATGAGGGCTTAACACGAAGGCGGAATCCTAAAATGTTGCCCTGTGCCGTGTGAGAAAAGATTTATAGGACACAAGACCTACATCCCACAGCAGGTACATTCCAAACTATGAGAGATTACCAATGATTTCATGGGGGGAAAATGTTGTTGCTCTTGTTATTGTTACCGTAATTATGTTTAACATCATCAGCAGCAAAAGTAAGTCCATTACTTGCTACCTCTTGACCATACCTCTGACGAATACACTTAGAACCACTTTGGCTAATCAATTTGCACCAGAACAAATTCCAGGCCTGCTGAAAATATTCTGGCCGAGAATGTACCAGAACTTCTGAAGCAGTGACAGTTCCGTACCCAGAAGGAACAACGGGCAGAGGGATCCTATCTGTGGGATGGTGGGGCACTGTACGGTTCTATGTGATCGGACAGGAAGGGCCTACTGAAAGAAAATGGATCCGCTCACTCCTGCCAAGACCCTTCAGAGAGATGGCCTTTACCAAAGATTTCAATAATGAATGGCTACACAAACTAGCTCTGTCCGGTTTAGATTAATTTGAAGATTGTATTAAAGGTAATGAATATTTGTACAGCAATTTGATTAAGGACGCATGTCACTCAAGTAAAAGTCAGATCTGATAACTAGGTTTCCCCTCCAGAGATAACCTATACCGTGGATGTGATCGTGGCGGAGTACCTCAACCTGCCGTAGCCGAAAGCGCTCGGGTCAGCTGGCTGGTATTAAATGAAAAGGGTGCTTTCACAAATCTAATTTAAACGGGGGAAAGAAGTCTGGCAATGCTTTTCTTGTAATGACGTTTATTTTCCCCGGTAGCAAGGGCGGGTGTGGAGGGGGGTGGGGGGGCAAGCTCTTATGGAGCTGCCATTACTATTCATTATCTGGCATTATCTATACATTCAGATTTTTGAAGAGACCTAAACTTTAACCTAGTCCTGCCAACCATAGGCCAGAACTCCCAGGCTCAGTGACGAACCATGTTTGGGCCCATTTCTGGAGGTTATGGGGTGGTTTTACATTTAAATTAGTCCGGTCCAGGCCATTTATCCCGGTTTAATTTGGCCCAGGTCCTCAGCGAGACTCATTGACAAGATTAGTGTTCACAGGGAGGTCAAAACTAAGCAATTCCAATCACAGAGCAGGCAAGTGAGAAATAGAGTGCGCTTAAACACATTTGTTAACCATTACCAAATTAAGGCATTACAAGCTTCCAGACCAATTGGAGAAACCCCTTTTCGGCTTGGTGTAAAATTGATTTGAGAAAACAAAATGACTCTGAGGTCTCCCAATGACTCCATTGTGATGTGGAAAGATCCTTTTCACATTAAACTATGGTTCACGATACTTAAGCGATCAAAAACCTAAAAGTTTGTCGCAAAACGACATTTGAGAGTAGCTTTCCTCAGTTTTAACCTCCAATCAGTGACGCTTCTGTCAGAATATTTACAAAACATTTATAGGGCGTGTAAAAACGTGCAACATTCTTTCATTCTAGGTGCACGTTAATTAACTGAGAAATGACTGTCCGCTGTAAAGGTCACTAATTCTTACATTAACACTTCCAAATCTAATTTTGTTTACAATGAGCACTGACAACTTAATCCTATAACCATAAAATAAGAAAACAGGCCGTAAATCTTGAGCATTTTAATTTGGAACTTTCATTCCATTAAAATTCCATTAAAACTTTTTTATAAAATAAGCCCTTGGGAATACTGAAGTCTAGACGGAAGAAATATGTGGCTGCAATTACTGGGTACGAGCTAAACGGATGGGCTCATTCTTTGACTCGAAAATCTTTTACATAAGGCTGTTTGCATAAAATAACTCAATTACTTGTTCTCCAGCTCCACTTTTGGCTCACGCTGTTGGCAAAAACGAGCTAAAAAATCTGCTAAATATTCATAGTCAACAGCTGTAAAAATGTCCTCATTAAAATATGCTTCGGTATCATCTGAATCACTCCTTGGATGCCATGAGCTTCCGAGTTAGGAGCTAATGACAGAATTAAAACGTTTGGATTTTTTTTTTTAAATCCCACCATTGACGTCATGGTTCTTTTAATACCTCCGGAAATCCCTTGAATTTCTTTTCATTTTTCCTAAAATTTGACTAGCAAAGGTGCAAGCATAAAAAAATACATCACAAATTCAGCTTCCTAGTTCAGTATTACCACTAACCTTTGTGGTCTTTAACAAGTAAATGGATCCAATTGCAGAGAGCCTGCCAAACAGGCCCGGACTCCAAATCAATCCCAGACTATCTGCAACTGGAGATTTCAACAGAGACCGATCATATTCCCTGCTTCAACCTTGACAACAGACCTTCCACTGCTTTGCAAAAACACACCGATAAACATTCAGCCAATCACTTTCTCCACTGATAGCCTGAAAAGTACAATTTCTTACAGGCACTAGCACTGGAAAATAAACTCCTTACACCTACCTTACCCTCTGCCTTGCATTAACAATACTGGTTCAGCAAAAATGTGTCTTATTTTAACTTTAAAAAATCTTCCATCGAAACCTCAAGGATCCTCCTGTTCAGTTGGGTTCGGTTGTCCAAAATCAAACAAAGCTGAGGGTGAACCCCCTCAATTAACATGCGATTAACACAAACCTCGCCAGACAACCACTGAGCAGGTGATCCGACCCTGGAAAAGATGGAAGCCATGCGATTTTGCCTTAAAAGCCGCAGAAGTATTTTTTCCCCCCCAATTTATGAGGTGCAATAAATCTGGGAGGTAAAACAACCTGTTAGCTGTTAGCTGCGGCAGCTGTCAAGTGCTCCAGCTTCAGGCAAAGAGTTGAAAGAATGCAGGACAGATGCCCCAACTACTAGTTATGAAAACTCATTAAGGGCCAAAGTACATCACTGCTGCTCTACTCTCAACTCTGTCATGGTGGCGTAATGGGAACCAGGCAGGATGCCGTCCCCGCCCTCCCCCCCCCTCGCGTGAAAATATTTCAACTGCAACTCAGGGACTGAATAACAGTCTTTATTAGGAGCAATCTATCGCCGCGAGAAACGGCATGCGCCGACAGCGAACCGGGAAACACTGTACACCTGCTTATGTTCCGACAATGAGGTGCAGAACTGCCTTCGCTTCATCTGCCAGATTTTTTGAGGAGAGGGTAATAATCACCACGGCGGATCTCCAAAAGTGGCCGGGGTTTACGTTGATGCAACAGAGCCGCACGACACATTCAAATTCCAAGATTGGACGCAATTTAGTGCAATAAAAGGTTATGAAAATTAACAACCTGTTCACATCAAATACTACTGGGTTCATAATATAGAAGAAAAAAAATAGTTGCCTATGCCAATTCCAGGCTCATACTCTGTTTGGCAGACCGAAAAGACAGTTTTTTTATGCTTACCGCCCCCTTTTCCACCCCAATTTTGGAATGCCCATTGCTCAAGCTGTAACAAGGCAGGGTCGCACAGATATGAGGCAGAGGAAGATGCTGGAGGTGCAGCTCAACAGGAAAACCAGGAGCCCCGATTGACCAGCGGGGGTCGCTGGTGCGCAAGGACACGTCGTCACCCAGGTCTGACACCCTCCATTACGGGTCGCCCTATGAGTCTGCCGGCCAGTCCGAGCGGGCACCGCCCGGATTCCAGCTCAGACCACTGGGCCCATTGACACACGCGAACTTAACTGGATGAGCCACCCAGCAGCCCCCCAGTCCGTAATTCTGACGTTTGCATTCCTTAGATTATATACAATAATAGCATGCCATTGGTAATACCATCAACAACAATAATGGTAATAATAATTCGATGTTTTGGACACTGTGTAAGACGAGGATAATCAGTCCCCAAAGGTTGCATACTGTACATCTGCATGCTCCACAATTGATTTGGACCAGACATCTGCCCATTCCGAAATGTTTTCCTAATTAGACAAATGCTGTCATTTCTCTATTCCACCCATAAGCTCACAGTAATTAGTGCCGGCAAAATTTAATGGATTCGGACGCCGTCCAAGGTTGATTTTCGTAGCGCAGATGTGGCAAACGAAACCGCCGCGGACGACTCGCAGCCGCGGAGAGTTGAACGAGCGAAGCCTCAAGCAACACGGGATCAGAGCAGCCTGCTAGACCCCGACCCCGCAAAAAACAGACCACTGCGCAGCTGGACATCCCGGGTGGATTACTGTACGGATCTGCACAGCATGACGGACACAAACGGTCAAAGAAACTGCAGCAGTGAAAGCCTGTCTGTTCCGCTGGGTCCTGGTTAAAACAGCCCAGTTCAGGCCTCAGCATAACTCTGTATGAGGGGGTGGGCACTCAAAAAGGTTTCAATAGTGGCGTTACCTCCCAGCGATGGGAAATATGCAGGCACTGACCCCCCCCCGTCGCTGCGGGTAGCCTCCTGTGCGTCTGAAGGGGGTCATTACAGTAATTAGGGCCCGGCCGCAGAGGATCTCCCCTGGACTTCCCTAGGCGGGACCGACGGAGGGCCCCCGGAGTGCTCGTTGCCCGGACCTCATGTTTAACTATTCATGATGAAGATGGGTGATGTCACTACAAATGGCCATATGCACTATCGATCCAAAACGGGATTTTGATGTAGAAGGTAGGTAGTAGCAGGCCCGGTTCTAGACTGGTTCGATTGGGGGGGGATGAAGAGATGTTGGTGGGGCACAAAGGGGGAAGGAAGTAGTAGGGGGGTCTGGGGATCCTCCCCAAGAAAATTTGAGCCTTTTAAAACTAATTTCCTGCATTCCTACACTACCTCACACAGGGTCTTTTCTAACATAAAATGTTTTATTTATTAACATTTTGAAAGTTTTTTTTGTCAAAGCCCTCGGCGAGATTTGAGATGCTTTCATATAAAGCAAAAACCATGGTAGGCTAATCAGTATAATAGTAAATTATAATATTTTATATATAGATTTTTTCAACATATAACCATTTTATTTTGGGGCTCACAATCTGTTTATTCTATACATATTCCTGCATGCTACATGAGATCAGTTTCTTTCCCAAAAAAGAAATGCAAATGCATCCATATCAAGAGCCAATGCCTTCTCAAGAGCAAGAATAACCAGGGTTTTTTTTCCCACTTGTGCAACATCATGCGGCGGAAGGGGGTTAATACGCGATTTCACTCTCATGCCTAAGGAAGGTAGCTACTGTACGATTACCTATTACGTTTGTGCTTCTAAAAATAATTAAAGAATCTACTCGCTGTAGGCTAGCTAAATGCCATGACGTAATTTTCAAACAGTCACCTGCACATTGCAATGACTTTGGCTGTGTTTATCCCACAAAACAATATCCCCCCCACTGTTGCCCTGTGTCTTCAGTTTTATAGTAGTCTATATTACGTAGTATGCTTCATTTGTAGTTCTAATATTGATGACGCTATGGGCGTCAATGTCCGACATTGAATTCAATTTTTTTCTGGACTTGGCTTTGGGGGGGGGGGTTAGGTGGAAAATTTTGGGGGGGCATTGCCCATGCCTAGAACTGGCCTTGACAGGTAGTCTCTGTCCCTATACTGTACAACACAATGTAAACTCAGTTACAGCTTCAAACTACTTGTTTGTTATTAAAAGAACCATGGGAAAGTGTTTGGATGTGCCGCTCACGCACTACAAAATTGCACAAGTGGTTTATAAAAGCTTAGTAAGACATTTTCTCAGTTTCCCTTTCTCATAGAAAACTTCACCTTTCACTATACAGGGTTCCCTCAGTTAATCAAATCGATGTCTCCAGTAATATTCAAACACCCTCAGGGCCATTTTCTTTCTAGTGAATTGATTTGAAAATTTTAGACCTCAACTAACTTCAACACTCACACTGAAACCAGGGAGACTATGCTTTGGAATACAGCACACCAGTGTAACCCACTGCTTCCCAACAGACTGGATTTGTTGTAAAGAATATGTACAAATTTGGGAGGAAATTCAGAAAAAATCAAAAATCAAGCACGATGAAAAATTACAAGCACATTGAGAGCCTTGAATTTTCTATCATCAAAATCAAGACACATCCTTTGAGTTGGACGACAAGTTTAATAGTGAAGGACCTGGGCTCCTCCTCTTTTACTCACCTGATGCTGATACATTGGTGAATCCGACAGAAGGTCTCAAAGATGAACAGGCGGGCATTTTCGATAAAGTCTTCCAGGCAGGCTACCAAAAAGAAGTCGTTCACCAGCACCTGCAGGACAAAGGGCCGCAAAGACCATGCTTAATAACCTCAACCGCTTTAATTCTACCACTCAGACATTTTCCAGAGCGAGGGTCTTGTGCGGTCGAACTACAGCAGGTGAACATAGCGAACTGAGGACAAACAAGAGTTGAAAGTTGACCACAATTTCTTTTTTCTTCCTAAAAAGCTCATTACTACAATCAGGATTCCGCATTCCGACTGAGCAATCATCAGAAAAACATGGCATCGGTACAGTAACAGGTTTCCTTTTCAGCTCCTCAATAGACTTTCAAGTTTTGGGGGGAAGCAATCTAATTCAATTGTGGGAAAACTCAAATCACTGTAACCCGAGCCAAATTAAAGTAGAAAAGTAGAAATTAAAATTATTATCGCGGGGGTGCGCTGCATTTAAAGGGTCGTTTGTGCCACATTTAAGTCGCCAAGTGGTTTACTTTGGCAGCAACCTTAAAGGGGAGGAAAAACCTTTCTGCAAAAATCCCAGAGCCGCACTTGGTTCTCCAGCTCGACCGCAATTTCCAAATTCCTCTGTTCCCCACATGAAATGGGGGGGAACAGAGCCAGCCGCTGACCTGACCACAGTGGCTGTGACTTATCACTGCTCATCTTGTGACTGGCGCGAGGTCAACCGTGTCGCGCAGAAAGGACCAATTTACACTATCTGAATCATGACTGCTCTAGGACCGCTTATGAGAGGCAGCAACATGTGGCTCGCTCGACTTCCACATGGCCTCCACAGTTCCCTCCGAAATTTGACATCGAAATCCCTCCAGCAACATCAATGGTGAAAAGCATGCGTTGTTTAAACAACCAGGAGGTATTATGGGATCTCACAGTTCTTTGAGATACGAAGCACGCACATGTCAAGCTGCTTAACATACATGCATTCCTCTTCTGTTTGCTTAAGCTTCTAGAGCTGCTATCTCTCTGGTTCTGCTTGAAATGGTCTCGGCTACATGTCGCTATCGGACAGCCCACCGTTTCAACTGTGACGACGCTTATCTAGTGCTGATAAAACCTGCGGAGTTAAATGCCGTAATTACTGTCATCTGGGATTTCGCGAGAGATGCATGTACAGGCACAAAAGTGACCTTTTATACACCATCCAAGGGATCAAACCTGTGGATTTTTTTGGGCAGGGGAATGTTGTTAGCCTTGCACATCTGACAGCGATTCCATGTGGGGAAGGGGGCACGAACATGCAAGGCAGCCCCGCTAAACAACCACAGACACGCATGAGCAGGAGTGCTAATGCACGCACACACGTGCGCCTGAGAAGTCCAAGATGGAACCGCCTGCTAACCCCGCCTTTCAAATCAATTACGACCAACCTATGTGATGGGCAGGGGGTTGGTGGCCAAAGATAAAAGATACGCTTGGCAACATGAATCCAACCATTATTGCAATCGTGCAAATAGGTGGAGAATGCGTGCTGGATGATTGCACAAGCTTTATTTTTTTCATCGTCTTAATGGCCCCACAATTGATGCATCACACGTGATCCTTTGGAATACCCTTACCAACTCTAAATCCAATTTTCTGCAAATCACCATCCTGTTCAAAATGAAAAGGGGAAAATACCGTTTTTAAATTATTCGTATTAAAATGCACAGGGCCTTTGAAATGTAGACCATCTTTCCTTGAAGCAGTTTGTGTTTAAGTTCCATTAAGAAAAAGCTGGCAGATGCAGCAAGGGGCATTCATATGGTACTTTATGGCTTTTTCTGAAGCTTGTTTCCCGCCTGTGTTCTTATTAGACGGTGGGTTTCAATTCCCAAAAGGGTATGCAACGGTCTGGGTTAACTAATCAGCGCCTTTGGATAATGGTACATATGAGGCCAAGTCAAACACCTGTTGTGCAGCAATGGTGGCAACAGCCCGTTTCAGTACAAACGTCCCCGGGACTGAAAATTTGTAGAGAGGTTGAGATTATGCTATAATTCATGAAACCTGCAGATGTGTGTGTGTGAGATGTGTATCTGTGGAGATCGGATGCAATATTTTCGGTAGTTTCTTCTGACATTAAGCCAAAAACAACAAACAGAAAATGTCTCGGAGGCATTTACACAGGAAAGACCTCATTTTAATAGCTTTGCGTCGAGTGACTTTTTTGTTGCAGCAGCTGTTTAGAGAGCTCAAAATATCAAAGTACACAGTTCTCAAATTAGTTTAGTTACAAGTTCCTTCTTTAAGAGCTGACAGAGATTTGCAGGTTTTTTATATTAGCCTGGAAAAAAATCAACGATGAAACAAAACCCTCACAGTAAACCACTGACAAGATTTATAAACATTTACTTCTGTGAAAGACTCATTTGATCAGGCCAGATGTTCTTCATTCCAATCGGTTATCGTCTGGAAACAAAGATGAAAAGGGGCCAAATGGCCAAAAGTTGGTCTTTTATGTGCACACGCTGTCTCTGCAGGTTTAAATTATTAAATCATTAAGGAAAGCTCAATTACCCCTCCACTGTATCCACAGAGGGAAGTCCCAAATCAGGTTTCGGAAAACAAACTCGGCGCGAGAGAAAGGGCGCACGCCACCCAAGGATACACCTGCCTGCTCTTGGAATCTGGCGGCTTACCAGTAATGGAGGGGTCATGGTCTTGAAATCCTGCTTGGTACAAGTCTTAGATTTCAAATGCTGATCCGGTCCAGTTTTGGCAGGAATAACTGCGTTGTGCGCTCATATTTCTCTCTAAGATTACTGAACACAAGTTCAATCATAATTACATATGCTTACGTGCTACCACCCAGCAGCTACCATTAAAGCCATATCTCAACACTATTTCACTTTTCAGGTTAAAAACGTCAGAAGTGTTGACATGATACATCCACATGCGTTTCCACAATTAGTTGCCAAACTTGAAGAAAGCCTACACTGCAAAAAATGTTTGTCTTATCAAGCATTTTAGTCTCGTAATAAGACTTAGTGAAATTCTTACCCCACTGGCAAATCTTGAAGAGTAAAAATATCTCGCCCCACTGGCAGATAGTTTGTTTTATTTTGCAAAAATTTACAGAAATAAGATTCTAAAGTCTAAAAATGAGACCGTCTTGAATTATTTAAACAATTTAATGTATTTTTATTACAAGGATCTTTACAATTTTGCAGGAATTAATGCAAATGAAAATCTTCTAATTCCCTTCCCACCAGCGTAACAACCCCAGAATGCATTGGAAAGCTGGTGATGGCCGTTTTTTTGGTTAGTACAGTATGTGACCCGCTAAAAATGTGTATGAAATTTAATTTGGATTGAAGCAATCAAAAACACATTTTGATGACAGTGAAATTTGCATTTTGAACAGAGCAGGAGAGTTTGATGCATTCTGAACTTTATATGAGGGAAAGATACCAAGTTGGTTAAGAAACCAGAAAAGGATATGAAATTTGCTTGTGGTAGTTATTAAAACCAATAAAAAAAATTTCAATATGAATACCTAAAAGTAAAAGCAGGGAACAACACAAATTGGGGTCAAATACATCTACAGTGGGGACGGAAAGTATTCATACCCCTTCACTTTTTGCACACTTTATTGTGTTGTAGATTTAATTTAAAATGGATAAAATTGCCATTTTTTCCCATGAATCTACTCAATAACCCATAATGACAAAGTGAAAACATGTTTTTAGAAATTTTAGCAAATTTATAAAAAATCTAAAACTGAAATCTCTCATTTACATTCAGTATTCATACCCTTTGCTTTAACGTATTTTTAAAGTATCATATTTAATATTTGGTAGCATATCCTTTGCATGCTGTTACTTCCTGAAGTCTGTGACCCATAAACATCAAAAGACTCTCGATATCTTATTTTCAGGTACTGTTATAAGCGATACTATAACCTCTCTGCATTTGAATTGATCTCAATGGGAATTGGGGGGTGAGACTAGATTCAGCTGTAAATTACACTGGTACAGTATGGAACACATGACTGGCTAAATGGCTGTAAGTCAGCAAGGGTCTGAGCTATCGAACGAGCCCCAAACCATCACTCTGTTGCCAGACATGGAGTAGATGTGGATGGATCACTGCAAAGGTTATTTCTCCTGACTAATTTTCCTATAGAAATCTATGGGGGAAAAAGTCAGGAGAAACTACCCTTAAAGTGATCCATCCACATCTACTCCATATCTGGACCCAGAGTGGTGATTTGGGGCTCGTTTGATACGTCAGACCCTTGATGACTGTCTATTCAGGGGTGAAGGGTTCATGTTTATTCTTTACAAAGGAGCTACACAATTAGATACAAAGGCCAATCTCCCAGACGGCCATCAACTTCAGAACAACTATGGACAGTGGACTTTTCCTCTTCTGGATTGGCTTTTTCAGAGGACATGCAATATTATTTCTCTATCCTAAAAGACGTGCCACAAAGCAGCTGTGCTTTTAAGAGGTACACATCAAACCATTACAAAAATGAGTGTGAGCCATTTGCTATAGAAATTTAACTTTAATGAGCGTCTGAATGCTTCTTACAAAATCAAGTGCTTATCGAGCTTTTACTGTTAAGTATCCAACAGATGGACAATTATGGACCACAAACTAGCAACGATGAGTCAAGAGGCTACCATGAGAACATTCATCCCCAATTATGAATCATAACTGACTTTGTGATACTGCTGGCTTTAAAAAGCTGTTTGGAACAAGCAAAACCATTAAAAACTCAAGTGCACAAGGGCAGGTCAGCACAGACTAGAGATATGATGACTAACGATGTTTACTACAACTGCGCAAATGGCAAATGGCACAATGGCTCATTTAGCCGACAAGAGGTCGGAGGTCCGAGTTTTGATGAAGACCCTCCTCGATAAGAACAATGAAGAGCGTTCTTTGTTCCTTAGGTGGGCTGTGGTCACAGGGCAGCAGAAAGCAATTTTAATCTGGAAAGCACTGTTGTTGGTTCATTGCGACATTGTGTGCCGAATTTGAGGGGGCAAAGGCAAGGGCACTGAGGAGACATGCAGAAACAGCCAGTTGTGCGCATGGTTTCAGAAAGAGTAGACCTGAGGAACTTTCCCACAGATAAAAACAGTGTGAAAACAGGGCTGGGGCATTGCGATCCGATGAGAAAAGGCTCAATAAAGGAGAAGATGGGGCACAGACTGTACTTACCGACTCGCACTCCCTCAGCTTCTTCTGAGCACTGTCGAAGTCAAAGTTCACGTACAGGCACTCCACAAACTCCGTGATGGGGTCCTTGTAAGTGTACGACTCCTTTTAAGAACAAGAAACAAATGCTGTTAGTACAATGGCAAAACAGTTCCTGGGCTTATAAAATAAATATATCGGGTCCACCTCCATCGGAATAGTCGGAGTGAGGAATTTCAGTATCTGAGTCAATAAAACCTGTACTACAGGGAGTCAAATATCATGTAAAAGACATGGCATACCAGAGGCTATGATGTAAGGCTAGTCTCACTGAGTGAACACTCCATGTACCACACTGTAGGTAAAAATATCACCTTATAATACATCTGGGGATGTTCTATGGGAATATGAATCCCCAGGAAAGTTGGCTGTACAATGCACTCATAATTCAGAGCTGTAAGCGTAAGCTATTTTGCGTCTTCGGTAAATTACGTCCAACACTTTCCCTGCTGCTCATTTTCAGATACTTATGAACTTTTTACAAACCAATAGGCTCCGATTACGCAAACACACAGACTAGGTGAATTATTCATGATTTAAAACCAAATAGCCATATGTGCTCTCTTAAGACTGAATATAGTTGCAGACCTGCAGGGGGGGGAACAGTTCAGCAGTAATTTTACTTAAATTACCTCTCGTGGGTTTCAATCCTCACGCACACACTATTAAATCTTAATGATCTTGTTCGCATCTAGCTAGGCATTAAAGATGTTGAGGGACTTGTATAATTCACACTGCTCAGCAGTACTTAAATTAAAAGAAATCTATAACTGAAAGCCACTGGCACATTTTAAACATTAGTACAGAATATAATAATGTATCCCCTGTTTACATGCAAGTTGTCATAGAAACAGGGTATTCTGGAATTTTCCAAGAAAACATTTCAAATAATTTGTAAAGAAAGAAATCAACTGAAAATCCTACTATGTTTACACATTTTCCTCATTGTCAGTACATGGCCTCATTTTAATAAACCCCCTATCCTCAATGATGTGCGCTTTTTGAACTGGCGCATACGGTGGTGGCCTGTGTTGACTTTCCACCCAACCACTAGGTGCAAAGTGTCACGCGAAACGAGCCCAGCGACAAACGTTTTTGACAGAGTCGTTTAAAACGTAACCAGCCAGTAACCCCGCTGAAAGTGCGCCCTCCTGGCCTCGCCCCGGCAAAACATCGAGGACCGAGGACAGAAATAACAGGCTACCTCTGCGGAGGAGAATGTCGAGAGGGGCTGCCCAGATTTTTAAATAATTTGCATGCCTCCGAAACCATGGGGAGAAGTCCCAAGAAGACCCAGGAGGGACTGAGGGAGGACGGTGAATGCATGAACACATGTTTTAGTGATTAGGAGGGGCTGCATAGACAGTGCTTATTTACATTTCAAAGCCATTGATCTTGGAAGAAGCTACTGTTGTCGGCGGGGAGATATTTGAACGCTACAATCAGGGCGTACACCACCATTCATCAAAAATAATGGGTTCAAGACTGCTGGAGCAGGGAGCAGAACCCTGATAAACTCTTGAGTTCTGAGAGGCTGGGGAATAAGTAACAGCTCAGAGCAGGCGGAATATTTCAGCCCCATTGCCCCCCCAGTCATTTCCCCCAGAAAAAAATTGTGCTAGAAATAAATACATTTTTCTTTATTTAATAAAAAATTGTATAAATGCTCACACATTAAATGGCTTGCAAATAAAAAGATTCAGCAAAGAATAATTTCTTTTTAATTTTTAAATTTTTTTTTAAACACAATTGTTAGTGTTGCACTCAGAAAAGGTAGACATGGTATTGAATGAATGTGCTGTGTTTGCTTTTTGCTTTTTTATTACTCCCAGGGCAAAATATCACAAATTATCATCCCACCTCTCACCCGTGGTAACACATTTGATATCATGGTATGGGACTGTATGAGAGAGCACAAAGGGAAAAAGAAAAAATACGCATAAAATTAAGAAAGAATGCCTGCATTTTCACACAACAGAGTAGGCTCTCTGACCCTATACCATCTGTGAGATGCTACTGGCATTAGCTGATATTGGGTAATAAATCAGGATATCTCTATTCCCAGACTTACAATCGAGACTTAGGAACACAATCTTTCAATTTCTTGGCATTTCACTGATGGCTACTGGCAAACGTAAAGGACCATGCACCATTCTGAAGTGAGATGATTCATTTGGTTTGAGGTCTATGTGTATTTTGTCCACTGCTTCTGCGTGACAAAAAGAGCCATTTGTTACCTGCTGGATGACCTTGACGAGGTCCTTCAGGACCTGCCTGCGTTTGCGCACGTCCTTGTTGGTGATGACGGCCGTGGTCAGGTAGCGCAGGATGTGGGGGCACATGGTCTGAATGGCGTTCAGATATCTGGCAGAAAACAAAGTCAGACGGACATGAGAAGCCATGGCTGTAAGGTCATCTTTATATGTTCTGAGCAGGACATGAAACTTACTTTTTCACCCACTGAACAAAGAGTGGCTTGTGGATTAAAAAAATTTCCAGCTATTTTAAACATTTTACCAGCCACCTTACCTTTCACAATATAACACAAACTTGTTGTTACCTGCCAAAGCAGCTGCTAGAGTAGAAAATCTTACCAGCCACAATCAATTTTACCAGTATTTGGCTGGTGGCAAATCAAAAACATAATAATAATAAGGAAAAGAAAACAAAAACCCAGGACCACGGCTGTAAAATGTAGCCCAGTCAAACTGCCTTCATATAAAATTCTGCAAAGAGCAACAGGTACAAACAGCTGGTTCTTCATCAGAGTGCATTAATAGAAGTTCTCCCTCACAGGTAACACTGTGGGGGCCCACTTAATGGATCACAGCTGGGACCATGAAACCTGGTCAGAAGATGAATCCCCAGCTCACTTGGCCTTCTTCTCTTTCACAGGTCAACTTATGCGCCGAGGATAAACCAACTGCATTCTGCTGCGTTTATTCCATGCGCAGCATTGGATTGAAATTCTTATTCTGCAGATGCAGAAGTCCTATCAAGACTGTGTTAAGCGAAAGAATAAGAAGAATCCTTTGCCAAGGTGTCAAACTTCCTCAGGACCGTCACAGCCACAAGTGTGAATGCTTCACTGTGTCAACTTAAATCCCAGATGATTTCATTACCGAACAGTAAGTTATGGAATTTTATACCCAAGAGAAAGACTCCAATGTAACTGTTGACAGTTTAATAGCCAGAGAGGAAGGCTGAGGGGGGCGGGAGACTTCTCGGGAAAGCATATAAAGCAAATCCTGTATCAATGTGTGACAATCATCCTTTCGGCATGCATAAAACATGCATGAGCGCCAAATATCTGCAGTATCTAAATCATCAAGCGGCCCGCGTGGAATTCCGACTGCGGAGTCGCCGTGCGGATCAGGGAACTGCATCTGCAATTCGAGCAGTACATCCGCAGTCAGGATTACGCTATCAACGGTTTAATTAGGAGAAACGACCAGAGGAAACGGCCCGTGGCATTTGCATGTGGAAATCTAAAAACAGAAGCGGGCTTCCAACGGAGTGATCTGCTGCGCGGATCAACGGCCCCCTCCTTTGTGGTTGCCTGACTCCACGGCAGACCACAACGACTCACGCTGCGCTCTTGATTAAAGTGCACCTACTGCCTATGAGCAGGGGTCCCGATAGCTGGCGATCTGGCATTACTCATGACGGCGTATCTGCGATTCGCCAAGATCAAAACCCTTCTGTTCCCGGGGAACTCTATCTGCAGTCCCCCGAAAGCTGCAGTGATGTCACCGGGAAAGAGCTGCTGCCATTGCCGCTGCGCTCGAGGTTTAAGAACAGTGATGAGGAGAAAGTTGAGAGAAGGAGTCACTCTCCCTCCTTCCCTCCCTCCCCACACGGCCAAAACATTTGCGTGGTAGAGGCAGAGAGCCGAGTTCCAATTTCATGATGCGTCTGGAAAAAAATAAAAATAAAAAAATGAGGCAAAACAAGTGGAACTGAACATCTACTCTGCAAGTGCTTAGCTAGAATTACTGAAGTATTATCTTTCCTATTTGCACCTACATCATAGGTCATCTGGTGACAATATTCTCTCTAACTGCCCTTGGACTTGGTTAGATCAGGCTATCCGATACCCTATCTCCAGGATTGCTTTTCCTTTAAACCTTTACCTTTTTGTTTGCCTCCTGTTTTTTTAGCAGCACCGTTTCATCAACATGCCCTCTCTGTGCATGTACGAGAATCTGACTTTAAGACTAACCAGCTGAGGGCAATCTTATTTGCCAAATTCGACTTTCAGAAGAAAGAGAAAAAAAAATCCCATACAAATTGAAACTTGTTGTCGGCAATATTTCGTAATGCGATGCCATGTCGTTGCTTCATATTTTAACGTTGACGTTGCGAAAAACGTCTGCTGCAATGCGTTTTCGAAGACCAAAAATATACTTTTAAAATGGTCCATAAAACAGACACCAGATTCGAGAAATGTAAAGTATTTGGTAAAAACAATAAACGGGAAACTTGTCTGCTACAATTCCTAGATTATTTACACCTATCCCTTGAGACACTCCGAAATAAAGTGATCCTGCTTCTAGACTCCAGAAGCTGTGGCCTTATGGCTGCGCAATGTCGCCGATCCCGCTGCTGACACAATCACATCTGGAAAACCACAACAGGGGAAGACGGGAAAGGTGGGTGGCTTCAAGTGATTTCCGAATGCCTAAAAATAGAACTACAACTTGATACAAAATGGAAGGTCTGCAGTATGCCCTGACTTTGATATGGGCGCACACATGTACGCAACACTTATGGAAAAAAACGAGGGACTCGTTTGAACAGTGAACTGCAAAGATGGCTAACAAGAGATTTTAATAACGTTTTAATCACTCAAACCCATGCCCAAAAAAGGCTTGCATTAATTCAACCTCTTGAAAGGAAGGAAAATAGAGAGCTCAGAGATCAAAAGGTATCACTAAGTCAAACGAGAAGAATTATAGAGAGGGGCTGAACCACAGAGACGTGCTGTTGTGTCTCAAGACAAGTGCTTTAAATCATGTGACCATCGAAACGGCAGGAGGCGATCCGCACATGACGCACGGCCACAGAAGACGCGCATGACTCCACTTGGAAGAGAGGAGGTTTCCTTTCTGCGAAGCTGCAGCAGGAAGCAGCGGGGGTTGATGCAGTTCGGTGACACAGTCCAAGAAGCAAATGAAAACAGCCTGTGATGGGGGGCGGGGTAGCCTCGTAATTTCAGCGGCATTCTTCAGAAGCCAGCAATGCAGTAGGCGGACAAGGTCTCATGCGGCCTACGGTCAGGCCCTGCCAACACGTCAACATTCACTGAGGTTCACAGCCACCGGTCACTCGTCTTGGACCGCCGCCAAAAGAAGCATGGTCAAGGAAGACCATGGTTTTCAGAAAAAAGCGTGCGGTCGGGCTGTGCAACTACACATCGCAATGAGCTGCTTCTCGTCCAGACAGTCGTTTTGTGGAGCTGCTTCAGAGTAATTACCAGGCAGGTTTTTGCCTTCATCTGCTGTAATATGCCTATATATGTAAAAATGCCTATAATGTAATGTAATATAAGAAGTGTGCCGTCTTTTAAAACGGGAATCCAGACACTCAAGTGTTCCGTGTCGTGGTAGCGAAATGAGACGGTTTAGATTAGAAATAGTTGTCCGTTTGATAACGTAAAAGCTGCAGTCATTCATTAAAACTCATAAAAATAGGTAGAGTGGACTAAACGAGCCCAATAGAGCTCAGAAGCAATGGAAAGCAGTTTACTGTCCCATTGCTTTCAAGTAGAGTTCATTAAAGAATCAAGTTTGTAATACTTCATTTCGGCTTCTCTCATGATCTTTGCATAACACTAAGGCTGCCAGTTGAACTGCTCAAAGTGTTGCTGTATTACAGCTCATTTAAATGTACCCGTCTGCGCCAAGATCCCAAGAACCAAAGTTCAAGCTGCACTCAACCCTGTGTGCTCTTCAGAGCATGAAGAGGGCCAAGGTTTTGTTCAACTTCAACATTTTTTCCCCACAAGCAATCGATTCTCAGGAGAATAATAGGAGAGAGTGGCGTGGAACTGCGGTTTGGATGACTGGCCGGCGGTAAGTGAAAATTTGATTTGGCAGCAATGTGGTAAGGGCCATTCCAACCAGCAACCCCCTCACACCTAAAACATTCCAAAAAAGAACTGAACCGACACATGTAAAAAGGTCCTCACTATTCACTGAGTGAGTCGGTAGTTGTGTAAGGGGGAAGCTACTTTCTGGAGGCATCTCTGATGAATTAGTTAAGTTCTGGGAATGCTGGTGGAAAGGCCAGAGGACAGAGAATGGCAGGTGGATGCACTTACTGTGGCTGGTGGAGGAAGAGATCGATGATGTTGTCTCTTCCTTTGGGGTGGTTGAAGAAGACAAAAAGAGACCAGTGGATGAGCCAGGTTCTCTGCTGGAGGGACTGCAGGGGAGAGCTGACAGACTGGTAGAGAAGAGGAGAGTGTGAGATGTCCTTTAGTTTTTGAGCACCCACCTCACCCAGCATCAGCACAGGTGTCAAATGTATACCCTTCCATCACAAGACTACTCAATCAATTTCAGAGAGGCGAAGAAGCCCAGTCTGTGGGCTGTTAAAGCTTCTTAAAATTATTTTCCCAACTAAAATTTTCAATACAAAACAAAGAGATCTGGTTTCTCAAAAAAAAACACCCACCCCACACACCCTCTTCAAAGTATAATTCAAACTTGATACACGTAACTGCAATTAAAGGTTTTTTTTACTTAGGCAAGGGGGGAAAAAAACAAGAGCTTTGCTGAAATGCTAAACAGTCGATATTGCGCCTATGTAACAAATACGGGCGCAATATCAAATTATAGAACCAGAGCATTTACGTTGTTATCGATAGTCTCTCTCAGGCGGGTGAGGTCTTCCATCGCAGCCTCCCAGTTCTGCATCAGTATCTCAGAGGCCAGCTTCCCCCACAGTGAGCTCAGAGCGTTCCTGTCTGTAGAGGGAACCTGAAACAAACCGCATTACAATTTCAGTCCCCTGGCAGAGTACGGCCCCGCCCGAAGCACCGATACGGGCCGGCCGACTGGCCTTGCCTTACAGGGGGGCCTAGGCACTGCAGAGGTAAACAACATTAGTTAGTTAGAAACTCTGAACAGAAGGGGCACGGAGGTCTCCCCTTCACCGAGAGATTTAAGATAAGTTGGATCCACTCATGAATACTGAACTCGGTGATCGATGGTTATTTTGCGAGCCTATTCGCTAGGCTTTTGTAAACAGGTTATTTGTGCGTCAACACGAAAACACAATTATTATCGTTAGAATTATAAAGATCGTTAAAAAAAAAAAATAGAGTGAGACAGGATGGTGAAAAGATTTGCTTGGGGAACCTGTAATACCTACACCGGGTACCCTGAAAGATTGGAGGGAGGATACATTTTTGTCCCTTTTCCAAAACCAGCGAAAAAATGCATTTGTGCAAACTTAACGCTAACAACCTATGTAATGCCAGTGCTCACAAAGTAACGTTAGCGCTTCTGTTATCGAGACCGCACTGCTGTAACATTAACGCCGGTCTGGGAGGTACCAGTAAAGACAGCTATCATTAACGTTACCACCATATCTGATGTGATCTGAACAACAGCCAACTTGATAACACCAAGTTATTTAAAGTTATACAGCTGCTGTTAACGTTAGCTCAGCTGACCAGATGTCCTCTTTTTCCTGGACAGTTATTCTTAGTTTTGGGACTGAAAATATCCTTCCAGATAGGATTTCTAAATTCCTAAAAATGTCCAGTTAAGTTTTGCTTGTTCTATCAACCGTATATAAACAAACAGGTAGCCTTTCTTTTGTTCATAATACCAGTCTACCCGTCCCCCTTTTTGAAATAGAAAATATGGTCACCCTGACATTACCTTGCGAGCTTCAGTAGCCTAACTCATACTGGCGTCTTAACATGAGTTTCAGGTCACTGGCTTTGGGGGGTTTATATTCATAATGTTAATGATAACTAGGTTAGTTCATTAGCCCAATCTTACCTGCGGTGCAGAAACAACACCGCTCCTTGATGGTGTTATCAGCAACATCAGTCATCAGCTGGTGCAGTTTCTCCTAATTGACCTTGATTCTAATGACATTTTTTCATATTTCAAACATTTCAGTCTGCTTTGAGGAAATCGCTCTCTCGTTTTTCCAAAATGAACGTTAGCCGAATATCTCGGAAAGAGCCACTGTTGACAATGTTTATACTGTAAAGTTCTGACTTGAAATCAATTGTTTGCCCGAGTTTGGAACATTAACCAAGAGGGGCGGGACTTAGCAATAGGTCAATTCTCGACATGATCGCCTGTAAGAATTTCCGGGCTCTACGTTCCTTAAGGCTGAACCTATTTGTGAATAAGGGCAGCTATTTATGTTATCAACTGATTCAGATGCTGAAGTTAATTTAAAGGATGCTGCTACAGGCACACTTTTGTTTCTTTTCTTGTTGGTTCTTTGCATTTGTTACTACTATTGTATTAATAGATAATGAGAGTAAATTAATCAGTTTATTTTAATTATGGATCATTACAAATACGCTGTTTTAAAAGTAGCAAGTAGTCACACAGTGAGAAAAAATAAATCATGTATAGAAATAAAATTTTTTGATGCATTGATAAGTTTTATAATAGCATCGTAGCCCTCTGAATCGGAATCGAACCATAAGGTGCCTACAGATTCCCACGCCTAATTGTGAATCATGGTTATTCTCAGAACATAATCACCATGAGAAACTATCTGAAGTCTTAGTCAGTTATTTGTCACCAAAATGAGCACATATTTCTGTCAATCATCCTGACATGCACTGAAGTCATTTCCAAACCCCCCCCCCGACCACAAAACAGCCATTGTTGCAACGTTGAATTAATTCCATTTACTTGAACTGGATAAAATTATTAAATCGGTCATCTTTCTAGAATGAGGCTTTGCCAAAATAAAAATGGATGATGATCACCACAGTTTAGCCTTCATAAAACCTTATTTGCTGCACTTGGCGATAAAAACGACTTCTGCGTTGCAAATGAACGTTCCACAATCCTTTCAGGTTACCGGCATAACTGGAAGCACATTTACTACAGATGGCAAGTACTATGCAATATGCAAATGCGAAACCTTTGGTCTGCGTTGTTTACTTGATGCTCAAGTTTGAGAATGCACGGCGTGTTTCATGCCACTGGTACATTTAGGCCGCTCTGCTGTAGAGTTTGCCGATGTCTTTCTTTTTCTCCATTGCACCCATTTCTTCTCTTTCCATCTATGGCTTTTATGTCGTGTCATCCATGTAGCATCTTTCCTGCCTACTAAGCATTGCACGGGCGACTGAGAAGGCTGAAGGTCAAACCTTTTAACGGTGGTGCTATGGATTTGAAATGCTGCCAAAATGCAACCTTACAGTGGAGGCCCCAAAATGGAGCAGGCTCTTGTAACTATGGCACCTGGGAGTGCACCTGGCTCCGGCACTGCCGTGACTGCCGAGGAGAAATCCCCAGGATTCCTCTGGCCTTCCACTGACCTCGGGACAATCCCTCTCGAGACTCAGGGCTTCTGTCTTTTCTGGAGACTAATTAAGTGCGCTGCTACTAGTTGCAAACACATGTGCAGACCTTTGATCAACAAGGGTCTGGAGGGGGGTGTAGTAGGGGAGTAATTAATGTGTCCACTTCTAGATGAGTAAACTAAAGTTGGTATGTAGAGGATAAATCAAAGGCTCTGAAATTTGTCCGACTACAAGGCACTGATCGTACACTGGTTTCCCCGACAGCAACCCAGGTTGCTCAAAAATTAAATTCATTACCTCCCTATCGTTGATCCTCATGTACGTTTAGCATCTGAAATTCATCTGAAGTTCTACTCAGAAGGGAAAGGTCCATTTGTATTAGACAGCAAAACACTTTTTCAAAAATATTTTTAAGCTGCTCATGAAGTGTGGTCTTGTTTCAAGGTATTATTCACACTGTTAAATTTAAGAAAACCTCCCATTGCTTCAATCGTGTAATCCGCCACAGCTTTGCAATTCAAGAAAGCTACATTCACGGAAATACAAACTGATTTTTACGAAAAAAAGTCCAAGTCCACAGGCTTCTGGTTTTAATTACGTAAAAACAAAAAACTAAATAATCTTATAATCAGCTGCAGGTTTCAGCTGGCCCATGGTCATGTGTGATAACCATCTGCATCTCAATGGGACACAATAGTCCAGCAATGGTAATCAAAGAGATAGTCCAGGTTCAGAAAGGCCCTGATAATCAAATGTACCAGAAATGGTGGAAAAGAATCGACCCGGAAGTTGGGATTGGGGGGATGTAAACCACCAGAAAGCCACAAAGCCATATACAAGCCCCCCCAGACCACCAGCTAAGAGCAGAGACCACTAAGTGTGTGACTGCTGACCATGACTTGTGTCCTTCCCAAGCACTGAAAAAGCTAACTTTGGTTGAGATCTGTGGTGCAGTGCATAGGGCTGCCGACTCTTAACACATATCCAAATCCCCCCGTGCGGTTGGGGGTTCAATACCACTTCCTGCTACGATCTTTACTCTATAAAAATGTAAAAACAAAACGCACTGACATATATCCAAGAATATCGGACTTAAGAAGCCAAAGTTCAAGCAAGGGCAACCAATTAAAGGGCTATATACCAGTTTAATTGTGAAATTAATATAAGCCAAAAATCTCACCTACTATATGTGATAGATATTTTCAAGCGATAATGCGCGCTGAATTACAATCAAAATACAATTAACCTATGCCTAAATTCATATTCTTCTGTAACACCAGAGGCCAGAAATTATATTACATGCTCCAGACAAGGAAGACACCTGGCAAAACATCCATGATCACAGGACTGTCCTCCCATGTGAAGTTATAATAGAGGTGGTCCACAGGCCATTGGTCAGGAACAGGGGTGGGACTGTTTACTCGAGTAAATGAGTACTCGCCGGGAGATTCTTAATCGCTTAGAAAATAAAATGCAATCAGAAAACTACAAACTAAAACTCAAATATAAATGTTACTTTCCAAGTGAAAAATGTTTCACAAGCACTCAAACATTTAAAAATAATTTTAATAGCCTAGCTTAAAAGATTAAACAATGTATTTTCACATTTTATCAATAGTTTGCTCGAACATTGAATAGTTTGCTTGAACATCAGTCATTAGCATGTTCACTAGTGAGCAAATCCTGTTACAGTTTTAAGCTTTTGTTTCACAATATGTAATCATTTTCAGCTTTGATTCAAATGGTACATACATATATTTGGATGTACAGACAAATGCTGGCTTTATATTTAGTATTTGCTTCAGCCTGGCTCATTTAAAGCTAGTTAGCTAGTGAAAGGTTGAGTGTTCACTCAACAGGGTCATTTCCATGTTCCCCAGCACTATATAGCACATAATGGGAACCTGAAATGTATGTTCCCCAGCTCTGTATTCACTTAATATGACATGGGCTATTGTGGGTTAGGGTTATAAAAAGGATATTTATGAAATATTTTAACTTGAAACGGGTCAAATTTGACCCGAACACAATAGGAGGGTTAATGTGTGTTAATAGAATATTGAACTGGGGAACATAGTGACCCTTTATGCTGTAATGTAATGGAGTACTTAATGAGTATTCATTTAAAAGCACTTGAATCTAATGTTTGAGAGTTTTCCATATGATTAATAAATATATTTCCTTTTAAAGCAATTGCTTTGAAGATTAAAAGCACAAACAGTCTAGGGTACTATCTTTACACTAAATTGGCCTTGCGTTAACAAACCACTGTTTATTCTAGGCTCAAGAGGTAGGTTTATAGTCACATTATTGTCAGAATATGATAAGCCTATAAATCATCAATAGCCAATGCCCCCAGAAATCCACAATTCTGTGATTGGTGAATTTGCCGTGTAAAACTGAATGTTCCGTGGAAAATTGGAGGCAGAATCGTGCAGAAGTGAAAATTTCACCCACGCTTACCGTAGTTTTGTACCCCAGCGCTGGCCGTAATTGGTGTTGTTGCAAAGCTACTATGATTTTAAAGACCACAGCTGCAAGCAAGAAACAATGCAGATGTTCTTGCATCCCTCTAAAACACCGTTAATGCCAGTATCAAACTTCCCTTTGAACTCATCATTGATCAACCCGTTTTCATTCATTTTCGTGTGCCAACTATCTGAGTAAGCAATTGGCAGGTCAACACATGGCTGCTTTCTTCACATCGTGTTAGGGAGATTTAACGATAAATTCAAGTTAAAAATTATTTTTGTCACTAGTAGGCCCAGGTTACACTTAACTCAAAATATATAAAGCTAGCTACTCTACTCGTTAACCGCATTAGCTTTTAGCACAATCTTGTAATAAAGGCCATCTTCAACAAAACCTGCACTTCAAGATCATTTAAATTACAGATCTTTGTCAAGAATATTCGAGTAGAGTACAAGTGTGGAGAACAAATCGCAGTCTAACGTTACATGTATCCACAATTTTTAAAAATGTGTAGGCTCACCGCATGCCACCGGTTAAAACGAACACCGACAACCCTAGCTCTCCCATATTAGCTAAGGTGATGTGCATTTGTGTTTTTAATCGTCACCCTCTCTCGTAATCGTTTTGGTTTTCCCGATCAAGTGTAAGAGATGGTTACCTTAATTTAGCAATGCCTCATTTTATTGTTGCCGTCCTCCGTCCCCTCGAGTGCAGTGCACACGAGACAACTATAGGCTTAAGGCTAAACGTTTTGCAATCGTAAGATGTAGCCTAGCTTAGTCTATTTTTTCCCTAAATAAAATATTTATCAAACAATGTCTGTGGCCTATCAGTCTACTAAAGCCTGATAATTATTGGAAGAGAGACGGATTGATGCCGCATGCATCTGTGTGAAGTATGAAGTAAGTCGAAAATGCTCTGATGGGTCTACAGCTGGGTCTGCAGCTGTGAAATCGCAGGGACCAATCAGCTTGTCATCATGCAATGTAAAATGTCCCACCACTAGTCAGGAATGCAACCTTTCTTTTGTATGGGGAGAAATAGAATGTAGCAAAAGCTTAACAGTTATTTTTCTTTTATCTTGAAACCGAGGCTTGAAAATGGAAAACCAAAATGGAAAGGGAAAATTATTATTTTTTTAAATAAATAAATTTAAAAAATAAAAACCGCCTGGTCCCTTACATTTCATTACAAAATTAATTTCCTCTTCCGCAGAAAAATCCAAGTAAAACTTTATGTGGTTCTATTTAAACAAGGTTTGTTCTTTCCAAGTTTGTTTTAGCACCCGTTCCATTACTGAAATGGCAAAAAAAATAGGCCTATTTAATAATTTCAAAAAAAGAGCCAGTGGTGGATGTCAAAAATAAAAAATGTGTCATTTAAATTAAAAACAAAAAAAAAATAGTTCAGCCCATCACACAGAAGGCAGAATATTATGCTACCATGACTCTGAACGCAATGAAAGGTAAGTGATCCATTCTGAACAGTGGGTCTCTTTGATTGAAAATATAAGTTGGCCGGCTCTAAATGACTTCAAAAAATATAGAACCTAACAGAGATGGGCATTTAGGGGAAAACGGTTGCGCTGCCAATATAAAGGTCACCGTTTCGTCTCTAAAAGTGTTTGTTTTTTGTTGGAAGTTGGTGTGCGCTCCGTTTGGCTGGCCTCCACGTCATTACGGTCGGCTCCGCACACTGACTTGCTTTCAGCAGTGGCCATGCTAGAATAGTTTCAATACCTGGATTTTCCAGCAGTTACCTTGAGTTTCCATTTGTTCGCTAAAATGGCACAGCCGCTGACTGACCAGCAACAATAAATTTACTGTGCTGGAAATCCTACAGGACACTCAATCTTTATTCTCAACATCCAATCCCTGCATTAACAAATGATATGAATAACTTGCTCTTTTCACGGCACACTGTAACTGGACCTCTGTCCTGGATTTGCAAGCCGCCACTTTATCCTGCTTACCTTTCCCACGTAAATGACTTATAGTGCTCCCCTTCTCTCATAATGAGGTGGTTTGTGGAGATGGGAGGTACAAGAGAAGCAGAGAGAGCAGGTATTGAGTATAGGATTCGCGCTAATTCAATTTTTTTTTTTTACATGGCTCTTTAAGTGGCTATGCATTGTCAGAACATGGAAAAAGTATCAGGTCACAAACAGCCGGGCAGTTTTTGTTTTCAGCCGAGTCTAAAAATATGGGCAAATTGTTTCAGTATACTGGAATTAAATGTATAGATTAGAAAAAATAAATCAACATAACTTGGTTTAAGCAATTTAAGAAGGAGTGCAGGCATCTGCGATCATGACGTTTGAATGATGCAAATACTTAAGTCATAACTACAACTGCGCTAGCTCAAATCGGTCAAATGCTTATTTACAGCGAGGGACCTGAGGGCCGTCTCAGTGCCAGTCTTCTCAGAAGAATCACGAGGGACGAGCACCATTTCCACTGGGCCAATGGGGAAATATCCTCACAGCTGCCGGAATCGAGCCCCTGAGGAAAATCTCTCATTTCAAGCCGTGTTGTAATAACAAAATGGTTGAAATTCTGTCAAAAACACCAATTTCCGCTCTCATGAATATGCAATGCTGTTGTTGAGTTCCAGGATAGAAAGAAAGGATTTTCTCCTTTCATCCAAGGACCACAGATTAAGGGAGGGGAACACAAACAAAGCACTGAATGGCACATATGACAGACACTGCCGTGCAATCAGGGCAGAGTGGGAAAGTCATGCAATGCATGATGTGTAAAGAACTCAAATAAGTTTTTTTTCTGCCTATATCATCCAGAGTTTTGTGAACTCCAGTTGGGTGAACTGAATCATCCAACGCAGGGTGTCCTGGGAAAGCTACACACCCCCGAGTCCTCGTCAAGTCAAGGGAATCTGATGTAGCACCAGGCTCAATCCACGAGAAGAAATCTTTGGTTCAGCTGTGGTCTCAGCAATGCCCGGTGTGACATTTTAGAACATCCCGCAGTTCCCCTTAACTCCTGATGCTTCACGTAATAATGCTCTCTTCACCACCTCCAGAGAGCAATGCGTCCGATAACAGGCCCTGGCCATTCTGCCGGCTTTGTTTTTGTTACACCAGCTCAGGCCCCGGTCATTATGCCGGCTTTGCTTTCGTTACACCAGCTCACTGTGACACGGAATTCCCCTGCCCCCATCGCCACCCCCAGCCCACGCCTGGCAGAGGTTTCCCTGCAACCCAGACGGCATCGCAGAAACCTGCACCTCTGACACTTTCCGCCTAGTTCATCTTTCACTCATTTTCTTAAAGGCAGCAGGAAAAAAAAAAGAAGCCACAAACACCAGAGGCACAGCAATGAGCCCTTTGTTTACCGAGGAAAGTTGAAGTACGCATGTGTAATGCGGATACTGCCAGTACTTTCAATGAACTGTAATTATCTTGCCACAAACCTACATTGGTATTATCTGATTTCCAAACTATTCCACTAGTGAAAATTATTTAATCTGGACCCTGGGACTGTCCCCGTCTCCTACGTTAAAACCAGACAAGTAGTCTGGGAGATGTAACAGGCGCTGCGTTTCCATGGAGCTTTTCAGCAACTGTCGGCAATAAAGAATCAGTGTGCTCTAGCCGGCAACATAAATAGATCAGGGAAAGTACAGTGCATTTGAATTGAGCTTCAAGTAATACACTGGGAGGCATTGCTCACTAACTACAATAAATGTGCAGACAGATTTATCACATTTTGCATAATAAATCATAAAAAGTGTTATGACATGAATCCATATATTAGGATACATAACGCTATTGGGCAAGCGGCTGGCTGCTGGATTGCAATCAATAAATAGTTTACTGAGGCATTTGTAGACTTCTGTGATTATATTTCATAAAATTAAAGACAGATTATGTCTTCTACACTGAAAACACTCTTATTGACCAAATTATTTTCTCTACTGCAGCAAACAAGGTGTAAAAACGATAGTGACCCAGCATATTATTTGTGAACTACGGATGAACCTCTCCAGATGCAATGGGTACAAAATAGCTAGTGACATCAACCAGGGGGATATGAGAAAAGCAAGATTAATTTTGTTCTTAAAATATACAGGTTTTTCAAACGTAGAGCACAGCCGCATTACTGTTGATTGACAGTGTTTGGCGCGGCCCCGTCACTGAGAAAACAGATCATAAAAAGAGTCATTTATACACGCGCTTGAAAGGCTTTTACTCAACTGAGGCTTTTGAGAGAAGTCTCAATCAAATAGGCTGCTTATCTACAACACAAAAACTCGTTAACACAGAGTTCGGTCGATGCTCTCAATTTGTAAAACAGGGGCCCCGTATTTGTGACTTCTTGGCCTGTCTAGTTTTCAACAGAAACCAGAGTCTTTCTCTTACTACACGATCCACATTTATTATTACATCCTGTAATCCTCATTTCAGAGGTGACTGGTGAAGCACTTACCAGAACACGAAAGAAGTAGAGGTACTCGGCAGCCCCAGAGTAGTTCCCACATTCATACTGGAACTTGGCGTATCTGTAGAGAGTGTCCAGGTACTCCTGCCTAAACTGTCAGGGGAAGAAATGCCAAAACATCAGTCAGTCCATGGGCCAGATTGGAGAAGAAGAAAAATGCATACTGACAGAAAAAAAATATATATAATATCGGAAAACAAGTCTAAACAGTTGCAAGAATAAATGAGCGACCTCTCTTATTTATTCTGACGAGTGAAGTTTGACGCCGCGCAATTACTGGACGCTTTTTTTTTTTTGTCTGCACCAGAGAAGGAGCATTCCCTAGGAATGGAGGCTACGCTGTGAGCACATGGTTCTGTGAAAACAACCATATTGGAGGTTTACATGAGGGAAGAGCTCGACGGTTGCTCGAACAATGGCTCCTCAGAGTATGACAACAAATTGGGTAAATTGCTGCTTCTTGAATGTCGGCATGTGATGTCATCTTGAACTGATCGGTTTCTTTCGTACCCCAAGGGCTGTAACAGGCATTATTAAAGACAGCCCTTTTCCCTACAGACAAGGACCCCTGCCCTGTTGTGGGGGTGCACTGAGGACAGAGAGCAGGTCAGTAGTCTGTCAAGCTGGGAGGGGAGCAGCGGGGAAGTGCGACACCGAACATACACTTCCCGCATTTTTGTGGCCAGACCCACGGGTCTCAAACTGTTCCGTTTATTCTTAACAATTCACCACAGAATGTAAATGTCTACAGAATTCTACAGCCCATGGAAACCCTCAAATGAGCTAAGGTTTGGGAAGTCATTTAGCGTCCCCCGCCGCCTTACAGCATTCAGTTCACAAAGAAGTCAAGAGAAACACTGGAGTCCACACACAATCAGATAATGAGACGTCAGCAAAGTGCAACTTACACTGTGTTTCTCAGCCAGATAGTCAAACAGCATTCGGCCGTCTCTGAAAAAGACAACATTTGTTAGCAGCTCTTCTCAACTGACATAGAACTCATCAGCCAATAAGTGTATGATGCTTAATACAGTTCCCCCCCCCCCCTTTTTTTAAATTTCATGAAACACTGCAGCCCTGGAAACAAACTGTTAACGTTACATTAAAAATACTATTTAGCATTTTGACGATGTCTTTAGACGGGACAATGTAAACATGTTTAAAAATCATAGCAGGTGCTTCAGCGCAAAGCTGTTCGGAAGAGGTTGAGTGGAGATTCAAGATACAAAGAAAGGCCTGAAACATTAAAATGGATCAAGAGTTGCCGTGCTCAGCTGGTAACTCTAGCTCTGAAAAGTTAAGGCTTGCGTGCGACTGATAGGCCTTCAACATTGGGCCCGGTAAGCCTGTTTGATTTTACAAAGGAAAGGCCTCCCTGCCCTCAAAATTGATGCTTGAGAGCAAATCATCGTAAACAGACCATCCAGCCAGGAGAACAGCAATTAAATTAACTTTCACCATTTCCTAATATTTTATTATATATACATTTTTTGTTTTAAATAAAGCTCTCTAGGCTCGCCTTCCTGACATGATATGGGGGAGTTAAGACCAACTGCTGACCATGTGACTGGCCTGCCAACCCACCAGCAGTGGCAGTTGATGAATGAGTTTGGGGCTGGTAACCAAGCTCACCACAAGACCATCCCTCTCAAATGTGGCTTGCCTCTAATGAAAAGGGAGCGGGGGGACTTGCTCGCGGAAGGAGGTGAGTTTACGGTTTTTGTGGGATGTTCAAAGGATGTTTATAAAAGCACTCTTGACTACTCTGTATTTACGCCATTATATTGCCCTTCGACATATGCTGCCATTTTGGGGAAGATTAATCTCCGTTAATGGCTGCAGTAAAGGACTTGAACAATGTGTTTCTCTCCACTACCCCCCCTACCCCACCCTGGCCACAATTTATTGCCTCTGATGTAAGCCTGTGTTAAACGCCGGATTACATCTTTACTTTGTCAACTCTCACCACCTCCTGGCTTAGGTCTAATGAGGCACAGACCTGGGAGGGAGAGAGGCCTCCTGTCAGAGGTGACTGCGTGAACGCTGGGCTCCGGAGATCACAAGGTAACAGTTTGGCTGGGGAGATCTATCCCCCAAAACCCTCCTTGTCTCCCTTCTCCCCTCAGCATCACTGATCCTCAGATCGATGAGCCTGTTCCCAAACATCAAGGTGACTCCTGCTGGACAACAATTTGTGTGGTCCATGGGAGGTGTGGAGCAATGGGACTTATTGGGAATGCAATCAAGGCAGAAGTATGCCTTTTCAATGTCTATAGGGAAGAAGGAGGACATTATGCATTGTTGACCTGTGGAAACTCCATAAGCTCATCGGGCCACCGCTGACTCCGCAATAAAGCAATTTAAACGGGGTACAATCAATCAGATGTTGCAATTGCCATAGAACAGCTTGCCAAAAGACTCTGGTGGTGCACAAGACCAGGCATGACAGTGCCATTTGCTCCCAAAAGCCACGGTTCTCACCCTGTGACCTGATTTTCAGATTAATGAAGACCATCCGCTTTCTCAAGCAATTCCAAAAAGGATCCTTTTAGTGTGTGGTCTTTTTTCTTTTGACAGGACAATAGAGTCTAGACCAGGGATCTCGCACTCGGCTCCTTGAGGGTCACAGTGACTACTGGTTTCAGAGCGTTTCAATAGCCAAGAGCTTCAAGTCATGACTGGCTAAATAATGCACACACTTCCAAGAGCTGCTGACAAAAAAAAAACAGTAAAATTTGCAGACATTGCAGCCCTCCAGGACCAGAGTTTGAGATCCCTGGTCTAGACTAAGTAAAATGACAAGCTCAGGTAGGCTTAATAGCTTGTTCTTGTTATCAGAATTCTTAAGATCCAGAGCCCTTTCAACCTCTCCAATGCCCCCAGAACAACAACAAAAATTTATTTAATGTATTTCAATATTACAAGTGAACAAAACATGAAATTGATTTGAATTAAACGCACTGTCAACCAACTGGAAACTGCGCCGAAGTCTAAAAGTTTTCCTCCACAGCCATGTTAAAAACATGACTAGGAAGAAAGAAAGGCAGTTCCTACAGTCAGCTTGTTGGTAGAATCCCACTTACCAAAAAGGTATCAACTGCCAAAAAAAAGGTCTTTGTTCATGTGCATGTATTCCATGTTAATGCAGACATACTGTCCATGAGAGCAAGTCAAAAAACCGCATGCTCAAAATCACCTTACACTTGTTTTGCCACTAATCCCGTAATTATATTGGAATATAGAATAATGACTGGGTAGGCCTAGAACTAATTATAAAGATATTTCCCAATTGCTAACTATTTTCTGACGATGCCACTGCGCACAGTTCCGCTGCGATTCAGGCTCCTTCCCACAGGCATTCACTCATGCCCATTCTGAGACAAAACTGTGTGTGAAGTGACACTTTTTAAAGGTGAAATTGAAATAAGCCCTGGTACATAAACATTCATTGAGGGAAATTATTTTTATGATTATTTAATCATTAGCTTCATAAGAAGTTAAAATCAGCATCAAAAGTCATTACATGGTGAAATGATACGACCAAGTTTTACTGGCGATTACATGGCGATTTAAACACGAGCTGCCGTTTTTGCCCATTGGGTCTGTTGTATTTGCCCGTTTGATGTCATGGCTCATATTGAAATTTAAAGGGACATTCGACCAAAAAATTCTAAATGTCAAGATTTTCCAATTACACCGAGTGTTGACTGACTTGCACTGAATACTTTAATTAGCTGGTCCCAACCCACACCCACAGAAAGAAAATGTGAGTTTGCCCATAGTTACCATTTAATTTCCTTTACAAATACCCATTATTCAGTTCTACAAGGCATGGGTGACTTTAGTCAGCAGTATATACACTTAGAGGTTTTGTTTCCATATCTCAATCGCCGAATCCCGAAATGAAAATGTGGCTTTTAAAAAACGATTCAGGCACACACTAAACTCAGTCAATGCCAGAGTGTTCCGAAACACTAAGCCTCAGCAGTGCCTTGAAATATGGCTGCTGCTGACAATTTTTTTTTTTAAAGATTGATTCTGTCAATGTGCAAACTTATAATAAAACACATTATTTTACCTATTGAACAGAATTATTTGCTAATGAGAATAGATGGCACACCTGCTGGTTCAGTTAGCTATTAGAGCTATGTCTAAAATATAAAAAATATGAAATAGAAATCCTAGATTTATTTTTTTTCAAAACTTGAGCACGCTAAATTAAAATGTTAGCTAGTGCCATTGAACAATCTTAACCATAAATGTGGGGGGGGGGGGGAACTGTTGCATTGTTAGATTTCCCCTGACTTCACATTTCTCAAGTCAAGTCCTATTTTAATTATTTTCCCATTTTACAATATTTGAATTCTAAAAATAATCTGTCATTTTTTATGTTTTCCGCCACAGTGTTTTCAGAGTAAAAAAAAAAAGAATAATCTGAGTGACTAGTGACCCTCAGGGGTCAATCAAAATACTTAAGATTACATTTTACAAGCACAAAGTTCTGCTGAGTATCTTCTAAACTTGTTCAAACCCAAACTTGTAAGAAAAGTCCTTGATTGGTTGGCTGACTTTTTTTATTTTTTTAATGGGCTAATTTCATAGTCTCAGTCAAAGCAAAGGCAGAGGCTGTATTCGGTCAAACATTTTAATCAAGGCAAAGTCGGCACTGACGTAATGGCTCCAATAAGGTTTACCACAGCATTCTGTGCCATTAGCCTTTTGTATGTGCCGAGTTTGCACGGAGACAGAAACCCATTCATCAGGTGATTCCAAACCAAAATGTACCAATGGTTTGATCGCGACCCCAGTCTTGCAGTTCTTGCCTCAATTAAATACATTTAGGGGCCTTTCAACTAAATTGAAAGGCTCTGTACCTATGTCCAAATGATTACTAACATAAAACACACATGCAGTTGCTTGAATATACATGCCCAACCCCTTGTACATTTAACCAGAAGAAGAATATTAACAGAAGTACGAAATCAAAGGAACCAGCTGCACAAAAAACAGACAGAAGGCATTTATCAATTCTAATACAGTTATAAGATTTTAGTACTCATTATGTATTTGTAAACAAAATCTAAATAACGTAATAAATGACATTTCTGGCTGTGACAAATCAGCATTAGTTGGAATTCACACAAGAAACACACATCCAAGCGCAAGTTAAGAATCATTTGAACAAGGCAAAGAGGAAACTGAATACCCAAACATTGCCTGGCACTTCCAGCAGTGTTATTTTATTCAGAGTGACATAAGTGAGGTTTCAACTCTTGTGGGCATTGTGATGAAGACCGCAACGGTCAACCGCAACACCACTGTAAATAAAAGGACACTGCCAAGAGTCACGGGGTAGTGTAAACGTATTCCCTTTCCCCTTCGGAACGTTAGCTAAAATCATACCAGTGCACAACAACTGTCCTATCCGGTCACAGTACCAAGAGACCGTACCATCTTCCACAGTCACAGTCACACTCACCTGGTTGACTGCATCTGCCTCGTGGTCTCTGGGTCTTCAAACATCTTGACGATGGGCTCGGTCTCAGACTGGAGCTGTTTCAGCTGGGCCACAACCGTGGTCCTCTTCTCTCTCAGGGCTGAAGATGGGTAAAATTCAGGAAAAATAAACCATCTTCCACTTATAAATGGCAAACGACAGTGTCGCTATTTTTTACGCATGAATTCCAAATCATATTTTTATTAGTACTCATTAGCGCAACCTCCGCTATTGATTTGGAACCGTGCAGACGATCATGATGTCAGCCACTGCTTCTCAACACACTGCAGTTCAGGCTCACACAGACATGCGTCTGAGGAGGACACTTCATGTGCAGCACAGCAGAAGAATTTGCAGCCACCCGATTATCCAGCACGGATTGCGGGGTGAGACTTTCATTCCGGCTAAATGAAAACCCTCAAAACCCTGGGCAATGCGAGATCCATCTGTGCGTCACCCAGTGGGGCTCCAGCCAGTCAGAAGTGGCACAGTCTGGATTCAATACCAGGCCACGGGCCCAGCCACACTAGAACAGTGCCTTCACAGGAAGAGCCACCCAGTTAGTGTGACTGTTCCAACGCTTACAGAATAAAAGCTGGCTGCGTGATCACTTCTTATTACAAATCATGCTCAAAATGTAAAACTACCCATCCAACCAGCAACACCGCAGGAATACAATAAATTCTCAGTTTTCAAGAAGAATGAAAGTATGCTTGTGGAGTGGAGACAAGAAAATGCATGCTCACAGTGTGGAATTTCCTTGTCAGGGAACAAGTTCTTGTACACATCCATAGCAAAGTCCACCATGTTGGTGTCACTGAGAAGATCCAGCTTGCCATGTAGGAGTTCTTTCTCATTGTAAATCTGGAATATAGAATGGAACAGGAGGGGAGATTAATGGGGCAAGCAGTTCAAGTTGACATACAAGAAAGGTCTGGAGGGCCTGGAACCTTCCCAGGATGCTAGCCAGAACATACAAGGCAGTTGTGAGTCTACTATATTGTCTGATGAGAGGTTGCATGCCATGAAAATAATGTCCATGAACTAGGACAGACCTGAGCGCTCAAGTTATGGGTAAACCATTACTTGGGAATGTCTGTGAAGTGCCATAACAGCCTCATTTTGTCTTAAATACTGCTATATTGATGTTGCTAAAGACTACCAATCCTATTACAGGAGATATGGTTGTTGGTGAGAAGTAGTACAAAAGAATGACCTGTTCAGCAAAAAATTTGCATCACTTAATTTAAAACCACTTAACAGAAGTGGTTTATAGTTTATTTGCATTCATTGTGCTTTTTTTTTTTACAGTGAAGGTTTTTAATAATCATTCACACAATATACCATTTGAAAGTGTTAAAACTGACAGTCTGTATTTTGTAACATGACGCAACACACACTCAATCAAAAGACTCCTCCACATGTTCTATACTTTCCACGGAAATCCTTTGACAACACGAACAATGTTGAAGTTGGTTATAAAATAAAATAATAACTTCCACTGTGTTTGAGCTTCTGTCACTTTGTTTCAGTAATACTTAGTGATTCTGACTCTTGGAAAACAAACTCCCAAGAGTTACCATACATAATGGACCAGGATTATCCCTGTAGTCAAAGGGGTTCAAGAGCAGTAACCATTTTATTTTCAGGCTTGTGTTCAAAAAAGGTGGTGCTCAAGAGTTCGCATGTAACAATTCTGAAACAAAAACCTAAATATACCACAACATACTGCAAGTAAAAGCCTTACATATCCCATTGCTTGAAAATATTTCCCCAGTTACATAGTTAATGCAAACTGACACCACATCAGATAGCAACAAGTGAGCAACAATATAAACGTGCAATAACTTGCTCAAACTGCCCTCAGAGGTAAAAGTTAGTGAACAAGAACCAAGTGGCTTCATTCCATGTTGCCAAGTGTTGACTGACTAAACCAGTGGTGTCCAATTATGTGCCATGGAGGGCCGAGAGTGTGCAGGTTTTCATTCCAACCAATCACTACACCTGCTGATTTCACTAATTAGTTCCCTCCCCTCTGGTTGAAGGCATGTTAAATAGTGAAATCAGCAGGTGTAGTGATTGGTTGGAATAAAAACCTGCACACCCTCCATGTTACAAGTGGGCACCACTGGACTAGATTAAGGGATGCAACACCGCCACTCCACAAAATAAACTAAACAAAGCACTTATTTTACTATACCTTAAAATAAGATTATTTGTGTTGTTAGTTTTGAAATATGTGAATAGGAATAATGATTTACAACTAAATGAGTCTTGCTGTCCTTACCTTTTCCTTCCCCCATGGTGCACTGATCTAACATTACAGCCACTGCTATACTATGTACTGGAGCTCAATGCTTTTTGTTTTTAATGTTATAGCTGTTTAACTTCAATAGAACGTTTCTCCATTTCATGCGTTACAAAATGTTTATTATAGCATTTTTAACATTATGTATCAATTGTTTGCCCCCCCCATCCCATCCATATTAGCATAATGTACAAGCATTCGCCTAGTACGCGTCTTCTAAATGTAACGGAGAACCATCTCATTAGCACCTTCATATACCGTGTATTTATGCGTAAGTTATATTACGGCCCACCTACACACACTAATCATTTCTAATCGGCCACACAACGTAACGTAGCGAAATAATAATTAAATGTCCACTAACGTCAAGCAGTACTGTGTCGTTCTGTACACTTTAACGGTATGCCACAACAATTAATTCGGTAATATGTAGTTTAGAGCATTTAATACTCTTTATTGTCCAAAAAAAATTATTCGGCGTTGTATACTGACGAAAGGTTAATAGTAAGCAGCAAATGGCATTGTCCAAAAGTGAGCTCATGGCTAAACGTGAAGTTACATCACGACCGCTTTTTTAGCTAACGTTAGCTAGCTGCCTGCTTGGTTGTCTGGCTAACTCATTGTAATTCTGGGCAGGGAAATTCAGAGACTTCGCAAGGTGGCCATGTATTTGGTACATTAACGTTACAACGTGTTAAAGAATTATTTCCCGAACAAACGTTAGCATTTCTAACGTTAGCATCCATAGTCACAGCATGGATAAAATAAAGACAGCAGCAACTAGATACGGTATTAATCTGATTATCTTGTTCGTATTATCAGACCTATTAGTTAGAAACCAGTTAGCAACCGTTGCAATTTGTTAGTTGACCATTTTTAAATAGAATTTATAACGACGTCTAGCTAGCATGACATGCAGGATAAAGCTCCATCTGGCTAATGTTAGCTAGGCCAAAAAACGCAGATACCGGTAGCTTGGCCTCACGAATGGCTCTGTCCCTAGCTATCGTTTGCTAGCCTGTTAGCGAAATACACGTGGCTTCAAAATCCTTAAAATTTACGTTAACCAAAACTCCCATTATTTTAAAAAAAATTAAGAAATCAGTAAATTAACTAACACATACATACCTCTTTAACAGAGAGGAATTCCAACAAAGGAAAAACCAGATGACGGTCTAGAAAATGCGCGATTTTGGTGGTTAGATCGTACTCCGCCATCTTTAGAACAGGAAAGGAAGGGGTTTTGAAAGAAAAACTTTATTAACACAGCTTTTGACTTCTGGGGAATGAAAGTGACTGTCAATCTTTAATGTTGCCATGAAGGATTAGTTTCTTTCTTTTCATGAAAGACCGTCTTATGTTGAAGTGTTTCAACATAAAATATAGTGGAAAGAACCGTTACAAAAAATAGTGTTTAGAGGATTGTTTTTGTTTTTAAAATAATACTACAGCACCAATTTAGTGTCTAATCATTATCAGTTTTGGTATGCATTTACCCAACCTCAACAAGATGGCAAGGGGCAAGGTGGAATTATACCCAATGTACCCCCTTTCAGGCAATCTTTAATACACTTTTTACATTACATTACAGTTATTTGGCAGACACTTTTATCCAAAGCGACATACAATTTTATACACTTTCAAACTATTCTTTCATAGAGTACTAGTTTAAAAAAGTTAATTGTGAGCACACTTGCCTCAGGAACTAGAACACAGAGCTTTTTTCCTTTCCAAATGGAAAAAAGGAGCATAGTTGCACAGTAAACTTTTCAGAACTCCTATAATTTCAGTGCAGAGTTGATACAATGAAACATTTCATTTATACAGAGGCATCTGCCAAGAGAAATTGTTGAATTTTTAAACATTGGGATTGTTCCAGGGCCCGCTGACATTTCTCCAGCAGACAAAGTATCAAGGAGAGTTCACAAAGACTAGATGCCGTGACCTCACTCTGGAATACAGATATAAACAGTAAATGTTTTAAATAAAAGCAGGGTCTTGAATAGAATATACCAAAAACGTACAGCTTCAAAGACCCTTCACAAAAATATGATTACAACAATTATTTTACTACTTATTTGTCCAAATTCTGACAACTAAGCAAAAATAAAAATACCCCCCCATCCTTTTTTTTTTTTTTCATTCAAACAGCTGTCTCATAAAGATGCCCATGTGTTGGCCATACCCAGCCGCAAAGAGCCAATATCAGCTCCCAAATGGGCCATTTCTAATAGGTTCCACTAGCCCTCTTGTTTGCTTGACAACCTCACAGCACTGTCCTACACATTCGAACAATCTTACCCTTGTTGCCATGAGCCTTACCGCCTGACATCAGGTAGAAATGAGTCATAAGCACTCATAGGTCACCGTGGAGATTTCTGTTTTACTGGGTGCCTCTGATGAAGCCAGTGTTGGCTCAGTGACAGTGCCCTGTCAAACTGTTAACATGCGGGAAAAACATTCATATGAATGGCAGACAAGAGCTGAAGACTGTTCTCTCTTGCTCTTTTTTTAACTGAAAAACGATAAGGTCAGAGAGGACACTGACAACAGAGAATATTTATTTTGCTTTGTATTTTACTATATTTATTTGGCTGGGTTCATATTCACAGGATTATTGTCTTGATGCACAGTATAACATTCTCCCCATGGCTTCTTTCAGATTATTTGCTGAGGGTTGACTTGAACTTGAACCTTTTTTGCTCCTAGAATTTGAGACCATAATTTCATGCTTACTTTACAATGATGCGTGCCAGATTTCACAGTCTGAATTTATATGCGAAGGACAGTTTATTTGCAAACCAATGAAAACATTGCACAGTGTGTCTTTTTACGAAGTAATCAGCTTCACAGTCTGTCTGGGCCACGGTCTGTTCCAGGGAGTCGCATAAGACAAAGGTACGTATATGAAAATGTTAAAAGTGTTCAGAAACAAGTAGATTACCTTAATATGTTTGTTTTATTATTTTCTGTACTTCAAATAACTGTTTCTTACTGCTACAATGAATAATTATTTGACACTCCATCTATTAAGAGGCTGCCCAAGTGCCCATGAAAATGCTTGTGAACTGATTGTTCATTGCTTAATATGAGGAAATTACCAACTATTAGGAAGTGGTTTGATGTTATTGTGCAAAAAGTACTGAGTAGTGGGTCGTAAATATATTAACTGATGAAATTGGAAATATTATTTATTTCAGTATTTTGTTGATATAAAAACCATGTGCACATTGTTAAAACTTGAGGTGATTTTGATTTGGAAAAAAAACTATTAATTTGACCTCATAATCCTGGAGTGTGGAATTAGCCCGCTTCCACTATACTGACAGCAGGTCGAGAAACATGGTTCATAGTGTTGCCTTTGAGTGTAATGGGAATGCCATATGTAAGTGATTATATATCAATTGAAAACAAATCTGAGGGCTCTTCTAAATATATGCGTACATTCACTTAAAAGAGCATCCATCTTTGATAGCTCAAACTTCTTTTCAAATATGATGTTTTTAAATATAAATACAATAAAGCATGCATTATCATTTTCTGAAAAGACCAATACTAAAGCTTTGCAAGATTCAGCCAATAAATACATTAGAACCACAAGTAAATCATAATTAACAAGGAATCTTGCATTTGAAATTCTGGTTTGGAGGCCAAATTGCTTTGTTTTTTTTTGTTTCAACCAGCCAATCATTGTAATGAAGGAGCTCTTGGGATGAAATGATAGGAAAATCCATTCACACAAACAGATTCTTCTGAAATACAGATTGGCTTTTCATTGAAGAAAAATTTGCTTTTAAAGTTTATATTCAGGTTTGATCTAGTCTTTGATCTACTCATGTAACTCGACAATTAGTTCAGCTATGTAAATCAATTATATACAGTGTGCACCATAATTAATTGGACAGTGACACATCTTTTGTTATTTTGGTTCTGTACTCTAGCATTTTACGTTTGAAAGGATACAGTGAGGTTGAAGTGCAGACTGTCAGCTTTCATTTGGGGGCATTGTCATCCATATCGGATGAACTGTTTAGAAATTATAGAACCTTTTGAACCCCACCCCCCATTTTCGGGCATCAAAAATTATTGGACAGTTTAACATAATGTAGAATAAAGTAATCATTTTGCATATCCTTTGCATGCCATGACTTCCTGATTGTGTCCCCCCAATAAAAAAAAAAAAAAACTCTCTTATATTTTTTTTTTTTGTACACATACAAGATATATTATCTAGTTATCGCTTGTAGGAGTACCATAAAAATAAGATATCAAGAGTCTTTTTTTATTTTTTTTTCACAGACATCAGAATCAGTCATCATGGCAAAAGGATATGCACCCAAATATTAAAAAAAATTACTTTATTTATTATATGTGTTAAAAATAAAATATCTTTTTGATGCCCAAAAATGGGGGGGGATATATAACTAAAAACGGTTCACCCGATATGGATGAAAATATAAAAAAATTCAAATAAAATTAAAGCTGACCACTCTGCTCATTGTCATTGTTGTTGAAACCAAAATTTTCAAATATCTTCATTTCTATTGTTGTCCAATATTTTTTGATGCCCAAAAATGGGGGAGGGGGGACTATAATTTCTAAACGGTTAATCCGATATGCATGGAAATACCATATTCAAATTAAAACTGACAGTCTGCACTTCAACCTCATTGTCACATCTCATATCCTTTCAAACTCAAAGTGCTAGAGTACAGAACCAAAATAACAAAAAAAGTGTCACTGTCCAATGAATTATGTTGCTCCCTGTATGTCTGCAATGATAAATTGGAGTTTTGGAAGTTGGAATGGATGGATAAACTTCCACTACATTTGTAATTTAAGTATGATCATATTTCTATCATCTTTATTAAGCAATGGCATCAATAATTTCCATGGAGTTAGTACATGGGTCAGGAAAATATTAAGTGCTCAAACTTCACTCCATTATGAAAGTAAATTTAAACATGATATTGAGGTTGAAAACCATTTCTTTTTCAGTATGTTATGACACTCTTTCTACAGGTTTCTCTAATTGATACAGAAGTTTCTAAATGGTTGCTTGTGCCAATAATATAATGTAAATGTCTTATAGCATGCTGACCAACCGTCAAGGTTCCAATGGTTTAACACATATGCTATACTCCAGAACTGTAGTACACATGCCACATGACATCACTCCTTGTGCACAAGGTCTGTGACTCTGTTTCAGACCCCAAAAACGTACATTTCAAACATTAATTGTTTTGAGGAAAGTTTAGCATTCTGAAGCCTTTTTGCCCTTTAGAGCAAAACCTTTTTTTAGGTGGGAAAAAGGCTATTCTATTGCAGGGGCGTTCAATGGTCCTGACTCTATATATTCAGGAAACCTGACTACATTACAGTAAATGTGGTGACCTGTCGGTAGATGTTTATATACTTTTGCCAAGCCATATAAATGAGTGCTGGTAGGTTTAATTCATGTCCAAAAAAATAAATAAAAATAATCCTGCTTTCAGTGGTGAATCACTGTTAAATGAAAATTGGGGGAAACTCTGAGCACTAAGGTTATTAACACATCCACAGTTCCGCTGAAGGAAAGACTTACACAGCTTTAGCAAATTAAGGACTTGTCTGTGTTAGAAATTTTAAGAGTTGTTGAATGGCAGCTACATTTGGCTTCTCAGCACTGCATCTGAACAATGTAGCAAACATGGATATCCATTATGCACTACATTTTGTGGTCAAATAAAGTAATTTTTCCACATTTTGATTTCTACATGATGCTGTAACCTATACTTGTCAACATGCTGATGTAGAGTAGTATAGGTTATTAGCAATATTATGTATGTTAACACATTTGGCAAGTATTAAATCATAAATGTTGGTAATTATGTAGCCCATACATAGTTCTGTGTCCCTGTCAAGTTTTTGATTTGCTGATGTGTTTTTAAATGACAAAACATATTATTTTTTACTCCACTGACAAAGTAATAACTCTTGAAATAGTGGGTAAGGCAAAACAAAGACCAGTGGAGTTGCATTTGAGAATGGATGTTTTATCATTTAAAAAAAAGGTTTGCATAAGTAAGAGTGAACGTCTGTGGTGTTGATACAATTGTGTTGGATAGCTCTGATAATGTGGTGGAGAATTTGTGCAAAGTAGTTCTCAAAGCCACAAATGTTGATTGTGCTTTCTTTACTGTTCTGTCTGGAAACTCTGCCGTCTGGATGTTCTTGATGTACTGCTGCGAATGCACTCCTACACTCTCCCCCCACCCATCCTGACCAGGATCAGGCAAAAAAGCCACAAAAATAATAACTAACACAATAAAAGTGCCCCATTCCAAGACACACACACCTAGACATGGTTTCCACACATTTCCCCAGCGCCGCAAAGAAAACAAGTAATGTGATGCATGGTAGAAAAAAAAGAAACCTGCCCCACTTCTCCCTGCACTTTTATACCCCGGTCCACAGACCACACTGGCCCGAATGCCGCAGCCAGACGGACCTGCAGAGTCACTCACTCAGTTGTTTCCTCACAAAGGCAAACTAACTCAAACAGTTCACAAGTTTCACAAGTATAGACTACCTTTAATTCACAAATATTTTTAATCTAACAGTATAAAGGAAGTTATTAATCCTTAAGGTGGTTCTGTGTGAAAACAAAAGTAAAGTGTTTGGTTGGATTGAACCAGCATTTATAAACGAGCCATGTAAAGGTCATTGACTTTAGTAGATCTGGTACTATCGGTCCATGTAATCTCTTCCAGGGGTTTTCTTCTCAAAGGTGTTTGGGAATTTCCCCAGACAACATAAGTTCATATTTCTTCCAGAAAACAACTCTTAAGTTTAACATGTGTTTTCTTTCTCTTTCTTCCTCTGGTTCTTTCTGCAAAATGACTGCTGTACTTAACATGGAGGGAGAAAAGAAGACAAAACAAGCTGCAGTCCACATTTTGCCCTGGGGCCGCTGCCCATGCAACAGGCTGCAGGAGCGGGGTGGGCGATTTAGGCAGGTGCCTGGCACCGTTCTCACCCGCTGTAGATTGAATGGTCCTGCAGGCGCCTCCAGACCTGTGGGGAGTTATTGTTATGCACAAAGTCAAGAAGTCTCCCGCTGGTCCCTATCCCACTCAGTCTCCACGGGAACCCCAGCCAAGAAAGGGGCAGCATTTTCTTGTGTGCTGTACTGGACGCCACTGGCAATTGCCTCCAAAACACCCTGTCTGGGTGGGGGTAGGAGGGGGTATTAATGAGGTGGTGGAGGGGAGGGAGGTGTGGGTGGGGGGGGGGGGAGTTCCCATTGTGAAGTGATACAACATCTCACAGTTGTGCTAATGGATAAAGTAGTACAGAATGGAAGCTTGTAAAATGCGGTCCTGAATATGCTGTCGTAAATAAAACATCCCAGTCGCCCTAGAAAAGCTTGACGGCCTGCTTTGGCAGAGCAGTGAGGTAGGTAGAGATCTCTCTCTGCAAGCTACGGGGCGGCTGTGGCTCAGGAGGTAGAGCGGGTCGTCCGCTGATCGCAGGGTTGGCGGTTCGATCCCCGGCTCCTCCTGTCCACATGTCGAAGTGTCCTTGGGCAAGACACTGAACCCCCAAATTGCCCCCAATGAGCAGAGCACCTTGCATTTGGCAGGCACCGCCATTGTGTGTGTGGGTGTGTGTGAGAGAGGATTGTAAAGCGCTTTGGATAAAGGCGCTATATAAGTGCAGTCCATTTACCATTTCCCAACTAGACTCAGGTTATGAGTAGGCACAGGAAGACAAAGCAAAGCTCCGCCCAATGAGGAGAGATTGGCAGAGTCTGCACCACAGTCCAAATATGCATCTGGTATGAAAAACATTCTGATATGTTTTAGTGTTTTTTTTAAGTTAACTTTTATTTGCATTTCCTTTTACATACAAAAGTCTCCAGCTATATAGTTTTTGAGCAAGCCTTATGGCAAAGCTGGCTTTTCTTTGGGAAAAAACACATGCATTTCTTTGGAAAAACATTTGACTCTCTTTCCTTTAAACAGCTCTTACTCTGGCTGTGGAGTGAGTCCCTGTTACATCTGTCACAGAAGAAATCAATAAGTTTAAGAGATTAATGCTTTTGAACTGGAGGCTGCCGAGCCGAGTACTGATTCAGAATTTAAATGCAAACATCTCACAGGAATTTAACGTCCATCACTAGGTATGCCATGCCTCTGCTTTCTACCTCGTTGCTCAGTCATAAATCATTTGGCCTGGACATTGAATCTGAAGTGCTGTTGCTCACTTCAGGTCACGCTGAGAGCCAATTAAATTGGGAATATCGATAGAGCGATGGGCTGGAAAACAATGCGAATAAACATAAAGGGTGAGATCACACTGCAGAGTGGAACATCTGTGAGCCACATGTCAATGTATTATCCTGAAGGTAACGTGTAAAATTTCACTCACCTCAGAATATCCTCAAGAGTCTCCTACTTAAATGCCTTCAGGGACTCTGAACGAAAGCTTTTCTTCTGTTATTCTATGAATATTTCAAGCAGGTTGAGGTCCTATGCCATTTTATTGCACCTTTCATTGGCTATATATAAATACATTTGATTGATTGATGATTAAAAATGCAAATATGATATCAAAACAGGTAACAGTATACCCTACTGTAAGCATGGAGACTTGCTCACTGATACTGGAATCATCTACGGAGTTACAAGAATATGTTTGTGCCACGGTCAGCCTTATTTTAACTTCTTTTTTTTTTTTTTACAGATAACTGTCAGCTCAGCTTTTTTCATATCATGTTTAGAATACACTGCATCACTGACACAATTGAAGGTAGGAAACTGAAGGAGTGCCCCTCTTTCAGAAGTCTTTGACAGACCACACAATCTATATGCTGAGCATTTTTGTTGAAAAACTCAGACAACACTGTCCTTAACCATTTGCAGTCAAGAATATACTTATAGGAAAAGAAAAATTAAATTTTAAACCTGTTCTCTGACTTTTCGTAAGTTGCCATCCGTTTTTTTTTTTTATAACCACAGTTATATATTTTAATGTTACTTGTGAATGTGGTTATGAGAAAAGAAAGTCTGGAAACACTCGAGATAAACTAATTATAAAACTACACTTTGCCCATGAAAACTATAACAATAGACTGTGGCCAGGGGTCAGACTGCTGGTGCCAAAAGTCCGACACAATAGGCACCTTATGAGAAGATAGATCTTGTGACTCAAAACAAAAAAACAAAAGTAACAAATTACTTAGCTTTGCTTTTCAAAGGTAAAGACAGACAGATCACTGAATTGGATCCTGCATGTATGCTTTTGCTATTTTTGAAACAGTAACATTGGTGATTTAAGCAACATTAAAACATCACTCCCACATACCAAGGCTGCCACACACAGTCCATTCTGCTTCAGGAAGTGTTACGGACAACTAAATTAGTTTCAACTGATGACTGATAATGGCCCACTGTCTTAAACCTGATACCTGAAATTTGTAACAGGAAAAGGGTATTAAGTTTGTCAACTTTAATAAGCTGTCTTTCTCTGATGGCCTATATCCTCATCGCATATGGCAAAGTTTATGGTGATGATGACAATAAAAGGTCAGACATAAAGAACTGGTATGGCCAACTGAAATGGGAAGTTTTTATTGTATATTCTTGGCCATTTGTAAATCTTTCTCAACTATAGTATGCTATAATACCAGGAAAATTTGAAAGAACACTTTTATAATGCTTTTTTGTTTTATACTATATGTTACGTTCCGTTTCATATATAGAATATGAAAAAAACAAGACACTGATCATTTAATATGTTGTTCTTTTAACTTAGAAATGTATGACCAACATACAAGTTCTTTATCAAAGTTTAATTAACATAATTGTTGGAGATTATTTGGAGAGTGGATATAATGGAGCACATGTTACACACCAGAGGTAATGCTTTTGAAAGCCATCCAGTTGTTAGATCTCTTGATTAAGTTGAATTTAATGATAAGGAACGGCAGCCATTAAATAAAATCCCGCAGTATATAATGTAGTGCATCTGTGAGCACACTGCTCCACCATGAGCAATCATACTATTACAAGAGTGGTCAGGGGAGCAATACTGCATGACCTTTGACCCCTCACGTAACGTCAATTACATACGTGCAGGGACTGACAGTGAGTCGAATATTGTTCTTGGAATTCCAACTGAGAGGAAAGAGAGGAGATTAAATTGTGATGTGCCACTATTTCCCACTCCTTTTGCTTCTCAGGATGCAATGAGGTCAAATGGACGGCAGACCAAACTTCATTATCCTCAATGGAGAGCACTGAAGTCATCTGTACAGAAATAATCTGTCAAACATGGGGATGATGCAGGCCGACAGGGCCCCCATTCAAATTTCAAAGCAAATACACTGAGCATGGGTGTCATGGCGTGAGCCCAGAGAAGCTAATTGCCCAGTCTTCATTTCCACAATTAGACACCCTACATTAGTGGTGAAAAAAAACGGAAAAGCAAATGAATCACTCACATCACCCCGTAATCCAATTAAACATGACGCAATATCCAAAGCTGTTAAGTCAGGGGAATGGTTAAACTTGATTGCTTTGGACTGGAATGGAAAAATAATGCCTAGACCATTTCCCTGCGCCATTTCCCTTTTTTTTTTTTAGAATGGGCAACTGTAACAAAAATATATGCTGTGCCATGTGTGGGGTTCCTGCTCGTGGAAACCTACGTAAGCAGCAGTCAAAAAACAGAATTTAGTTTGCAGTCAGTTGGTATTGATCCCTTCCTTCATGACATTTCTGGCAGGGAAAACTGTCCAAGGTAAACACAGACTATGTTTTTTCATGGCTTTGTCATTCAGCGGTGCCTCGTGCTCACAAAGTTAAAGATGGCTTGTTAAATCTCTGAGCTTGAGGCCCCTGTCCGTCAAGCACTCGATTCTTCCATTTGGTCTGCACAGGTTTTTGAGCAGCTCCGGTTTTTCATATCAACCCGGGGCTTTAAGGGGAAACCCTTCACCCAAAGGGCAGTGTTTGCTTATTCTAATGTGGTCGTCTCACTATTTGGGTTTCCAGCAAAACTCAACCACATATCAACCGACTGCCATCTGCAGAGTTGGAAATTACAACTTAACGGTTCGCTGGAGCTGCTTAACGTAAGATGAACCACAGATAGTGTATTTTTTGTACCCTTGACAGAGATGATGACATTTTATGGCCCTCATGCACACTTGTGCTTGCCCATTAATGACCACACTCTGCCATTTTATGATAGCGTTACTTTTTAAAATGTAATCCCTGTTCACCTTAAACAATGAAGCGCCTTGCTTATCGGGAGCATGCAAAGTTCGCACATTGGGATGACATCAGTTTCCAGCAAAGCTGCTGCCGTAAATGTCCTGACACCGCTTCAACTGTGCGTAATGGAGTAGCACTGAAGTACATAACCTACATGGAGCAGTTATACTGTTGGCAGCTCCATATAAAAAGAACACAAAGCAGGGAGGGAAAGAATGAAATAAATTTTAAAAACTTGGCACTGGAACATATGTTCTATATGCACAATTATCACTTCATGCTGCTTTTCTGAATGTGCTTCTCAAGATTTTATCCACCCACCCCATGGCCCCTTCAATTTGCTAAGAAAGGTCCCACAGCTTTCCTGTGACCTTTCACCTCCTGAGTACCCCTGACCATGAATCCCACCTCCTATGGTGTATGCTAAGTGTAACCCAAATAGAAATTCAGCAAGAGTGTTATCCAGCCAAAAGGCTCTAATCTCAGGAGGGGCTATAGGGTTTCAGTTCAGACTGTTTGAAGGCTGGGTTAGGGGTAATTCTAGGCCTACTTGCAGAAATAATAACTGGGAGTACTGTGTTAATCAGGCCTGTCAGATGTAATGCTTGGGTTCGGGAAGGTCAGAACCAGTGCACTGCTTTGTATATGACTACGTAAAGAGCTGTCATAATTTTTACACTAACCAGCCCATTCCATAACTCCAAACCCTCATGTGTTGTTAACATGTGAATAGCCCCTTTGTGTGTAGGGGGCATAGGAGGAACTAGCAGAAGATGCAGTAATTGATAGACATCTTGTGTAATAATAAGAATAATAAATTTATTTATAAAGCACATTTTCGTACAGAGATTGCAGCACAAAGTGCTGTCCACAAAAAAAACTGAAAAATTGAAATTATAAAGAAAAACAATAGTACATACTAAAATAATACAAACAATGGTAATAAATAATAAAAAACCCATAAATAGCCTAAAAATAAGAAAACTAAAAGGCAAGTTTAAATAAATGTGTTTTAAAAAGTTTTTTAAGAGTGTTAAGAGTTTCTGCCTCTCTGATATTGCCTGGTAGGGCGTTCCAAAGCCTAGCGGCATAAAAACGAAAAGCCACCTCACCGCTTCTCTTGCGGTTTACTTTCGGAATCACTAAGAGAGAAGCAGTGGAGGATCTAAGGGTTCTACTTGGCACATGTTCCTGAATGCAGTCACCTAAGTAATTTGCTGCTAAACCTTTTATCATTTTAAAAACCAGAAGAAGAACATTAAAATCTATTTTAAAACACACAGGTAGCCAGTGTAGTGTAAGGAGTGTGGGGGTAATGTAGTCTCTCTTTTTTGTGCGAGTCAATACTCTTGCAGCCGCATTCTGAACTAACTGTAGCTTTTTTGGGGGAGCAAGTACACCTCTAGAAAAATATTGAACAATTCCAGATTGTCCTGAACTTGGTGTGTAAGGACATGTCTGCCAGCTCAAGAGGTGTAAATGACGGGGTTCACATAGAAAAAAACAATGTGTGCATCACTGTTTAGGATATATTAATTACTTTTCTTACTCCACAGAATGCTGAAAAGCACTGTTATTTTCTGGAAAAGCTCATTTTTGCTTATGAACATCCTTTTTTAAGGATGTTGATGAGCTTCTCTTCCAACAGTACATTCAGCGTTCAGTAGCATGCATTGTACAATATATTATATTTACCCAGAATAGCTGAATAGCTACTTTGGTGGGCAATGCAAAACGATTGGTCCTGTATTGTGGGATTACAACAGCGATCATTCTGGAGGAGAGTCGAGTTACGTAACTGCCTCCACCGGTGGTCACGCCCAATAATTGGCCACACCACAGTTAATATATAGTTCTGTGGGCCACACCCACATAACTCTGTGGCCACACCTCCCTGCACCACACACTGCGTGACCTCTTGGACGTCTGTGACGTGAACCACGTTTTTCCTAAAGATGGCGTCCGTTTCAGAAATGTATGATGTGACCTGGGAAGGTAAACACGATATACATTTTTTTGTATCGTTTATTATAAAGATTATGCAAGTTGTACGCTTTAGAGAGCCCAATCAACAATGCGACAACAAAAAGAGCCGAATAATTTTGCTTCGGATGGTGTGCTGGGTCAGGATTTAACATAGCTAGATAGCTCAGTAGCTTGCTGGCTTTCTACATCGTATTATCACGGGTAGACAATTGCTTACCTAGATAAATCATTAACGTTACGTTAGTTGCAACTCAAGTCGGTCAAATTATTTCAAATAGTCTTTATTTCCAGGATTTTCTATTGAGCTAATATTTTACTGTCGTCGACAATGCACGGAGCTATTCCCCATTGCTTGACAGTTATCTTAGCTCGATGGCTAGCAAGCGAGATTGGTTGTCGCTAGCAGCGTTACATATCTTGCACTAGACGTGAAGTTTTACAATCGCTGATCTTATTCATTCACCATCCACGTTAAGTACGCAGCTAGATTAACGTTAGCTACAATATTTGACTGGAGAGTTCATTTAACGTTACATCGTGTTAACCCCATTATGCTGCTTACAAAAGTTATGTCAAAAGGTAGATCGCAACATAGCATAGGTAACGTAGCTTGATAGCAATTACCAAAGGAGCTAACTGAGATGTTGAGTGTGTGTTTGCTAGCACTTTGTTGGTAGCTTGGTCAATTTACCTTGGTGATTAATTTGGTAAGGTTAGTTACCTTATGCCCAGCTATGCACATTTGCACTGATTTCCAGGGCAGTTAATCTGAAGGGCACATGATTAGCTAAATGAGCGATTTGACAACATTATGGGAGCTGAGCAGACTACAGTTACTTCAGCAGTAGCAGTTACTACAGTGCTGTCACTGATAGGTTAACGTTACCAAGCTATTGCTAGCCAACAACCTAGCCCCATTGAACCAATTGTATTGAGTCGATAATATAATGAAAGTCCGCCAAGATCCACGAAGGGCGAAAAACATAAATGTTAGTGAAAGCTACTTGCCTAATTAACACTACCGACACTTGCGTGACCTGACATTCATTCAGCGACCTCGTAGGTAACGTTACACTGGATTGGTAATTGACCGAATTACAGGGATTGTTACTTTGTTTTCACAGAGATTGTAGTAATTGTGTTTAGCTAACACTGTGTATAAATGTGTACTGTGGAGATTCAAGTTTGACATCATTTTTTCAGAAATGCGAGACAAATTGAGGAAATGGAGAGAAGATAATTATAGAAACAGTGAACAAATCGTGGAGGTTGGTGAAGAATTGATCAACGAGCATGCGTCGAAGCTCGGGGATGACGGTAAGTAGTAAATTTAGTTATAATCTACAACAGAGGTATACAACCCTGGTCCTGATCTGGATGGCCGTAGTGGCTGCTGGTTTTCGTTTTCACATTAAAATCAACACTCAATTCAGACCTAAGAAACTTGGTGAGGTGACTGCAAGGTCGCAGCTTCCCAATTGATCAATGAAGTGCTGTGTAACTACACTGTGTAACTACACTGCTCAAATAAATGAAGGGAACACTTAATCAACACAGTATAACACTGAGTCAATCTGTCCAGTTAGGAAGCGTAAATGATTGTGAATCAATTTCACCTGCTTTGGTACAAATGAAAGTGACAACAGATGGACAGGAGAGGCAACAGCAAGACAACCCCCAAAAAGTTCATGGTTTTGCAGGTGGTGGCCACAGACCGTTTCTCTCCCCTTATCCTTCCTGACTGATTTTTCTCTAGTTTTGCATTTTGCTAGTGCCCTTGTCACTACTGGTAGCATGAGGTGGTACCTGCAGCCCATTCAGGCTGCACAGGTAGTCCAGCTCTTCTAGGATGGCACATCCGTACGTGCCGTCGCAAGAAGGTTTGCTGTGTCTCCCAGCGCAGTCTCAAGAGCATGGAGGAGATAACGGGAGACAGGCCGTTACACGAGGAGAGCTGGACAGGGCCGTAGAAGGGCAACAACCCAGCGGCAGGACCGGTATCTGCTCCTTTGTGCAAGGAGGAACAGGAGGAGCACTGCCAGTGCCCTACAAAATGACCTCCAGCGGGATACTCGTGTGCATGTTTCTGACCAAACTGTCAGAAACAGTCTCCATGAGGGTGGCATGAGGGCCCGACGTCCGGTAGTGGGACCTGTGCTTACAGCCCAGCACCGTGCAGCTCCATTGGCATTTGCCAGAGAACATCAGAATTGGCAGGTTCGCCATTGGCGCCCCATTCTCTTCACAGATGAGAGCAGGTTCACACTGAGCACATGTGACAGATGTAAAAGAGTCTGGAGACGCCGTGGCGAATGTTATGCTGCCTGCAACATCATCCAGCATGACCGGTTTGGTTTAATTGAAGTGGTGTTATACTGTGATGATTAAGTGTTCCCTTAATTATTTTGAGCAGTCTATAACCAACAGACCATGCACTTCTAGAACCAGAGTTGCAGACCGCTCTTCTGATTTTCTGCATTCATATAATGACATACGTTTGACATATATCAATACAGATTGATGCTAATTTTAAATAGCTCAGTACATGTCATAGCTGTAGTGTTTTAATAATTGTATGGTGTTTGAATCAATATTACTTTGAGGTATTTTTTCCTGATGTGTAAGCTATACAAGTGGTTCCTAGGCTCGGTCCCCTGTGTATGCTAGTTTTTGTTCCAACCACAACTGCAGTTCCACAATTTCAACATGCTGTTAATTTTTGGTAATTAGGTGCTTTTCATGTTTAGAGGGATTATTCACCATTATGTCAGAAATAGCTATGCATATCATGAAGAATACAAGTCCATGTTCACATTGTACGTATTGTGCTATATTGCAAAGAATAACAAAGGGCTAACTACGTTTTTTTAATTGATTCAATTAAAGCCTGAGATGAACCAATAGGCTTCTAATTAGGTTGTTCCTTCATAATCTTTCACTCAAATGTATTATCACAATGTAGGTTTGGCTCGTCATTTGCTTTGTCTACAAATTATTCATGTACCAACTGGTTTGATTTTCATGGCAATGTGTCCACACTTTAATCAATTAGAGGCCTATTGGTTCACCTTGGTCATTAATTTGTTCTGTAAAACAATTGTTACTTTTCTTTATGTAATTGTTGCAATATAGCACAATAAGGACAAGGTGAACATGGGACTTTTATTCTTCATTGCATGTATAGCTATTCCTGGCATAATGTGGTTTAAGGGGGTAAATAATTCTTCTAAACATGAAAAGCAAGTACTTAAGAAAAATTAACAGCTTGTTAAAATTCTGGGATTGCAATTGTGGTTGGAACGAAAACGAGCATACACAGGGGTCCACTAGGACCGAGTTTGGAAACCACTGGGCTATATACCACAACCCTACTCTGACCTACCAGTGGATACTGAACCATAGTTTGGAAACCACTCATCTAGAATACATTGTTTTGCTATGTGTTATTATATCTAATATAGTATATTATATAATATACTGATGAAATATGTCACTCAGCTGTGTTCCCATTTAAATTTAGACTGTTCAGTAATATCACTTGCTGAGTACATCTCAGTAGGTGGCTAGTGGTAGAGTTGTTTGTTCACAGCAGAAACATGTTTTTGTGGAGAAATGACTGTCTTTGGAAATTCACTCCATGACCTGGAATTGGTGGTTAACCATGGTGTTTCACTAACATTTCCACTGTCCACTTTTGGAATTGGTATATTGTCCTGAGAGTAACGCTTATGTTCTCCACTACTGTTTGTTGCTCTGGATATGAGTGGCTGCCAAGCAATTTTAATGTAATATAAAGTGGTCGGTGTTAGCTGTGTGATTTTTAGGTCATTTCGGTACACTCCTCCAATTTGTATATGTATGCGAGACAAATTATGCCTGGAGATAGTTTAAGGCAGTGTTTCTCAAACTGTGGGGCGCGACCCCCTAGGGGGGCGCAGGGGGAAATGCAGAAATGCAGCGCGGAACCAATTTTTTTATTTTATTTGTTTTATATAAATCTGACGCGTGTATCTACGTGGCTGGTTAACGGGGATTAACTTTTACGATATAACAGACGCGGACGCACACCCGCGGTACATACGTAAAATAAACCGATAAATGAAGTTTGTATAAAAATTTAAAAAATCTTGATTGCACCCCCCCCCCCGTCAACAATAACTATCGAGATCCGCGAAAATTCTTGATAGCACCAACCCCCCCCCCCGTCAACAATTACAATCGAGGTCCGCGAAAAACCTTGATAATAAAAAGGGCGGTGGGGCATGAACATTTTTCTTCCTCCAAAGTGGGGCGTGACAGAAAAAGTTTGAGAACCACTGGTTTAAGGTAATAATTTTCTGTGTGCTACGCATGCATTTAAATATTTTAACAGCTTGCAAGTAAAACATTGCAAGTGACAGTGAGAACATTATTTAAGAACAATGACTAAGTAAGTTTACTACTTTTCATCTTTAAATCAGAGAATCTGATGGAATATTGGACAATACATAGAGTGACAATACATGTCACAACATGCTGACTATGGATTTCAGGATCACTTGTAGCAATATAAAAAAAAAAATGTAGTTTTTGCACAAAACCTATAACTTGTTGTTTTGGCATGTCAACATAATGGTGAATCAAAATGTTGCCTAAAGAAAGTTATCTCACAAATTAATTGTGTCCGCACTTGGCATTACTTTGACTTTTTTCTTAATTTTTTTGTTGTTCTTTTCAGTAACATACCATATTAAATTATTATTTGCTTAATTGCGTTATTTAAAGTTAATGGCACACTACAATTACTTGTAGGGCCTCACTACCTGGTGCACTTATGTGTGTGGAGTTTGGACATAGATAATGATTTAGACCTTGAGTGTTGTAGTCTACCATTAACTTTTAATAACACAATTAAGAAAATAATGATCTATTTTGATATGTTACTGAAAAGAACAAATAAAAAAAGTTGAATAAGAAATGGGCCGAAGTCTTGCTGGAATTTGTTGTTCAATACGAAGCGCACGTTGCAATGTGAAACGATTGAAAGAATCCTGACCTCCAGTTTATTGCACACTTAAATGTCGTTGTGATCTCGGCATGAGGATAGCGCTCGCTGTGCTTCGCAGTTTTAAGCCGTTCCAGGTCTTACTAGGAACACTGTCAATGTACCACCAACTGGTAACTTCCATCCAGTGCACTACCCTGCCTTTTGTAAGTGTAGCGATGGCTCAAATCAGGGAGTTCTCTTTACATTCCTTATAAATGCTGTCCGGCCAATAATGTCAGGCCTGTGACGGGCAGCAGTGCATTCGTAGGAGTTGACTTCACAGCATGGATTGACACTGAAACTGCATATTCACTTAGTGTGCTTGTTGAGTATAGATGTTTCAAGTCCCACCTGAAGACCCTGCTTTGATAAGTCTATGACGAGTAGGCGTTCAAGACAAAGGGCGGATTTCAATTCGGCGAGCCGTGTCTCGATGTTGAACGGCATCGGAATTGGGGCTTTGCGGCGTCTTGCTCGCTGATGAATGAAATGCGATGTTGAACGTAATGTGCACGATCCTTGTATTTATGTGTGAGTGAAGATTTTAAAAAGGTAATTGCATCATTGGAAAGCACAGTTCCAAAGCGTAATTGGATAGTTAAATGACACAAACTTATGTTACTTACTGCTTCTACTGTGAAATAAAGAGAAGTTTTTGTGCTTTGTGCCATCGCAGACCCTTTCGCATAGCGCCGGTTCACGTTTGGCGTGATTTTTTTGAATGCACAGCCTATATCGTGAAGCAAGATGCGATGGCACAGAGCCAGGGTGTGTTCCGGTCAAGAGATGTGCACTGTGACGACATATTCATCGCAAAGAGAAACGGGTGTGACGCAAGGGGAAAGAAAGTGTATGTTGAGTTCTCACAAATCATGCCGGTACAATGCACATACGGGACACCCAGTCCAGACAGTGACATATGGGGGAATAATGAACTACTAAAGCAAGGAAACAAATCCTGGTGTGAGGCAAAGTGTTGGGTCCTCAAAAAAACTATAGCCAAGTCTGTACAGTGCGTCCTCTAAGAGATTGCAGCTTTCGGGACCTTGACAATCAAAATAATAGTTGTGGTATTGCACGGTTTTTTGATACTGTAATATATATCCATGGGAAGAGTGCACTGTCAGCCTTATGTATTTATTTTTTTAATTTTATTTTATCCCCTTTTGTCTTTTTTTCTTACTTTGAAATGGGCAGTCTTATCTGTGGGCCTGCTCCATTACTGGAACATCCTCTGTTAATTTGGGAGAGCAAAGTGTGTGGCCCAATAATCTTTTCTTTTCAGTCTGCTCAGCCCACCAGCTGAGATGCTTCAGACACTGGCCCAATGAGACTGAGACAGTCCTGCCAACCACCACTCCCCCTCCCCTCTCTGCAGCACTGCCGCCAAACATTCACTGCCCTGCAGGATTGTGGGCCACGGTCACTAGTGGCATAACCTGAGTTTTTTATACAAGACTGGGGCATGTCTCTAGATTGAGGGCCAGTTCTTCAACTGGACGAGCGCGTCTATTCTGCTCGGATGATTTGTTGACCTTTATGCACTTTTGCCTTGCTCTCTTGAAGTATGTATGAATCATAATGACTACAAAAACAGTGTTTAAAGAGAAGGGCAAACCTTTTATACAGCCTTGTTTTATTGAAAACGGCTCTTAAATTGGCTTTGAAACAAGTTGGCAATTATCAAAGCTGGGCTGGAATCATAAAACTGCTAGAATAACTCAAGGCGTTTGTTTATTTTGGCATATCAGTTTTCATATTTATCAGAGCTTTATTGTTTGTTTTTTTTGTTTTGTTTTTTTCTCAGTTTTAAGTCATTCAGCAAAGGGGAAATCTGGCAAGATTATGAAAACGGCTTACTTCTGCGACTTAAAACATATCCGGTTAACTATGCGTTAGCCAAGCTTATTAATCAGTCTGTCTTGCTGTTTGACAACAAACTTGAGGATAAACAAAGTAATTTTTACATTGCCAAAATGTAGTTTTAATATACAATCATGTGCCATTTATTCACAAATCATTGCTGTTGTAACTCTGTTAGACTTGTACCCTTCTCATTCTACGAAGGACCTGCATCAGAACTGAATGTATACTGTTCATTTTTTTTAATGATTGTGGGAGTATCATGAAGTTTACCATCACAGTAACGGCAGATGTCACGTCATTTTTTTTAATAAAAAAAAAAAAGAAGAAAAAAAAGCAGTTGTAACATTTTGGAATTATTTTCGGTTTTTGAGCACCCTCCCCCCTTGTTGCGTGACTGAGAATTGGAATCATGTAGGTTTGTCGAGTAGCAGTAATGTGCCCACCCACTCACCCAGCTTAAGTGGAGAAGAATGTGTGTAGCTGCATCCAAGGGCTCTGCATACACCCGAGTTCTATAAAGTTTCATAACAATATTCTGAAAACCCAAAGTATCAACTTATGGAAGTTAGTTTAGCCTGGTCTTAGGCTTGGATTCCATCAGGATTGAGTTGCCTCTAAATGAATTGCCTGGCCTATACTTTTTAATGAAAGTTGAGGTGACTTCCTGTCCGTTTAACAAGTTAAATTAAGCAATTAAGAGCTGAGTATGAATGACATTCTGCTGACAGCACATTGCACTGGGACTAGTTTGTGGACTCAGGGAGGATGCTCTCTATTATCATAATATACCACAGAAACAGCTTGACCTCATTCTAACTTTTTTAAATTTCATATTTCCTTGAAAGAGCTGGAGAGTGTTCACAGTTGGGAGCTCTTTGGTGTTTCTCTGGCGTGGATTTTCTCAAAGGAGGCACATGCCCAGGTTCTTAAATCAGTTATCTAAATAAATGTCAGTTGGGTTTTAAAAAGTTTGTGGCACTGTCGGCGCATGTATCGTCTCAGTGATTTATCAGGCAACGTGGACACGCTCGGTCGATTTCGCAGAGTGAAAAGAAGACGCACGGGCCTTTCATTATTCATCTGAACATTTCCTGTTTAACATTTACAGTGTCTGTGAGGAAAATAAGGTCACGACAGGGATGTAGGCTCAAATCATTCCCAGGGCCAAAGTTAGAATGCCGCATTTATAGGAAAAATCAGCAAGACCTTGGGAAAATCGAGGAGGGTAATTCGTCTACTGGCGAGGCACAATTTGTCATGTTAAGCTGGATATTTCAAGAGCGAGTGAATGGCACATTTTTCACCCGGTTTATTTTGAAGTGATTTCTCTGTAGCGTATCACCATGTCAGTTTGGCTCCTGGCTTTCATATGTCAGCATTGTTGAAAGAAAGAAAAATGTTGTTCCAAACGTAGAGCAAGATCGTTGAGATTTTTTTCTCAGCAGTGTGTTTTTTACAGATCACTAATACTGTTATGTTTTATAATATATTTGCATATATATATATTAGTCCTAATATGTAGTAGTATTGTATTTCTGGAATTTAAGGGAAATAGGTTTTTAATTTGTGACAGAATATTCTCTTTACCATTGAAAATGTAACAGTTTTGCAAAATGGCATAAATACATGCTATAACATAATTACTACATGTTCCGGATTTTATAATTGACCATATATTGGCACATTTTTCATAAGGACAGTCATAGCTTGCTGGCGCATCCCTCCATATGAAGAGGATCTATACTAATATTGCAAGTAATGCCACTTATGTATCCAGATAATCTTGAGAAATCTACTGTTACAGTTCCCTGTACTATAGGGCAAAGCAGTTTAACATTGCCACTGATCTTGATGTTGCAATGGAACTTGCACTCTTTTTTTCTTTTCTTTTTTCCCCTCCAGTTTGGATTATATATGAGCAGGTGATGATTGCGGCGCTGGACTGCAGTCGGGACGATTTGGCGTGGGTGAGTCTTTCCGGCAGTCCTACCTCGCCCCTCCCCTTCTGAGCCATAGCTTACTTTGTCGCCCCGCTTGCCAGATGCGTCACGGTTAATTGTTTTTTGGGTCCGCAGTAGGACTAGCCAAAAATATCACTGTATTTGCATCGTGGAAAACCGTTGAAATGGTAAAACCGTTCACACAGTACAACACAGACCCAGTTTTGGGCTAATCCCCCCATTATATGCTACTTACTAACACCTTTGCCAGTTTCTTCCCTTGATGAATAGCTTCTTTTTATTTTTAAGTTTTAAGTTTTAATGGTTTACTCAGAAGGCCTGTTGCATAATGAAAGAGCTGTATGGGTAGCCAAGCACCGGCGTCTGGATCGAATTAAGGCAAAGGAAGTTGTCTCAAGTGTGTTTGGTGTAAGCATCATTGTCATTGTTTGCAAAAATATTGACAGTGTTCACCGTTGAGCGAAAGGTTTTTATTAAAATGGCAGACGCATGTAAATCAACAGGACCGTACCACTGCATGGTTGTCTGAATGGGTCAGTATGCGGTGCCGACTTTTCCATTTTATCAAGGAAACGTTTATCTGATGATAACCATTCCATGGTCTTGACACTTAAGAAAACAAACCCCAGTTCTCTGTAAAGGAAAATGGTTAAGGAGAATCCTGTCTATACTTTTTATAGCGGAGAATTTTGAAATTTAAGGAACTGCGGGTACCCGCAGAAGACTATGTCAAGTGAAGCTTTGCGTAGAATGAATCACCTAATCATTCAGTATTGGTCAATGTAGGAGACTTTTCTTTCTCTAGTATCTGGGGATGGCAAAGCTATGGGGCAAACATGTCTCATTAGTAGGTATATGCGCCGTTGAGCATACGTCATTAAAACTTGAATGTTGAATCAAAAAAAAAAAAAGGAGAATAATACATCAATAGGGTTTGGGAAAGAGTTAAAGGTTAACGGTGTGATGGAAGAAAAACGGAATCTCCCTTGGGGATACGGGACTGAAATCCGCTGCAAGTGTTGGGAGGCTCGCCGCTTATCCAAGATGACAGACTGGAGTGAGATCAAAATACAGCCTTGACTCCGTCGGATGCGTGTGCGTGTTTTTTTGCAGAAAATCACACTTTTCTAAGGTTTGAGAAAAGCATATTTTTCCCATAGCCAGGGAAAAAGAGGAGCAGGGTTATTTTCGGTATGCGTGTGTGGCACTGCCAACTGTAATTGTCGTCTTCTCCCTTCCTTGCAGAGCTGTCTACAGGAACTGAAGAGGCAGTTTGAAGGTAGCCACAGAGTGAAGCGATTAGCCGGCATGCGGCTGGAGGCTTTGGAAAGGTACCCGCTATATATCCTTACAATAACAGCGCGGCGGTATCGCCTGGTAACTGTATAAGGGGCCGACGGCAGTAAACAGATGTTCAGTGGCAGAAGGGAGGACCTGTTTATTTTGGAAGCCGCCGCGGTACTGGCAGAGGGAAACGATTGGTTTAATACTCTGCGGCGCTGCCCTTTGTCAGCCTCAGGGATTCCCAGGAAGGAAGCGGTTTGCGCCCACTTTGACGGGGGATCCCCTCTGTTTGTCTGTGGCGCAGGGTTTTCTTGTTGTTCCGTGTTTTCTCCCACGGGGAGAAAGCACCTGGCACGCGGACTCTGCCGGGAAAGGTTACCGAACCCCCCCCTACCGCAACAACTTTCCCTTCCCCGTGATTTTGACTGTAGCGCGGCGCTCTTCGCCTCACTTACAGGCTATAGCATTTAATTCCACCCTTGACTGTAAACGCACAAGGCGGGATAATTGAATTTACTTACCGCCTCCCTCGGCCGTCACGTGCCTTGTCCGGCCGTGGTGCTCATTTGTTGGTTAAGCCCTCGTTTATGCGATAATTGCGAGAGACTGTTCCTTGCTCTGTCAGATTAAATGAACTGCAGCAGATGGAATGGGCGTCAGGTGGAGCTATGTTTGAGTGACACAACTTCAAATGCTTCCACCCGATCCTAAAGAAATAAAGAAAATGAAAGCACCCCGAGAATGGGAACGCGATGCTATTTGAATTCTCCAAAGTGCAGTTGAGTTTTAAAGTGACTGTGATGGGGCAATGGATCTGTAAGCACTGGTGCTTGGTGCTAATAGGAAACAGAGTGCTTCTGTTGTAGGTTGTGGGTGGAACAGGTTTTGATCATGGACCGTTTGGCCACTAAACTGTTAGCATTGCAGATTGTGTCGAATAAAAACAAGTTCAGTTTCATTCCGTCTTATTTGACATGACAAGCTAAGTGCTGCTCCCCCTTATAATTCTTTAGAATTTGCTGTATGATTGGATTTTTACAGTTCGTATCTTTTCTTTTCAAAATAATCACGGGGGTTTTTGCCCCACCTTTGATCCCGACACACTGCGGCACATCTTAATGGTTTATCAGATTTTCGTAACTAGGTTAGCTTTGACTTGCGTTGCTCGATTTCTATGGCATGTGTGGTGAAAAAAAAGAAGCTCTTTGCCAGTGGTGCCATTTAGTGCCTTTGTACTACTTTGTACTGCTGAAGACTGTGTTTATTCTCAAGTTGGAGAAGATTCTCACAACTGTTATTTCAACTTAGAGTAATAGTAAGACTATTTACTGTTCCCTAGAGCGCAGCTCTAGATATAATCAGACATTCACTGCTTACACAGAAGGATGGGCAGATTGTATAGGAACTTGATAACTTCCGGGGCGGCAGTGTAGTACAGTGGTTAAGGAACTGGGTTTGTAACCGAAAGGTCGCAGGTTCGAGTCCTACGTAGGACACTGCCGTTGTACCCCTGAGCAAGGTACTTCACCTGAATTGCTTCAGTATATATCCAGCTGTAAATGGATACTATGTATAAATGCTAAAAAATGCTGTGTAAGTCGCTCTGGATAAGAGCGTCTGCTAAATGCCTATAATGTAATGTAATGTAACTTTAAGCTTTGATTTTGACGTGTGAGGCAATTTTCTATGACAAAGCAAAAAACGTTTCTCTTCCCGTTGAAGGTATGACGACGCCAACAAGCTGTATGATTCGATATTAGAAGATGACCCAACCAACACGGTAAGGAAGAAATTTTTGTAATTTTTTTTATTGTGGTTTATAAATTCCCTGTATTAAATGAACCCATTAGTGTGTGGTATCAACGGTGTGTTTGTTTTGTTTAGCATTACCTTCGCCCCCTTCTGACTTTTAACGAGATTGCCGATCAAGCGCTTATCCACACCACTGAGGAGTGTTTGAGAAAGAGAAGTGATTTGTTATCTTAAAGAGCATCGTACATTTACGGTAGAACTGTATCAAAAATAAATGTCACATCTTTGAAGATTTGTGATTTCCAGTTCCCTCCTATTCCAGTGTTAAACTCCGTACTACTCCCTCATTTTCCATCAAGTTTCTTCAGGTGTAAAAGCCCAATACTGCCGTTCTCGTCTTTTCATAATTAACTTGACTGTGCTTTTGGTTATATCAGTTCTATGAATGTTGTCTTGTGGTTTTTTTTAAACACTATCAATGCTTTGTGGCAAATTCTCTTGCAATTCAGTTGAATGTGTAGCGATATCCATTTTTACGACGTTTTGCCGAACTCCTACCCCAAACACATTGTACCTGCTGTTAATTGTTTCCATAAGGACATGCGGCCATGCAAGAAAATAAATGTTTAAAGGGTTTTCAAAAGAAACCATGACCTTATTTGTTTTGGCACCCCCGGAGTTTCTTCTGCTGCGCTGACACATGGACTTGCTTAGATATATTAAACATTTTCCCTAGGTTGGCAAGTGTTAGAAATGAAGCATAGACATTTGTTCTCGCAAGCCATGTGAGAATTCCGTACCGTCAATTTCAAACAAATAGAAGCTTACTGACAGAGTCAATAAACTCTTGTCCGCGTTGATACAGTCACCTCCTTTCTCTTCCAAAGCTGGGCCTTTGTCTCTCTGGTGAATTATCCTGAGCTGTGTTTCTCCCCCCCCCCCCCCCCCACACACACGCATTCACACCACATAACACATACACACACGCCTTTTTATTTATTTAACAGCCCGTTTCTGTTGGACAAAGCCTGTCTTCTTCATATTCTGCTTTGTTGTATGTAAGCAGTGACAGCATATTGGTCTCACGGTGTGAAAAAAAAACGAGACGTCAGGCGTGTTTGTTTTCCGTGCGTTTCAGCTGAAGAACTCTCCCATTTCCCGTGAACCGAGTTAATTGCAAGCACATTGCGCAGTGTAAATGGGGGAACCGAGTGCAAATGGATATCTTCGGCAGTGCGGTCAAATTATTTTGAAAGCCTGGTAATCATATCTCTCTGGCCTCTCTGTTAACATTCTAAAGGTTGGTTTGAGGTATGAAAACAATATTTAGCCCCAGGAAACCTGTTTCCCATGTTCAGGAGTTTTCCAAGTCAAATATAATTCACAATTATGCAAAAAAAAGAACCCTGACGAAAACTGAAGCGCAAAATATGTTGAGGAAATGCACTTAAAATACCTTGTGCTATGGATTGTAAATCTACAGCGCACAATGAAAAACAACAGATAAGATATAATAGCCTCTCGTAGAATTACCTACGAGCACGAACATTTGAAATTCTTTACAACCAACACATTGCCTATGTTGTGGGAACATTTATCTAAAGCCCCCCCGCCCCCTCCGCCCTTTTTGTCTTGTGGCTTACCTAATGTTTTACCAAGCAGTTATTCAAATTGAAAACAATGTCACTGGTATCGTTGGCAGCAAAGAGGTGAGACCCCTCCCTGTAATTCACTGGAGTGGAGAGATTGCCTGAAAGGTAATGAAAACAGGAGGACCCTGGAATAGCCTGTCTGGGAACCGCTTTGCTCGCAGGCCGTCCTTGCGCCACCCAAGTGTTGTGGTGCTCCGGCGGGGCCCTGGCATCCTCCCTCGGGACAGCCGTTTCCTGATCTGCAAAAGGGGACCGCCACCCACGAGACCCCGGCTGTCCGTCACAGCCAGAGCAGAGCGGAAACAAACAGGACCGCAACGCGGCGCGAACACAAATCTCCCCTTTCCCACAGTCCCATCGTCGTCAGCCCAGGGGCCGGTGGGGCGGCGCGGCGCGTGCGTGACGTCATCAAGGCCACCTGTCTTTAAACTGGGATTAAGTGACACTTATCTTCATTAAACATGGTTTTTATACGTTCAGAAGAAATGAAGGGGGGAGGGGGGGGTGTGGAAAATTGGCGACCACATGGAGGACTTGTGAGGCATCCCAGAATGCCTGGTTGAGATTCGAAACTGAGCTGTTGTAATTACAGGCTGAGGAATATATGTGGTCCCTATTAACCAAAATTGTTGAATCAACAGAAATTGTTCAAGGTTTTGCTATGGCGGTGTCCAACAATTTTCAAACTCTTAGCCTTCCAGGTTTTTTATGTTCCAATACCTACAGCAATGATCTGGCAAATTTGTGCTTGCGTTACACATTTCTCCTCATTCTTCTTTTTGTATTTCTTAAAGAATGTTTTCTACGTAGTTTTAAACTACGTAGTTTACTTTTTTCTTTTTTTTTGTACAGAGAATTCTCCAGTGTATTGTTTAAAATAAGTGAATGCGATTGTTTTATTAAATTCCAGTTGTAAGTATAATTGTTTTAATAATAGTAATTAATGTGAGTTAGCTTTTGGGGTCATATTTCTGGTTGACATTATATTATGAAAAGGTTCAGCACTTAATGAGGGAAATGAATTGCTTGCCATAAATTTTTAAAAAATTTATACTGTAAATTAAATTTATACTATTCAATTTTTTTATAAGGGTGGCATATATTAGCTCAGTAAAAGGCTTAAGCTTTTGCATTTAAAGTATTCTTAAATGTGCTTTTAAGTTGCTATTTTACCCCTAACTCTGCAAGGTCATTTTGAGAACTATTTAAATATGGATGCGAAATAAACGGATAATTCCTGCTGTAAAAAAGGTTTTTAATCACATCTTATCCTTGATTTTATAAACCATTAATAATACATACTCGCATAGGTAGAATACATACGCGGATAAATTCAGCAATGCTGATGAGAAATTTATATTCAGAATAATTACAATACCATAATTATTTCTCACGAAATGAATGATTGCCAATTCTGAAAAATCCCTAAGGGCAAGGTGATTAAATGGTGGTACTTATGCAATAAGACCAATTTCATGGATGTCTTTCCAGAAATGTCTCACAACACACTCCTCATTGTGATCTTGGATGTTAAAGTAGGGTTTTATTTTCTGCAATAGCAGAACGTGTCAGTACGAGTGAGTGAGTGAGTGACTGACCGCCATGGCAAGCCAACGAGCCCTGTGTTTATAGCAGTGTGATGGTGTTAAGGGGACGGCTGTCTCTTGCCCCCACGCTGAACTGAGGAACGCCAGCCAATAGGTGTACCGCGCATCCCGCGATGACTGCCGCCATGGTCTTCTCTCAGCAAGCCAGGAGTGATGTAAGCAGTCAGATCCTCTGTCAGCGTGTCCCTCAAACGCTAATTAAAAAAGAATCATGACAACTGGAGGATTAGCCCTGCCAGGTTTTGGATCGTTAGTTTAGAAAGAAGTGGTTTGGAAGAGCTCCGCATTTAATAAAGTGCCTTGTGACGCTCAGAACTACCTACTTCCATATGTGGCTGTGGGCCCCTGAGTGATTTCTCTGAAGGAAGGGGGTGGGGGGGGGGGGGATCTGGTAGACCTACAGAGCCTGTCAATACACGCTCAAACTCTTTTTAGTGTCAAATGAGACAATTCCACATGTTCACAATTTAGTTGGAGAGAATATGAATTCACAAATTTTGCACAGCATCAGTTCCCTATAGGGTGTGGACACGTGAAGAGATGTGGACTTTGAAGAGCGGTACGTTTTATAGTGGAGATACGGGTGATATGATTTCATTTCTGTTCCCTGTAGTTCAATAAATTCATATTCTGTTTGGAAAACATTTCTTTTCAAAGACTTTTAAAAGTTGTAAGACCACCCTCTGTTTTTCTTTTTTTCCCCCACATTCTGTCACTGACGTGTTAGGGTGGAAAAAATAAACAAAACCAAAAATGCATAGTTTGGAACTATGGAATTCATGGGATTTGTTTTAGTGTTAAAATGCTGATAGAATTTTGCTTAATTTGTTGGCATCATATTTTCTCCCAAAAAGTAAAGCATAGCAAACTTTTATGTACAGTTATACACAGAATAGGTTATTAGGCAATAACATTATTTTAATCGCTTCATATCGCTTTGAGACCCTTTCTAAAGGCATTCATTTTCTTTCCCAGATCAGCAAGAAATAATTAAATTCTAAAATAGAACTGTAAAGTGAATTTCTCAATTTGTATGCATCTTTGAAAGTAATTGCCGCAGCCCTTATTGAATTTAAATAGTTGATCATGATGGGTTTGCTGAAGTTCTTGTCGTCAGCTTCAGTGTAGAACATTCCCGGATTACCACCTATTCCGGTCTGAGGAATTGCTTTCCTAAGAGGATTCCACAGAGAACGATTCCCTAGCAACCCGGAAAAGACGGACCGCCGGGTGATGGAAGCAAACAATGGACCCGTGGGAGAGATTTTATCGTAATTTCAGACGAGCTTAACCGTGGTTTCCCACGTGCCCCGTCTTGATCGTACAGGTTTCGGTGCGGGGCCCCGCTTGCCGCTGCTCCAGTTTGGGCGTGCGCGACCGAGACCAATCCTCCGCGGTTCTCGGCCAGCTAGGGCCAAAGTGCGACCTAAGGGGAAAAAAACGCTCGAGTGCAGACCCAGATTTATGGTTCTGAAGATGTGACTCACACGTGGTTCTTGAATTGGTAATGGATGCGGTAGAGGCCTTTCAAACAAACGTCACTTCGTAAATGACACGCGGTGCCGTGCTGCACGGTGCAGGATGGGGCCCCTCTGAGACACTTGGAATGATCAGGGTCAGTGCGGCATGCTCTGATTCAGATTGATGAGAATGTAATCTGCGAACCCAGACTTGCGCAGGAATACCCGCGGAAGCTCACTCGCACAGATCCGGTTTGTTGGCTAACGCGTAATTTTCTCGGTCTGAGGCGTGACTCACCACCCACTTCCGCGACAGCAAGCCTGACCCACCGACGCTCTCGGAAACCTTAACTCGCGGTCGGTCCACAAGTCAAACCTCGCACACTGAGATGAAAAAGGGGAGAAAAAAAAACCTTCTAATATATTATATATATATATATATATATCTTTGTCAGGAGAGATTTGTGTCTGTGTGTTTAACCGTTTCTGTCTTTGGACTGTAGAGAAGCGCCCTCCACTGGTCGTGTGAAAGTTCTTGATGGATTCGGAAGGATGGTTTTGTAATGCCGGGCATGCAGGTTGATTGGGTTGGGCCCTGTCCCGGTCCCCGTCTGTAATTAACGCTTACTTTTTACCATGCACGGAGGATGCCTTGTGATGTTTACAAGCACCGAGTTGACCTTCCATTAAACTTCAGGTTATAAGAGATTTGAGAGGCGCGCAAAATGAACCAAGCCAACGGAACGAACTCCCAGCATGCCCCCTCGCGCTGTGTGGGCGGAGGTCCTTCCCAGCCCTTGGGTTGGCGCCGCGCTGCGTTGTCTGCCTCTCATGCGCAGGAAAGGCGACGGGAGGCACCGCGGTCAGTGGAAGATTAGGTGCCCCCCTGCGGCTTCAGGATTCCTGAGGCCCTGTAAGTCCATCCCCGAGGTCGAGACGGCGTGGACGTGAGAAATCGGCCAGGGAACGCACGAGGAAACCGTGTACAGGACGCAGAGGGGGTGGGGTGGGGGGGGGACTTGGGTCGAGGATTGAGTTTGCTGCTCTCTGTGGGGGGTTGGGGGAGGTCGGGACCCACGCATTGGTATTCCACAAGAGCGGTAGTTTTTTGGGTTACAACGACCCCCTCCCCTCCCCTCCCCTCCCCTCTTTAACAAACACTTGAGGAATTGAGTCCCTAATCCTCTATTAATGTCAATCCACAGGCCGCAAGAAAGCGCAAGATTGCCATTCTGAAAGCACAAGGGAAAAGCGCAGAGGCCATCCGCGAGCTGAATGAGTATCTGGAGCAGTGAGTGTTTTACAAGGGGATTGAGCTGCGCCTTGGCGGCCGGTCCTTTTCTCACCCGGCACTTTTTAATTAAAAGGGGTTTTGCATTTGATTGAGTGGAGCCCGGCCCCCCGTGTGAGCTGTGGCCTATCTGTCTTTCAGGTACGTCGGGGACCAGGAAGCCTGGCACGAACTGTCGGAGCTCTACATCAACGAGCACGAGTAAGCTTTGTTCATTTCACTTACTACACGCACGTACTCTGTCACCTCTGCCAAGAACCAATGAAGAGCAGTCGCCGTCCTGGCGACGACGCATCATAGCCCGTTGATTGTCTCTTTCTTGCGTTTTACCTGGATCCATCTGATTCGCGCTTCAGTTGTGACATTAGCAGACGATTCTGTGTTGATTTGGTTTAAGTCGCCACCGCTTAAGTGGCATGCTGGTTTTCTCCGATTGCTAGCGGCTGGCTGGCAATTCAAGACGACAGCTTCAAAAAAGTGTTTGTTTTTCTCACATTTGACAGTCCTGAATGGAACATTCCTTTTGAACCTTCCCTTATTCGTGAGTGGCCTGGCTGCATGGAAGATGGACGGCTCTGGGCTCTTCATTACCCCTGGGCCCAGGGTGTGCTTTTAAATCACTAAGCTCTCGGATAGTTTTCAAGGCCCCCTCAGCAATGGCTGACAGCTTGATCCAAGCAGGTTGTTGGATGACCACAATAGAGGCCACGAAATGCCAAACTCAGCGGGAGCCATACCCAGTATTGTCTCCGTTTGTCACATGGAATCAGAGTTTAATAGGATTTCTGCCTAAGCCCCTCATGCTTGTAGGGTAAGATGGAGCTCCCCCTATTCCCGCTAATATCTCAGTTGCTAGGGGCATTGTCCACGAGACAAGAGCATGGCAAGAAAATCATTTTGTTTGTGTCACTTTTTATCCCCCATAATTGTTTGGGGCTTAGAATTAGTGGAGCAGACCTCTGGACCTGGCTGCTCGGTCTCCCCGGTAGGAAATCGGCAGCAGCAGGAATGTTGACCGCGGTAAGAGGCAGCTTATTGGATATTTAATGTTTTTGTCGGGGGGGTTATTGCTGTCGTGGTAGGAGGAAATCCCAGGGTGAGAGGATTAGCTCGCAGCTTAGCCCAAGTTTTCTAATATTGCGCCATTCATTCTAAAACCCTATCTATAGACATGCCTTTTTGTGTGTGGTGTGTGTGTGTGGTGTGTGTGTGGTGTGTGTGTGCGATGTTTGTGTGTGTGGATGGTATCGCATTATCGCCTGGCTTTTCCACAGAGAGAGCTGCTCCAGCTAGATTCCCAAGAGAAGGTGGTGGCACTTTCCAAGACCGACCAAAAAAAGAAAAAAGTGTCTGGTGGTGAGGGGAGGATAGTTGAGGCCAGGGTTTCAAAAATACACAATCCTCTTTCCATTTATAGTTCACTGTTGTTTAATTGTGGAAGTGTTGAAAAGATTTATGAAACAAATTTATGACCATATTTTCAAGTCTTCTAAGTTCCAAAAACACTGGATGACGACGCACTGCATTTCACTCTCTTCAGTGAACTCACGAAACTTACAAAGAATAAAACGGCGCGTGAGGAATTTACCTCTCACGTATGGTACGTTCGCTCGTATTTCCACAGATGCAGAGCGGTATCACGTATTCGTTGTTGGCGTAAGCGGTCCTGGCGTAGCGCCTTCTGAGGAACGGCACCGCGGGCTGGCCGCGCTCTCTTGGGGAGGCTACGTGGGTGAGGTTTACGGAGACTCTGGCATGCGGTGATTTGTTTACTCAGTGCACTGATAGAGGGGGCCTGGTGTTGAAGCTGAGCTCCTCTGATAAGCCTGTGGCACAGGCCCGGGCTGCAGCAGAAGCACATCTGAAAGCCTTTATGAAGGGGAAGCGGTAATTGTAAGCAGCCGTCAGTCCTCCCTGCGGCCCTCTCTCTCCCCCCTTGAACCGGCGCATGCTTTGAAGTTGGCAGAGCAGACATTAAGCAGGGCCGAGGACCCCCTCATCTCAGCGCGGTGGTACGGCCACCACGTTCCCCGCCGAAGCCGAGGTGAAATTTTTTGCAAGCGACAATGACTGCCCCTTCTTTTTTCCCTTTTTGTTGTTGAGTCCAGCCACTCTCTGAATTGTGCCTGGCCTATCACATGGGCGATGTGGCCAGAGAGAAGTCGGTGAGATCGAACCTGACAAACGATACCAATAAAGTTCCACTGGAAGGTTCAGAAGCTTTCTGTCGCATTGTGCTCCAACGTTCCGCAAGCGCGTTCAAACTTTATCCTCTTTATAGCTTTGTTTTCTTCCTTTTTGTTTAACTTGAATTTGCAGTTTAGCCCAAGTGTCTTAATTTTTTCTAATGATACCCCCTCCACTCTTGTTTTAAGGTACAGTAACTCTGTTTGAGTCGTTAGGCTGAACAATGGGCAGAACGTTGTCGTTGAAGCTTTGAGTCGAGGGAGATTAGCGTGAGGTGAACAGCTCAGAGGTCTGCAGAAAATGATCTCATTTGAGAATTGCAGACAGCGGTTTGGACAATAAGTTCAGTTTTATTATCTTTTTTTTTTTTTTAACCCCCCCCCCCCCAAAAAAAAAAAAAACCCAAAAGAAATGTAATGTGATAGGAATAGCTCGGCAATTTTCATTTTATGATCATCCTTAGTTATCAGGCATGTCATTATGGATTACCTGTTAAACAATCATTCTGCCTGATCAGAGATTTCTGAGAGATATAGAGTTTATAAATGTCAGTATGTGTTCGCTTTCAAAATGTGTAATTCTGTGTTGGATTTTATGTAATAGTAGTATTTTTTTTATGGTGGGTTAGGGTTTACCAAGTCTCGCGAAGGCCAGACTTTGTGATAAACACAAAGTCCGGTCCATAGACTTGCCTAACGCAGTAAAAAGCCGCCCACTTCGACAAGTTGGCGCCTTTGATTGACATGCAATATAACCAACCACAGACCGTCTATGTTCCGTGACGTATTGAGGCGTTCGATTCAGAAACGGCGTTACAAGAAACAAATTTACACAAATCACACTGAAGAAATGTTGTGAACTTTCTTCAATCCGGCGTTAAGCTCTTGGTCCGAAACACTCATTGTTCTTGATGGATTCGCAGCATTCATTAGCCAGCACAACTTTCCCGGCGGACTGATAAAACCCAATGCACCACGTCGTACCTGAAATACACACACACACTCCTGTGATTGACAGTGCTGCTAGCCAATGAGTGCTGACTGTCAGTTTTCTACAGTTCTACCCAGCTTATGCAAGCCTATGCATCAGACGCTGCGTACAAAGTGTGTCAAAGTGGCTGAGGCTGAGACCAGGGTTTATCTTGCGCTGACCTGCTGTTTGTTTTGCATTCTCAGCTATGCTAAAGCGGCGTTTTGCCTGGAAGAGCTGATGATGACCAATCCTCATAATCACTTGTACTGTGAGCAGTATGCGGAGGTGGGTGGCTCACATGTCCAAGCTTTCTTGAGAGAAAATAAAACTCATGGAAACATTATCCTGTAACTAAAATGCTATTGATTTAGTCCTAGCTTAATATGACCAGCTACGCTTGCAATTGCAGCAGTACAATTCAAATATTGTTTGATGTTTTCCAGAAAACCCTTTTTTTGTTACTTTTTTTTTTTTAAATTTAGTAATTTTTTAAATCCAATGAATTGTATGTGTTAAACTTATATTTATATATAAAATTATGAAAAATAATATAATTGAAAGTACTGCTGGTTATTTTCTACAGAATGAAACTATTGCTTAAAACATTGATTTATTTATTTTCCCTTTCAATACTTTGATTCTGTCGAATCATCTAGAAATTTAGCATTAAAATGATTTATTCTGTTAATGGTTAAGTTCATTAAAGCAAAGAATGGCATGCTTTAAGGTTATCCATTTTTGGTGGTAGAAATCTTTTTCATGGTCTGGTACTCTCTTGTGTTTGCAGGTGAAGTACACACAAGGTGGCATGGAGAATTTGGAGCTTTCTAGAAAGTATTTTGCCCAGGCACTGAAGCTAAACAATAGAAACATGAGGGCTCTGTTTGGCCTGTACATGGTGAGTTTCCATTGTTTTACAAATCTCTTAAAAAAACAAAACAAAAAAAACAAAACATTCTCCTTCATCCAAACTACTGAATTTTCACAGTGACCAGTCACTGCTGACTCACTCTACTCACATAGGAAAAGACCCGCTTCGGAGTTTTCTTTGCAGGCGTTTATGGGATTTCTCCATGTTTATGACTAAAGTAAATAAATCACTAGCGTTTAAAAACAGTGCCGTTGGGGAGCGCTCAGTTTGCCTGCCCGGCCATAACGGGGCCCGGGTTACGATTCCGTCTGCTCCGGGTCCTATTCCCTTTCATCTGCATATTTATTTAAACAGGAAGTTGTCCGTTAACACCAATGCATCATTTATAAGTGTGCCTGACATGAAAACATAAACGGCAAATACGCAGCAATAAAGCAGCCGGCGGTGTAGAGGGCCGCCGGACAGAGACGGGGTTTACCCGCCGCCGCTCGTGAAGCCAGGGAGTCAAAACACAGACCGGCCAAGACGGCGCAGATGGCAGAGATGGTTATGTTCGCGGGTTAGCAGGCGGTTACACAGTAGACGAGCTACAACAGAAGCTCTCAGGGTGGAGATTCCAGTGTGTCACAGTATGACCTTTAATTCGATCGGACACAACGGAGCCACGATTTGCGTTTCGTGTTGAGCTGCTGCGCGTCCGGCTACGACGGCCTCTCAGTGGCAGCGGCTCTAATAATGTCATGGCATGAACCTTTAGCACAAAACATCGTGTTTATTTGAGGATTATAAGAGTACTGACACCTGTATTGGCACAGTGCTTTAGGTAGTTCAGCTTCAGAGCCCTGGGAGTTCCCAAAACCGCGCAACGGCATGAGAAAGCCGCAATTTCCTGTAACGCCGCGAGCCGCTACTTCGAACGCACGCGTACAATTTTGGCTCGCAGACCCCAGAAGCCGGGCTGATTGCACTGCATTTAATATTTCAGCACATCCACTGGGCGGGCTTTCATGTCTCGCCTGTTAAAGCCCTTTGGGTTTCGCATTGGGTGGATGATGGCAATAACATGTAAGAGACATCGGATTTGTGGTGGGGAGAGTAGCTGTTCTGTGGCTGGAGAGCATGATTCACAGTTTGCTCTCTCCGCTGCGCGGCCCCTGCCTGTCAGCACTGAGTGTCCACGGCGTTTTACGGATTGAGGCGCATTAAGTGGCGTTATACATTATGGGTTTTGGGGGGTGCCATGTTGTACTAAACGTTCACTTTTTCCCTCCAATGAACACGATGCGTCGTCAGGTCGTGATAATTGGGTTGTGGTAATTGAGATGCGCGTGTTAGTCGCGGCGTTCAGCGTTTTTAACGTCCCCCCCCTCCTACGTATCTCTCGCAGTCGGCCAGCCACATCGCCGCCAGCCCCAAGGTCAGCGCCAAGGTGAAGAAGGACAACGTGAAGTACGCCGCCTGGGCAGCGGCTCAGATCAACAGGGCCTACCAGGTGAGTGATGCTCGCGTCACAGTTACGAAGGTCGTGAGTTCCAATCCCGGACGGGGAGTGGGGCACTGCGCTCGAGCAAAGCACTTAGCGTTTAATGCATCTGTTAAAACCCAGCTATCTAAGAGGGTCGTGTGTTAAGTTAAGCTGTGTCAGTCCTGGATAATGGAATCTTCTATGCGAGTAAAACGGGTTATGTAATGCTGTCCGTGCCCCAATAATGTGGGCTGTCTCCTCTCGAGAATACCTAATTGCGTCATCCATCGATTGTGTTGCAGTGCATCTATTTGATAAAGTGGCCTAGAGCGCGCCATGTCCGTCGGAACGGCGGAGGCATCTCGAAATCCGCAGGAAGCCGGAGAGCTTGTAGCGCGCCTGGTGCTTCACGGCTACCGTGTTGATTTTAGCCCCTGCCAGCTCCCCGTCTCTCCGCTTGATTTTTATTGAACGGGCTTGTATTCCGCAGATGTTTTCTATGTTCGCATGTAAGCGGAGCTATCAATTCCGCACGAGTCAAGGGAGCGCGGCCGGCACCGGAGCTGTCGGATCGGTGCAGGGAAACTATGCGCGTCCACCGCTGGTGTGCCTCGCGAGAGGAAAAAGTGAAGCGCTTCTCAGATGGTATCGCTAAAGGGGTTTACACCGTTGCTATGGCGTGCTGAGAATAAATGAGAATTTAATTGAAATGTGACTACCGCTGGGGGGGTTGTACGTTGCTTATTTAGGCATTGACGGTTAAATGTGTCATAAGCGGTTCCTTACTCAGCAAGTGCAGCCTGTAAGCCGCAGCGAAAGCACCTCCCCCCGCCATTCTCCGCCACACTGTCCGCTTTCCCGGCTCGCGAGGGGAAGCTCGCCGATTTGCACGCTAAGCCGAACAAGATGTGGGAGCGATAAGAGGTTCCGTTGCTCCTCAACCAGGAGACTCCTCAACTTGACTCGACGGTAAAGTCGGTATCCTAATCGCGGTAAAGGTTTGCTTTACAAAAGAGACCAGGAGGCCAGGATTATTTTAGCTTCAGGCTTGTGTTAAAAAATAAATAAAAATAAATAAATAAATAAATAAGGTGGTGCTAGAGAAGGGGTTAAGAATTATAACCACTAATAACACCACAGGCTAATTTAGGTGAGTGCCCATCCCCTCCTCTCTCTTTATAAGGCAATTTGAGTTCCTTCAGAGGTTGAAAGTGCTGAATAAATCCAGCACATTATCATTACTAGTACATTTAACCTTCCAAGTGTTTAACACAAGCATATCTTGCCATGTGTTCTGTTAATCGCTGTACGCTGCAAGGCATTGCTTTGTTTTTAGTAATCGTTCTCCAAATCGCTGTGCTGCCTCCAAAGTGCACCCAGCCAAAGAGATTCAAACTATTTGTGCTCTGTTTCTGTGGTCAGACTTCAGGATCGTGTGAGCAGCGATTATCTTTTGGTATGCAAATGTGACGCGTTCAAATGCGTGAATCAAATGCACGGGCATGTCACATTTAATAAAAATAAATAAATAAATCCAAAATAAATATTCTTCTTTTTATTTTTTTATTTTTTTATTTTTTTACAAAGCCGAAGAAAGCTTTTCTTGTCGAACAGACACACCTCACCAGACGTGATTTAAATGGTTAAATTTTCCAGGGCCTGAAATTTTCTTGCCCCTAAACCGGTTTTATAGGCCTGGCTCACTTTCTCCGTGCCTTGTGGCCAGCATATTTGGGACAGGACAGTTTTTATTTTTTATTTTTTTTAATGAAAAAGGGGCTTCTCCTGACTTTGGCACTGTTGAGGGAAGCACTCCTGACCTCTGTATGTTAAAGCTCTGGTGATTTTTATCAGAAGGTTCCCAAGGTTCGTGATGGAATTTAAGCTCCTTTTGCATCAAAGGTCCTTCTTAAGGAATTGGAACTCCCCTAAGCATCTGATTAGGAGTGTTTCTGTGCGCCTGGGAAAAGGGGCCTTAGAAGAAAAGGCCCTCTGTTCCACGACAGTCACAGACACGCTCGGCTTTATCAGCCGCCGAAGGGAAGTAATAACTAATCTCTGCCCCGGCCGCTTAAAAGTTGTTAGGCCATCCTGTGTGTTTAATTTGTCAGTAATCGTAACGAGCAGTGCTGGGAACGTCTCCCTCTCTCTGGCTATCTCTCCTCTCTCTATCTCTGTCAGTCTCTCTCTCTCTCTCTCTCTCTCTCTCTCTCACACAAACACACACATACACACACACACACACACACACTCTCTCTCTCTCTCTCTCTCTCTCTCTCTCTCTCTCTCTCTCTCTCGTTGTCTCAGTCCCAGCCACTCTACATTTTAGAAAAGGAGCCGGAGCACTCGTTCGTCACTGTAGGTCACGGCTTCTGATTGATGTCAGCATTAAAGGTTCTGTCTGCCACAGCGCTTAAGTTTTATGGCCCCCCGTACCTGGTGGTTATCATACCTTAATGTGAGAAAAGGGGCAGGTGGGCGTGGCGGCACAGGCACAGCGGGGTCAGAGTGAGGTCGTGGCTTGCAGGGGGTGGGGGCGGCGGAGCTATGAGTCATACCACGCGCACGCCACCCCTTGCTGGAGGCTTCGAGATCAACCCGTCACTGAGTACGCCGCAGAGAACATTCCAAATGTGTGTCCTGCATGACAAATGTACCTTTCACATCACATATGATAGGTGCTCGTTTTTAAGGTTTTGCATAAACGCTTTGCCCTTTTGCAAGCGCGTGCCTCTGATACAGACCCCGCCCACCCTCTGTTGTGTGAGCGTCGCACGCCTTAGTGGGAAACACAGTAACAGTGCACCGCACGACACGAAACAGCCACAATTTTTAACCGCACGTCTGACGTATCTCAGTTACATTTTTCTCTTTCTTTTTCCCTTCTAAACGGTCTCCGGGTAAGATTTATAAGTGACTTTCTCAGCCATTTAGTGGTTTCATGATAGGCCAATTGATAGATTACAGGGTTTTAAATAACATGGGCCTCCTTACCTGGGGCATATTAAATAATTGCACAACCGCTTGTGGATGAGCGAGACTCTGAAACGCAGTGACCGTCATCCCTTAATGCCACGGATGAGTCACGGGCTGTAATTTCACTGCCAAGCGTTTACTTTCACCAAAGCGGTCAGAGATTCCTCTGTAAAGTCACCGATAAACAAGCTTAACCATGGCAACAGCAGCAAAGTACACACTGAGTGCATACGTGTGAGCGTGGTGTGTGGGGATAGGTGTCTGCACAGGTTAAAGCCACGATCCGCACACTCACGCCCCCCCCCCCAATCACACGCTGGTCGTGTATGCCCGAATCATCACGTCTTCTCAAAGGATTCAACACGTATGAACATTTGTAGCTTCAAGGGGTCAGAGCAGGGAAACGGGTAAAAGCTTTATTTTTCTGGTGCGTGGGTGTCCAAAACCTGAAGGGGTGAGAGAGCGAAGGGAACCCCCAAGGAGAACATTAATCTTCCCTCAGGACAGACCGAATGTTTTCAAACCCAGAGGGCTCAGCCGCCCAGAACCTGCGGGGCGACGTGGGAAAGTGTATCGTTTTGTCGTTTGACGGAGTCACTTTGTTTTCTTAGGGCTTTTTGCAATTAAACCGTTATCGTCTAACACTAACGGCCAGGTTCCAAACCAGAGCAGATGTCACGCTTCCGAAGGATTCAAAACTGAATGAAGTTGCAGTCTAACTTCGCTCCTTTTGCTAATCAGTTCTGTGCAGTTTGTCTTTTGGAATTTTTTTTTTTTTAAATACATTTTTTAAATTTTTTTATTTTTTTTAAAAGGAAGTTAATTGTAGATTCCCAGCAAACAAATTTTGGAATGGCCAGTTCCATTGCCAGGCCGAGGCTTTGCGGATGAAACCCTCGCACGGTTAAGAGAATTGTTGGGCTTAACCGTGCAGGATCACGACACGCGGGTTCTCTTGTGGAAGGCGGGTGCAGGGCGGAAACGTGTGGGGACAACAGGCATAAAGCTGAGGACAAGGGGCACAATCTGACCTTTGTGGTCCACACCCAGGGCCAAGATGAAGAAGTGACCTTTGTGGTCCACACCCAGGGCCAAGATGAAGAAGTGACCTTTGTGGTCCACACCCAGGGCCAAGATGAAGATGAAGATGTGACCTTTGTGGTCCACACCCAGGGCCAAGATGAAGATGAAGATGTGACCTTTGTGGTCCACACCCAGGGCCAAGATGAAGATGTGACCTTTGTGGTCCACACCCAGGGCCAAGTTGAAGATGACTCATCTGGCCCCGGCTCACTCAAGCCCAATTTGCTGCCTTCACTTCCTGTAATTCCTTCCCTCATTCGTGCGTGGCTACGACTATGTGATTATGTGGTCGTATTCAATTAGGGAAAGGGGTGCAAATGGTTCGCTATGTACCTTGGTTTATGAAGGGTTCAGTACATGCCCTGAGTCTAGAATCAAAAAAGGACACGCTTTTCATGATAAGTGAAACCATAATAAAACAAGGTCATAAATGGCCTGCTTCCAAAAGCCGGAGATAAATTTGATCTCTCTAAAGTGTACTAGCACTGAGAGTTTCAGTATTGCCCGGGGCATGCTAATCACTGTGCGTGACATACTGCTTTTCCTGCTAAGACCTGAAAAGACATTTGACCCCAGATGTTTTGGTGGCATATTTTTAATAATTTGCATTTGAATGAAAGACCGTCATTGTTGCATATAACACCGTGCAGGAGAATCCACTGTTTGTGCCACATTAAGTTGTCATTGGCCCCACTATTCAGTGTTACCAAATGTCACCCGCTACACATCTCAAAAGTAAAACGATGCTGCTACTACTCCACATCATGCCATTATTTAATTTCATATGCTGCTTAGATTAAATGTGTTTGCAACTCTGTATTTCATGAAATTTCAGACGATACAGGGAATTTAATTTCAGTTTCCGTTCCAATCTGAAATGGACAAAACCGTATCACTAAATTGAGGAGTGTTCAGTTTGCTTTTGTGGTTGGAATATGTTGTCGACCCCCTCCAGTTGGGAAACGTTTTTGTGATCAAATCGACTTCTGTTGGGTTGAAATATGTTTTCTATATATAAGTGTAGCCCACAGAACTGGAAACGTGTGCTGCCGCTCGGCGGGCCAGGTGAGTGAAGGCGGATCACCTCCACGACAATGACGTCTTCCCCCCCCCTCTTCCCACAGCTGGCCGGTCGGGGGACAAAAGAGGCCAAGTGCTCGGTGAAGGCAGTGGAGGAGATGCTGGAATCCATGCAGATCACCATGTCCTAGAGCTCCGTACACCCTCTCCCCACCCTCCCCTTGAGCAGAAACGGCAGCTCCACCCCCTCCAATCCTGGCCCTGAACCACACCTTCACTCCTCTACTTTTTTTAATGTCATTGTAGGACGTGTGTATAATTTAATGACGAGCCAAGGGCTGGACTGATGGGTTAGAGGCAGAGCATTTAAGTTTAAGCATGTCATGGCGATGTTTAGATCCAGACGATGTACGGTTGATGTTGCTTCAGTGTTCTGCTCTCTAACCTTGCTTGTTTGTTAACAGAATAGTAAGTAGCAATTGCAATTATTTTCACAATTATGGTCAGTGTCACACTCGTCCATAAGGTGTCACAATAAACTATTACATTTCTTTCAGTCCATTAGTTAATATTTTACCAACATATTGTTGGGAGAACAGCCTTTATTTCTTTTTTCCACTTTCTAAAAATGTGTGCTTCATCTTTTTCTCACTGTAAGATCCCCCTTTTTGTGGGAAGATGGTATTGTTATCTCCCGAGACCAAGCGTAGAGGATACCTACACCCTAAATTCAGCACACGGTGTATGAACTGAAACGGCTCCCACTTCCACTATACCTAAGTAAATATGACGCTATGAGTGGGAGGAAAAAGTCTAATTAAAAAAAGAGTATCTGCAGCCAGCATGTTAACGTGCCCCTCGCAGTTTCCAGCTGTGTGTTCCACCCCTCAGTTTAAAAAAATAATATATATATATATATATATATAAATAAAATGGAATCAACCCCATTTTACATGGGTTGAAAAGGGTCTGTAATTTTAGCTTAGAAAGAAATTAGTAGCATGTTGCCAGTAATTAAAGCCGAAGAAATCCAACGTATAAATCTGGTAACATTTAAACGGAGGCAAACCCTCAAAAGAAGGCCTGGTTTCCTACTGAATTTATTTGTAATTGTTGTGTCATCTAATTAACGTGTCATTTCTCAGGGAGGATCGGCCGTTTATTCCGTCCCTCCTGTTTATTAAGTCTCAGCAGTCTCATAATTTCAGTCACGGACGAGTGGAAAACGCGCTTGAATTAAAAAAGAAGAAAGAAAACAGACTTGATTTCAGTTTTATTGCTCTGGTCGGCGTATATGCCTGCTTTGGTTTTGTACGCCAAGCTTGTGCAACTTGTGTAATCCAAGACACTTTCTAAGAGGGAACTGACAGGGTGCTTAATTTTACAGGAACCGCTGAATTGAATGTGAAGTTTGAAGAGATATCAAGGAAGTTGGTCTTGAAAGCGAATGTGATTTTACATGGGGCCTCTGCTTTTGCAGTCAATCCTGTTTCACAGCTTCATTTTTTAGAGGTCATTAAATGGTTGTAAATGCTCTTTTGCATAATATTAAACACGTTGATTTGTGAATAATCAGTTATTAGCCATGGACACTACATCATGTCCTTATGCAATAGTGCCATCTGTAGTCCGTAGGATAAAAAGGGCAGTCTGAGAGATGGCAGAAGCCAATTTGAAATTCTTGCTGTCCAGTCAGGTGAAGTTGTAAGGTCTCCCACGGTTACGGTACGTTTCTTTTAATAGTGTTGTTCTACTCTTCAGCACCGAGTGGATTAGCCACCTGCAAGGAACCCTTTCAAAATATATTGTGAAATTATCCTCTGTGATCAGTTTTATTACAGCGGAACTGTGGCAGAAACGGACTGGATGAACGCCATACCCTCGTGCGCAATGGTGACTAACCCCACTAACGCAGAGGACAGAAGCTAAGTCTGAGGATTTAGAAAGGGAGGGGAAAAACCTAGCCTTAAGCTATTGGCTCTGTTCTGAGTCATGTACAAAGTGCGACGGATTAGTTATTAGTGTTGCCGTAATCCCCGATTCCCGAGGACACTATCTTGTAGTCGACCTACCTGGCTCAGGTCTTGGCTCAATTTAAACCAGGCTCTGCTGGTGCTCAGGAGAACAATGTTAATTGGTGACCTTAACATACACTATATGGCCAAAAGTATGTGAGGCCTAATAGCCCCACATCAGTGCCCGACCACACTAATGCTCTTCTGACTGAATGAAAACAAATCCACGCAGCAATGTTTCAGTATCTAGTGGAAAGCCTTCCCAGGAGAGGGAAGGCTGTTATAGCAGCAAATGGGGACCAACTCCATATTAATGGCCATGATTTTGGAATGAGATGTTGGATGAGCAGGTGTCCATATGCTTTTGGCCATGTAATGTATCTGTATTTCTTCTATGGTAAAATTATCATTATTATGTTCACATGTTTGTGACAAATGTACATTACAACCAGCATAGTGGTGATATTATTAGTATTATTTTTAAATCCATCTTATTATGGGCCTATCACTGAAGGTGGAAAGCACCCTGTTGTATTTTCTTCTTTTCATATTCCACCTGGTTGGTTTTTGCCAAACATGTATAGAGGGGTACTCCAGACAGCCACTTAAATTGTACTATTAAAATAATCATACATTTGACCTGTTCAACCGAGAGACAAGACACAGACAAAATATTTGGCTCATGGAAAAACAAACCTGAAGTGGATGTGCTTTTTCCAAAAAATGCCTTTAAATCTCAGTTTTACATAATACACAAGTTGCATAATGGTTTGACGTAGTAAACCAAGTGCCCTAATGTATAAACATACATTATACATTACACACACGTATGGTCGCAAGTTGAAGCTCACTGACAGGGATGGACGGACACGGCGTGGATATTTGAATACATTTTTCATGTTATGAAATGTCATCCTGTTACATCCTACATCAACACAATGTCTTTGGGCCTGATTTGCAGCATAAAGACTGGCTGTATGTAAATTTTATTAATTGTGATTGTGAGTGCTTGACTACTGCAATTGCTGCTTACAGCTATATTCTTGGTGTTGTCGTAATGGCGATAGTTGTTAACACCTTCATTTTGAAGGCATGGAATAATGAAATGATGTATGACAGGACAGTAAGCAGCCGCACAGTTCCCCATTGAAAGACACAGCTGTAGGATTTCTGAGATGTGCATATAGGCAGGATTGGGATGCAGGGATTTTATGACAAGGTGATAACGTTCCCAAGGTGAGGGAGACTCATCTCGATGCTCGTTCGTCCTTGTCTGTCGGTGATGAGCCCAGCGAGCGTTGGGCTGTGGAGCACTGCGGAGAAGACCGATGAACCAAGTATCGCTAAACCGTCCTGTGCCCCGCCTCCAGAGTATCCTGAGAATATAGTGCAGGGGCTGACGGGACCAGGAGCCACTGCACAAAAAGCGGTGACGCGTGCCCCCATTCCCGCTTCCTCTGGGCTGTCAGACCCAGGGAATCTGGGAGCGTTCTACTCAAAAATGTGTTGGAATGCAGGGGAGTGAAGCACCTTGGTGTTGAGGACTGTCAGGGCTGTAGGTGAGATGGAGGTCACAGTGTAATCTTGTGCATGCGTGTAAAAGGATTAAGATTCTGGTTATTACACTATATCCCCAGTCTCGTTTAGAAATGCCATACATTTTAGCAGCCTGGAACGGGATACTCCCATTTGGAAGATGTTTCTATTTTTATTGGGCTACTACAACGTGCTGTTCCAGCACCTTGTTGTTCTTGGGATTGCATTTTTATTGGTTGTGAAACTGCAAAAGGGCTGTCAAACCCTGAAATCATTGGACATCTAACCAACTAATTATGCTTTTAAAAGGTCAGTTGACAAACGGTGACAGTTTGGGAGTAGTTGTACGTAAGACTTTTGCACGTTGAGTTTGAAAACAATTAAGGATACACACTAACTAATTTATCCTATGTAATGATTCGTTCTGACTTAAAATACAGGTTCTCATTTCATAACCTAATGGAAATACAAAATAATTTAATCATAAATGTTGGATCAGTGTCAGTGTATTATTACTTTCAAACCAAGCAAACAAGGCCAAGCCAAAATATTAAAAAAACAAAACTGTTGAAGTTGGTTGACATTCCACATGATGGATTACATTTGTTCAATTCCAGCTTGTCTACTTGCATTGAATTCAAAAAGGCAGAAATGACATATATAATTACTGCGGTGTATTTCTTAACTGTATATTCAAAAACATTTCTACTTCTAGGATTGTGTATATTATGTTTTTCATGGTTTTCCCTATATTTACAAACATCAGCTGAACTGATTCAATGGTAATTTGTATGAATAATTTGTGTGAATCCCTTTTGTTTTTGAAATGACTTTTCTTGAATCAGCCCATTTGGAAAACAATGACCCTGTGAGAATTAATCGACTGTGCTGAAAGTTAAAGGGATTTTTGTTTTCTCCTGGCTTCACAGTTGTATATCCAGAAGAGTGTTTTCACATTCTTCATATTAATATTTTTATTAATATACTGGACAAGGTTAAGAGGGAAAAATGCATGCTTAACAATCTTTATCTTAGCAAAAAGCAGAGCAACATTACAATATATGCATTCAAATCACGTGTCATTTTCATGCACCATCTTCCCACAAACGGGTCATGTAAACACCTTTTTCCAATGTCGGTAACCGGTTTAAGATGTCGGATATTCCTATATTGGCAATCATGCAAAAACTGTATTCAAAATATACCTCCTATCTGGAAGCCTATACTGTATATAGGTTTTGGTTTGGTATTGAATTGGTTTTTGGTCTTCAATTATGCTGGGAAAATAAATGTTGATAGATGAAGGTCTTGGCTATTAAACCTTGTAAAGGCCATCTCAGTGATTACATTTTTTCTTAAATAATTTTTTGCTATTCCTAACATTATAAATATATTATAAACAAAAAAAGTTAGTTTTGCTAAATAAAGCAGATGTTTCAGCTAGATAAAACAATTCATTAATGTTTTGATAGTATTTAAATAATCGGAAGCAATTCGAATTGCTAATTGCAATAATATGGTCCAAGTACAAAAGAAAATTGACATCCATCAGCGTAGAAGTCAATTCCGTCAGATAAAATAATAGAGATGGCGTCTTACGGAGTTGACAACGTGATATTTTCTCATTTCACAGCATAGCCGTAGTGAGTAGCCATTTCATTTTTCTCAGTGGCTAAGAGGTATCTTAATGCAACTGATTATACATGTTTTTAAACCGTAATTATTCTTTTATTTTGATTTAGAAGTGCGATGGAGTTTACCTGTTATGTTTGAGACACTGCTGATCACAATATGATTTCTTACATTTCTTCAAAAAATAAAAAACTTACCAGAGGAAAAGTAACCTTGCTGCCTTCTGTGAAACTACAGAGTAAGACAGGGGTCTTTAGGATATGGCTAACTTTTTTATGACTGAATGCATTACATTTCTATAGAAATCTGATGGTGTCCCAAAATTTTGGGACACAACTTTCAAGGGCCAACGTTTTTATAAAACTATATTGTAAAACAAAGTGGATTACGGGAGTAAATTTCCACACCAACGGTATCAGTCGGAATTGTTAGTTTTAGGTTTCGAAGGCTTTTGACACATTTTTCTGAATTGTTTGAAATTGTGAATTCTTGTCTGGGCCGAGGGTGTTTCCTGGCCATTGGCAGGTGTGGAAGTTAAAAAATCTAATTAGTCCAAAAAATTAACACTAAATAGAACACTTAAATGTAAATTTTCACTAGAAACATTTTGTCTTAATTAGCTGTTTTAAGTAATAATTGTAATATTTTTTAGTAGGACATGATTTGTCCCAATTCCCAAGAATATGTACAGGTGCAGCTCAAAAAATTAGAATATCGTGAAAAAGTTCAATATTTTGTGTCTCTCATTTCAGAAAGTGAAACTCATATATAGATTCATTACACATAGAGTGAAATATTTCAAGCCTTTATTTCTTGTAATTTTGAAACCCAAAATGAAACCCAAAATTCAGTGTCTCAGAAAATTAGAATATTTTGCTTTAACATATTTTTAAAGTATCATATTTAATATTTGGTCGCATATCCTTTGCATGCTGTTACTTCCTGAAGTCTGTGACCAATCAACATCAAAAGACTCTCGATATCTTATTTTCAGGTACTGTTACAAGCGATACTATAACCTCTCTGCATTTGAACTGATCTCTATGAGAATTGGGGGGTGAGACTAGATTCAGCTGTAAATTACACTGGTACAGTATGGAACACATGGCTGGCTAAATGGCTGTAAGTCATCAAGGGTCTGAGCTATCGAACGAGCCCCAAACCATCAACTCTGTTGCCAGATATGGAGTAGATGAGGATGGATCACTGCAAGGGTTATTTCTCCTGACTCATTTTCCTATAGAACTCTATGGGGAAAAAAGTCAGGAGAAACAACCCTTAAAGGGATCCATCCACATCTACTCCATATCTGGCCGCAGAGTGATGGTTTGGGGCTCGTTTGATACCTTAGACCCTTGATGACGTACAGCCATTTCGCCAGTCATGTGTTCCATACTGTACCAGCGTAATTTACAGCTGAATCTAGTCTTACCCCCCAATTCTCATAGAGATCAGTTCAAATGCAGAAATAAAGTAAAACATGAGGCGTGGAAGTCTGTAAGTTATCAGTTGTGTATGCATATGCTTGAATGAGTGAAAGGTATCATAATGAGTGTTGTAAAACACAAAGACCCAAACAAAAACATACATGGAGAGAATCAGAGAGACTAGTAATAGGAGACAACGAGTTAAATAGAGCAAAAAGACTTAACAGGTGTGTCTCATAATTAATCGGCTCTCCAACTCCACCCTACTAACGGCCAGCGGAGCAAGAGAGCCGTAACACTGATCATTTGTGACTAACCATGACATACTTGAGTACCGTAAGCCATGCATCACCCACATGTTCAGTCACAGTGATTGGGTGCAGGTGATGAGGTTATTTATTTCAAGTCTGGTGACAATCAAAAAAGGTAAAAGTGCAGGAGGGAACCAATTTGTTCGGAAGAACAATGCCTTCATGCTTTCAATATGTTGTAAAATGGTCATTGAACACACTGCTGTGTTCTCAGCCTCCACAAGTCACTTGTACCTGCAATACATCTGTTATTATTATGAAATCATGCTGTCTCTTGTGAAAAACAAACACTTTTTTAAAACTATGTTTATGTTTCTAAGCTCAAGTTCAATCTAGGCTGGTGGCATTGTCTTACAGTACAGTTGTTCAAGAGCTCAATGCAATTCTCTGTAAATAAATAAAGTTCGAGTCACATGACAAAAAGTGCTTGATGGCAGGTCTAGAAGATTGAGGCGGTTGAGTTAAGGATTTTTATTGCTTTGGGGAAGAAACCCCAGTTGAGGAATTCTGCTCTTCTACCTAATGACCTTTACCGCCTGCTGGATGGAAGAAGTTATATAATTGTCATGGTGATTCTGCAAAAAACGTGTGAGTATTAGAGAAAAGATATTTTAAAAAATGGGGCAAAATAGCAGGCAACAGAAAAAGACGAATAAAATGAAGTAGTTAACAAGGAATGTACACTCAAGTTGAATTGAGTGGACATGACAGATATATTTGTTACGCTTATTAACACATTAGTCATTGACATAGTTTATAGGTAAACAGCAGGTTCTGCTCTAGGTCACAGACTAACACAGTTGTGTTCACTCTTGCCCTTGAGTGTACATGTTTTGTTGTTACTCAGAATTGAATTGCTCACTTAAAGCAGTGGACTACACAGTTAACTCACTTTACCTGGTTTCTCATGTCTGAATTAGTTGCAAATTTTAAAAAAATGCGGCAAAAACGATACCCAGCCATGCTGCAGCTCTCCAAGGAAAATAATGAATATCACTGGGCTAGTATAACTCTGCCACTGGAGGCTGTACATCTGCACACTTTACGTCAGTTTGCAGGTGCCATCTTGTGGAATTCTCCCATTCCTCTCAAACAGTCTGGACAAGCATGTGCCTGTTGGCCGCTTTGTGATCCCTGAATGCCACACATCATCCCATCTCATCTCGCGAATGTTCAGCGAGGCTCAAGTCTGGGGAGAAGGACGTTTGAGGTGTAGCTGTCGCTCTTTCATCTCGATGGAAAGACGTCATTGAACCAGCAGCGTGAGGACATCGCCCCCCTGGAATGTTAACGTGTCAGGGTGAACCCGCCAGAGAGACAGCGAGTGATTACATCAACCACATCTTGTGCAATCAGGTTACCGTCAATCACTGCAAGCGAATTCTCTGCACTCATGCCAAATGGAAAACAAGCATATGGTTCTGCCAAGCCACGTTGTGGATGGGGGTGGTCTACACAAAACAGTTTCACTGATTCCTAGCCAGAGAGGACTTTGCTGCATCGCCAGCATGTCCACATGGGAGGTGTCATAGAGACAATCGCCTACTGGTGCGCTTTTGAATGTTGGTACAGTAAGCAGCTGGCGAATGATGGTTGGGTTACTGCACCCTATTTGATGAACTGCTGTTACATTACATTAAAATTATTTGGCAGACGCTTTTATCCAAAGCGACGTACAACAAGTGCATACTGAAGGTCATTGACGCGATGACAAAGCAGATCCGACAAAGCGCAACCTTCTCACAGCGTAGGAGCCATCCCTAGTAATGAACATAGAACATCGTCAGCTATACATTAATAACAAAAACAAAATAACAAAAAACACAAGTTAAATAGAAAACAAGCAAAACAATAAAAAACAGGAAGCAAGTACTATAGAATATTGGCCCTATATTGCACAAATTGTTGTGCCCTGATGTTTCTGATGCAGTGGAACGGACAGTGAGAATGACAAGAATGACACCATGTGGGGACATAATGAGTGTGCTGGCCTCTTGGATAGGCGTTGTTATGCGAGCAGCTATGCTATTTGTTTGATGCAACAGCTTGGCAGGTTACAAATCACTGGCTGAGAACACGCCACACAGTAAGCAGCAGTATAGTGATGTAGTCCAGTCTCCAGCCTGAGGATGGCTCAGGGGCATTTTATAATGATAAGCTAGGCTCATTGGTTACTTTTGTGCTCGTCTGGATCTGGCTTGATGTTTAGCAGGTCACATCACTTCTTCAACCCACCTGTTCCAAGTTCTTTGATGTGCTGTGGAAAACAAACTCCATCATTACAGTCGTAAAAAAAACGTCTTGTTATTAAAGGTAGTAATCTGGAACAATACGCTGAGAAAACTGCTAAACAAATGTCTGCATGTGAGTGTAGGTGTCGTGTGAGCATGTCTTCCTGCCTACGGGTGTATGTCTGAGGTCATCAGTGCATAGGGATTATGGGTGTTTTGGAATGAGGAAAAGGGTGGTTTGTCTCCCTCGAGCCCCTGGGTTACTCTAATGGTGTGCACCAACGATCAAAACCACACCGGCTTTGAACAGAACTCATCTCCAGGCAGCCTGGCCTACTGCTCTTAGAGGAGGAGAGGAGACCCCCATGCACTTTGGCAGTGAGTCCGCCCCGTGGAATGGTATGTTGCCTCTCCGGTTGGGATATAGTATGTATCAAATTATAGGGGGAGTGATCCGGGAGGGGAGAGGCATACTGCCGGCTTACATAGACAGTTGTTCTTTCCAGCCCAGTCTTCTGTAACCGCAAATCCCTTCACAGAGCGTCTTCGCGGCCAAAAGGCATGCGGCTTACCCCACACAAGGCCTAAGAGCTAATTACAACAAAAAAAAAGAAAAGAAAAAGAATTTGGGATTGGCGACTGATTGAGCATCCTGGGTGAACATTGTTGGCAACCACAAGAGGATATTTTATATCCAGTGCTGGTTATGGGAGAGGTAGAAAGAGAAAAAAATATACAATTATGCCAGACCCTGCATACACCTTACGGGGGTTTATGAATGGTGCTTGTGTGCTTGCATGCTGATCAATTTTTTTTTGTTTGCTTGTTATTTATGTTCAGTGTTGTTTCAGACACCACGTCTGCTCTTTACTGTGTGCAGCCAGGTAATAATCTTCCATAAACAATGTCCCTATTCAGCATGAAGACAAAAAAGCCTTGAAACTTTGCCAGCTGTAAGTCACGAAAGGACTGAACATGTTTGTCAGAAATTTCTCAGCATTTTCCTGATTTCAAAAAAAAATAAAAAATATATATATATATATATATATATATTATACACATCCTCTTGGCTTGGATTTAATTTCAGCAGCAGGATACAAGACCCACACATTTTTTTTGTATTTACAATTTGCCTCAAAACAAAGTTAAAAGCCCACCATGTAGATTTTCAGTGAGACCCCCAGCTCCATTTTCAAGTGTACAAAGGCAATCATATTACTTTTAATTGTAGAAAGGAACTGAAACTCTACCCCAACAAAATCCTTTTTAAGGGTATTCTGATTACTGAAAATGTTTTGAGTTTTATTCTTCCTCTAAACCAAGAGCCATATTATTAATGGCCTACACATGTGTTCTTAACTTCTGCGGATATGCCTACGATTAACTAATGGGCTGCACAACTTCTCTGCTGGAAAAGGTTCTGTATCTCTAAAGAATGTTCAATAATTGATGCCTACGAAGAATAAAATGATTAGTATGAAACATGAACTTCACAAAGGCCCTCACACATGACCAAAAAATATTCTGCTCTTCTCCTTGCTTGAATTTATCCCATTACTTTTTTAAATCCTAGTTTCTTGCTCACATCTGTAAGACATACAGTCAAGAGTTTGGGTGACTGTGTGGTTTTCTTTATTGAACTACACTCACTACAAAGCAGAGAGCCATGTATCTTGAATCCTTTTAGATGTTGTGAGCTAGTCCATATTAGAAGATTGACAGAGTGAAGAGAAATCATACTTGTGCTGGAATACATTGTTTTGTTATGAATCCATCAACCTATTTGTTCAATTAGATAAGGCAAGTGGATTTGTTCAAGCAAACAGGAACACAACTTTCAGAATAAATGGCTCCAAAAGGGTCCTCTGTGTCTTCATAGAGGAACCCTATCTAGTGCAATGGTCCTTTGTCAGGCAAAATGGGCAGAAAATAAATAGATCTGGGAGCTTTCACACTTTTCACCATAGAGGGTTCCATGAAAAATTTAAAAGGGTTCCCCTATGGAGACAAGCACAAGAACCCATTTTTCTGTGAATGTATATAACCTTACTTGTTTGCAGATATACAGTCAAGCCGGAAAGTCTGCACACCCCTTTCACCTTCTCCATGTTTTATGACGTTACAGACAAGTGTGCACACCCTTTGATATGACACCCAAAAGTGAGCTGAGGTGCATTTTGTTTCCACTGATACTGCTTGAGATGTTTCTACAACTTAATTGGAGTCCACCTGTGATACATTCAATTGATTGCACATGATTGGGGATTGCTAACACCTGCCTATATAAGGTCCCACAGTTGACAGTGCATGTCAGAGCAAACTCCAAGCCATGGGGTCAAAGGAATTATCTGCAGACCTCAGAAACAGGATTGTGTGAAGACATAGATCTGAAGAAGGGTACGGAAAAATTTCTGCAGCTTTACAGGTCCCAAAGAGCACAGTGGCCACCATCATTCGTAAATGGAAGAAGTTTGGAACCACCAAAAATCTTCCTAGACCTGGCCGCCCCGCCAAACTGGGGAGATGGGCCTTGGCCAGGGAGGTGAGCAGGAACCCGAGGGTCACTCCGACAGAGCTCTAGCGTATCCTTGTGGAGATGGGAGAACCTTTCAGAAGATCAACCATCCAGGCAGCACTCCACCAATCAGGCCTTTATGGTAGAGTGGCCAGATGGAAGCTCCTCCTTAGTAAAAGGCACATCACAGCCCGCTTGGAGTTTGCCAAAAGGCACCTAGAAGACTCTCAAACCATGAGAATCAAGATTCTCTGGTCTGATGAAACAAAAATGGAACTTTTTGGCCTGAATACCAAGCGTCACGTCTGGAGGAAACCAGGCACCGCTCATCACCTGGCTAATACCATCCCTACAGTGAAGCATGGCGGTGGCAGCATCATGATGTGGGGATGTTTTTCAGCAGCGGGAACGGGGCAACTTGTCCTGATAGAGGGAAAGATGAATGCAGCTAAGTACAACGAGATCCTTGAAGAAAACCTGCTCCAGAGCGCTCTAGACCTCAGACTGGGGTAAAGGTTTACCTTCCAGCATGACAATGACCCAAAGCACACAACCAAGAGAACAAAGGAGTGGTGAAAGTCTGTGCATGTTCTTGAGTGGCCCAGCCAGAGCCCAGACCTGAATCCAATTGAAAATCTGTGGAAAGAGCTGAAAATGGCTGTGTACCGACACTCCCCATCCAACCTGACAGAGCTTGCAAGGATATGCCAAGAGGAATGGGTAAAAATGCCCAGAAACAAGTGTGCCAAGCTCGTAGCTTCTTTCCCACGACGCCTTGAAGCTGTAATCGCTGCCAAAGGTGCAGCAACCAAGTATTAGGCTAAGGGTGTGTACAGAAAAAAAAAAAAAAAAAAAATGGGTGTGTACAGATATGTAACCCCTAAATAACCTATTTTTGTCAGTAAAATAAAATTGCATATTTTCTAAAAACCTGTTTTCACTTCGTCATTATTGGCTATTGAGTGCAGATGTTTGAGGCAAACAATTAACTCAATCTATTGTAGTATAAGTCTGTAACGTAATAAAATGTGGAGAGGTTGAAGTGCAGACTGTCAGCTTTAATTTTAGGGTATTTTAATCCATATCGGATGAACCGTTTACAAATTATAGAACCTTTTGTACATAGTCCCCCCCATTTCCGGGCATCAAAAAATATTGGACAGTTTAACATAATGTAGAATAAAGTAATGATTTTTAATATTTGGTTGCATATCCTTTGCATGCTATGACTTCCTGATATCTGTTACCCAACAATATCAAAAGACTCTTGATATGTTATTTTCTGGTACTCTTACAAGCGATACTATAATCTCTCTGCATTTAAACGGATCTCTATGGGAATTGGGGGGGTGGGACCATTTTCCCCCTCCTCATTCCTGTGGACAGACAACAGGAATTGTTCTTTAAGAGAGGAAGTATTTTTTCTTTGCATATGATTTCCTACCTTGCTATTTTAATCACGTAACAGCATATACATTTATGTGATATATATATATGATAACTGTTTTATAAATCAATCAATACATCTATCAATAAACCTTTATTTATACAGCACATTTCATACAAGAATTGCAACTCAATGTGCTTCTCATAAAATGAGAAACAAAAAAGAAAAGAAATAAAACAAAAAGGAATAATTTTTTTTTTAAAAAGACTAAAAACAATTGTGTACAGAATATGGAGACTTTTAGTTACTGGGACTTGAACCAATATTTAGTATTATTTTATAGGAGACTTGAACCCCGATACTAAAACTTAGGGGACTTAAACCACAACAATAATATTACTTTAAGACGTAAAAATAAAATAATAAATAAGTAAATAAAAACAAGGGAAGTAGTAGAAAGATAAATACTAGATGACAAAAAAGATTATAATTGAGTGAGGGTGTTGATTAAGTAAAGGCAATGTCAAGTGTTTTAAGTTTTGTTATCCCTGCTTGTCTTATTTTCTTCCACATTAATGTGAGAGAAATCAAATACACTCTCGTGGCAATGTAAAAAGTAATAAAACCTAAAAATAACAAAGTGTCGGGACGCTCAGAAAAAAATATTTCTTTGGTTTGTTTCCATAGGGAAAAAAATGCTCAACATCTCCAATATATTTTTGCAGTCATGAATCATACCTCACTAGCAATTTGTTATATATATAATTTATTAATTCAATTTATTATGTTGGTTTTATACAGTTAGCAGTGATGGTTAAAACTTGGAGTAACACAGAATTCTGCTCGTATGATTAACCATATTCCAATACCTGACAGACGTGGCAGGCTCAACTCCTTGGCTGCTGTGTTTTAGAGGGACAGAGTTAATCCAATGTAAGCCTACGTGTAGCAGTCACTGTGCTTTTGGTTGGCCTGCTTTCCGTGACGACAATTAATTGACCTACAACGCCAGCAACATCTCACAAACAAGTGTCATCAACAGGAAATGCACATCCAATACAGTTCTCCTATTTTTTTGCCCTGAGACATTTGTGCGGCTGAAGGCCACGGCGTTGTCAAGCAAGAGAGGAAAAACATGTGCGATAACTCTTCTGGATGGAAGCAGCTGCTGCCTTGGTCGTTTCCAGATCGTTCTACGAAGTGTTGGTTATCACATCCACGCTCCAGGCCTTGCTGAAGCAGGGCCCGTTGAGAATTGGTTTGGATCATACGCCGCTTGGCCCTATTGAGGGTGACACATGGCAGGCTATCCTGTCTGACTGCAAGGTGTTTCAGAACGCTTTCCATCCCACCCTTTCAGAGCAGTAAGATATTTATGAAAACGGCCAGATTCTTTTTCTGCGACGCCCAGCGCAAAAGATTAATCTGTAAGTATCAGAGCTGAGTACACGCTGTGGCTTTTTGCAGTGAACACTTGGCAGGGGATAGAATTCACCATCTGCATGTGGGGAGGAAAGAACAACCACAAGGAGCCCAGGCAGATGCAAAGGGTTCTACTCGATCGCTACCGCCATTCCCAGCCCCTGCTTTGCACAGCAGCCGCCGCGTTTCCCGGAAGCCGACTGGGAATTTTTCAGGAAATTCAGAGCAACAGAGGATCAGTGCCGCAAATCACAAAGCTGTGCCGCAAATCAAAAATAAAATCTTTTTTCATCACTTTAATGAGATATGGCAGAATGATAGGAAGTGGTTTCTGTTCTCCACACAAAAATAAGGGTTACTGAAGTTAAAGTTTGAACAATGGCAGCCAAAATGCATGTTAAACACTCAACAAAAAAGTACATTTTAAGAAAAAAAGAATCAATGCCCTAAAATGAAATCAGCCCTAAACAACTTTAATGTCTAAATTAATTTTTTACCATTCCTACTTGTATAATTACAGTTACTCAGATGGGTGGTCTTTAGTAAACTGTGTTTTTTGATCGCATTTCAAAATAACTTGACATGGGAATGTACAAACATCAGCACACATCAGCAATAACAAACGATGTTTTAAAAAATTAACTTAATTCAGATCTGGAAAGAAATATACTCTCTTAACTGCATATCATAGCTACCCTCTGAGCCCCAGGAGCTCAACCCAAAAAAAGTATAACAGTGTTTGTCAGGTCCTGATATTATTTTCTACTTTTTCCAAATGCAGTTGTCGTTTGATTGGCTTTGTGTCATCCCTTTGTTTTTCTTTACCACCCACCACCATTTTCCCCCTCTTCATTCCTGTGGACTGTGTTTAAGAGAGAAAGTATTTTTCCTTTGCATACGATTTCCTATCTTGCTATTTTAATCACTTATCAACATATACATTTATGTGATATATAAATAAAGATTAAAAGCAATTGCACAGTGTACAGAATATGGAAACTTTTAGTTATTGGGACTTGAACCAATATTTAGTGCTATTTTACAGGAGACTTGATGTCATGGCTCATGGGTTATTGTGTTCTTTTCCGTTGCAGTTCTCGTTCTGGTTTCCCGATTGAGAATCTATCGGATTTGTTTCACATTCCGTTCCGGGGGTTTTACTTCCCCTTACTTGTTATTTTTTTCACCTGTGCTTTTACCTGCGGGGTATTTAAGTTTCTCACTTTCGCTTCCCCGGTGCTTCTTTGTCATTCTATATTACATTGAGCCAGGTATAGCCAGGTACAAGTGACCTCATGATATTAAACTTTTTTTTTGTTCACGGGGGACTTGCTTATATACACTATTCTCGGGTATATGACTTGTTTCCTCCTGTTATCATTTCTGCGCTATTTATTTTTTCCTTTGCTGTTCTCACTGAGGCAGTTCTTCTTTTGTGGTTTTGTTTTGGTTTTACCTTCTTCTGGTAATCTTAGCTTACGTGCCGAAGGTGTTCTTTTTTTCTAAGTTTTCCGGTTTGGCTCCAGTATTGAGCTCGGGAGATTTAGCTTGTTTTCTCACTCGTATATTTGAGTTTGCCCTATTTTTGTGGGTTGATTTTTTTTTGGCTGTTTAGCTACAAGAAATAATTTTTATGTTTTTTCTTTTGTTGTATTTATTATTGGTCCTCACTTGCGTGAGTGACTTGTTCTGATCCCCCTACCTCCGCATTTGATTATCCGCTACTAAATCCATCACATTTGAAGCCCAATCTAGGGGATTTGAACCCTAAAAATCTAATCTAGGGGACTTGAGCCCCAACAATAAAACCTAGAGGACTTGAACTGCAACAATAAAATTACTTTAAGGTCTAAAAATAAAATTATAAATAAGTAAATAAAAACAGGGGAAGTAGTAGAAGGATAAATAATAGACAATGAAATTATTGAGTGAGCGTGTTGATTAAGTAAAAGCAATGTTAAAAAATGGTCTGTTTTAAGTTTTGTTATCCCTACTTGTCAAATTTTTTTTATCCCCCATTTAAACTGAACCACACAATTATTTTGGATAATGGGCACACAAAGAGAAAATATTAGCTGTAGAATGTGACAACAACACAAAAAGAACAACAAAAAGAAGCTTAATCCTAGTGTGTCCCCAATATAACAACAAAGGTTCTATATATTATATAGCATCATTCCAGATGGATCACATTGTATATTTAGGGTAATTATAGCTATGTAATTACCTAGTAATTACATGAGGTGATGAACAACTACAAATACGTATAGTGTAACATTTTGTCAGTAAGAAGCTGGTGTGTCAGTACCCACTTTTGCATAAAAGGTTAGATTACATTTATCAGGCATTGTGTATTCTAGCACTTTCCAAGATTTGGTCAATTAAATGCAGCACAGCTTTTGGTCAGACCTGTGAGTTTATATATTTTGTTACATTTACATCAACTTATGAGGATCAATGCAGTTTGAAACCAGTTTGCGCCATTATAAGCATCATTTACCATAATAACATAATGTAAAAGCATGCAATCATATACACTTCTGCTTCTTTAAGACATATTTTAAGCATGATAAAAATAAATGCCTATGTGAGTCATACAAAATTAAAATTCAATGTCATATTCATGAGTAATATCACAACACTGCCAAAAGATAAAATTACACGAATAAGACTATTCTTTATATGGAACTTGTGCATTCAGCACATCTTGTGGAATACAAATGTCACCACATTCTTCTGGCAGAGGGGTTGAATTCTCTGTAAAAGTATCACATTCTTTTGGGCCCAGTAAAGCTTAGCTTCAGTTTGGGTTACCAAGCCGGACCGTGCAGGCTTACAACCAGCTCGACATGCTGGAGAATGGTAAACAAGAGCTTACGTTACAAAACACATCTAAAAAACATGTAAACTGTTATGTATGTTTCCTTAAACAGCCAACCTGAATTCGGTGCAGGACTGATTATTTACACAGAAACCATGGCTTCAAAGGGATTTGTCTATAATGAATTATTCACATCTTATTTATTTGCATATAGACTGAATTTCAAGTCAACAACCCAGTAATATTTACCCCACAGAACTGAGTGGAAAACAAATATCTACAGTAACATTTGAAGCACAATTAGACTGTATAGGCTATAAACATATCATCCCTAAAAAAGAGACTGAATTGATTACAAATCCACCCACAGCCTGTCCTCTGAAGGCTAAGGCAAAACCAAAATTTAATCATAAAATTCTGGAAGTGAGATTCCGAAGGAACTCTGAATTTTGACGGCGGAAGATATATGACCTCACACCGTTCCTTTCTCCACTTCTGCCTGACATGCGCATTTTCAAAAAGCCAAAAGAAATCAGAGTAAGACGTTTACATGCACAAAAAAATCTATAGTTTGGGCAAAAAACCTGGTGTTAATCAGGCTTTGAATATGCGGATTATGACCGACCGTACATAATCAGATAAAGATGTTGACCATGCATGGCAGTACCATTTCAATAATCAGAGTATTGCCACAATCGGGTTAAGATTGGAGTGTTAGTGTGAATGTAAACACACGCAGTAAACTAGGGATGGGCAAAACTCGAAAATTGCTAAACGGTTACATGGTGCAAAATACGGTTTGGTGTATTTATACGTTTAAACAACACGGTTCAATTTTTACATACAAAGTAGGGATTTGCGGTATGGCCAAAATATCATGTTATTATTTTTTTTTCATAGTAGCCTGTCATTTACGGTAGGCTATTCAGTTTTTCATTATGTATTACATGAAAAATATATGGAGAACTGTAGAAAAATAAGGATCAATGAAAATATGGTAATAATCAATCAATTTCACTATTTTTCTTCACATAAACACTGAACGATGTATAATATTGAGTGCAAATGTTAGGCTTGGCCACTAAACAACACATTTTTTAATTTTAAATCCAAGTTTCTAGGTGTGTAATTAAAAAATGTGTAATCGCTTAGCGATTTTTAAAAACGTTTCGCATTTTGTTAATGTTTAGTGATTAAATGCGTAGAAGCCCCAACATTGAAACAGAATAGATGGCCATTGATTCTGTAAATCAACCTTGATGTGTATCGCCGGCTTTGGACTTCAGGAGAATACTCCATCTACTTTTCTCATTTGAATTAAAGAATGGCAGAGAGTAGAAACCTGGCCAGGTTGAATTTGAAGTACGTTCCATATGGACTTTGGGTTTTGATCTGGTGCAAACAGATGTCAGTAACTGGGGCTTGTGTGCACAGTTGGAGTACTTTATCATAAATAAGCACATCTCTGTTACACATGACAAGTGAGATCATACAGTGACCTGTGGGTTAGGAATCAGTCACAGAGATTAATGAGTTGGGTCTATAAACCACACGGATTGTGGTCATCCACCCATTTTTCAACGCTGACAGCTCAAAGCTGGCATTTTTTACTTTTTAAGACACACACACACACACACACACACACACACACACACACACACACACACACACATACACATCATGTTAACACTAAATGCACCATGATGGATGTACCATTCTGCTAAAACAACATGTGTTGCTTCAATGATCACAATTTTACAGTTTTTACTATAAGGAATAATCTCAAAGTTATATATTGTAGCCTACGTGACACCACCAGAAGGGCACAAGCTAGAAAGATTAAAACACCAACAGCAGGATTCTTCTACATTTTTATTCAAACTACAGAACAACAGAACACATATTTGACAATTATTTTGAATATTAATGAATTAATGAATATTAATGTGGATCTGTTGTGATTTGCCTGCATGAGCACCAAACCCCCCCCCCCCCCCCTCCCCCCTCCCTATTTCCATCATGTCAAGCACGCATAGCACACTTCACGCTCTCATCTTGTGGCTCTCAGTTCTGTTCTCGCTGTCCTCTCCATAGGCTGTCACTCACACGTCAGCTGTCGTTGTTTCCAGCCAAGCTGTCTAGGTGGACGCCGTTGGGTGAAAGCCATAAAATATTTACACTTGGCTCCGCTGTCAAGTTCCCGCTGCAAGCAATCTGCATGCAAGGGCTCTGAAACACGCAAAAGTCATGTCTGGACCACTTGTAAAATCCACATGATTACCGAGTGCCCCCTGTGTTCAGTGAAGCCTCTGTCGTGTTTCGCCCCATGAACGTGATGGCTCAATAGAACGCAGACTTCCAAACCTGCCCCTGAAATGATCAAGATTTTTCTGTACTATCAGGGGGATCTGTGGCCACATGTATAAACCGTGCTGAGCAGAAAAATGCCCTCAGATAGCTGCGTAAGGGAGTTTTTATGCAGAAATTCAGATGTATAAAATAACACGTGCTGTGAGAATCTGCGTACCTCGGCATTCGCTGGACACCATACGTATGCAATGTTTGGAGTCAGTGCAGTATGGCGACACCGTGACCGAAAGGCGGTGTCGAAAGGAGGGATAAAATGCAAAACTTTGCGGAAGCAGATTCTTCCTTGGCAACAACTAAGAACTGCACATGCAGTATTTCTGAGAGGTCAAAGTAAATACTTGCCTGTACAAATGATTAATAATTAACGAATATGTGAACATACTGTACATGTATGTCTCAAAATAAGTTATTAGTGCCGTCTAAGCTTTCATGTACAAGTGTTCAATACATCTAAATCTATGTTTTAGAATTATTTATGTGAATATTGTTACGGTTTATTTCCTCTGGGCTTGGTTATGACTAGAATATTGTGGGGGCACATCTCTTTTAATGTTTCATACTGCCCTTTGGTGTTTGCCCATTGATACGTTTTGTTTGGATTGGGTTTCTTTCATTTTTGTTCATATTGACATGTTTCCTGCATTACACAAATTCTCCCGTACACCCCGCAGCAGCCGTAATATCTATTTACCGTGCCTTTTCTCTGAAATCCTCATCGCACTCGGAAATATGAAATATGTTGTGAAGCTGAGGATGAAACGGTAGATTATTTCTGGTGCATAACACATCAATATTTTTCCATCTCAATGCATCTCTCCTTCAGAATAAAGTAATATGTATCACTGTGTAGTAACAAATGAAATGATGATGAATATGTTTGTAAATTTTAGCCAATATATTCAACGTGTATTGTCAAAGAATGCAATGCTATTTCTTGTATTCTTCCCTATTTTGTCCCAATTTTGAATGGCCAAAAGCAACTGTAACTCCATTCCATTACTAAAACATCCTCCATTGAATTTCACTATATCTTCCACCTAGGCTGGACAAGTATTATGATGGTGCACTGGCAGTCTGACTGCATGCCCAAGATTTACCAGAGAAAAAAAAGAGTGTGCAATAAGGTGGGGCACACCCTGCTGACTGAAACCGTCCATGGCCTACATTTTACTCAGATATAGTATAGTAAACTCTGTTACAGTTAAATTAACCCTGGGCCTTTTTACTGTGCACTCTTTTTGGAATGGGGTTTGCATTTCAGCTTTAAGTTGTGGCGTGGTGTTCCGGTTCAATGGCCAAAAGGAGATATACATTTTTCCCAGGTCACGCGAGACAATTTGATGATCTCTGCAGATGGTCATGGAAACATAATTCCATTACCCTTGCCACATATCGGGACAATGTCTTACACTTTAAAGCCCACTTTTTGTAATAGTGGGAGGGACCCAGAGTCATCTGTAAAGGCTTAGGGTGAGGTGGAGGGGTCTGTGCGAACTTTGTCAAGGTCCCCAGTGGAAGATTTATGTCATCAGGAGTTACCAAAGGGTGTCATTAGACAGGAATGATCGTTTGGGCTGCCCCGGGACGGCGGGAGGGCCAGGACACATGGCTTTCCGCACGAAGGGAGGAAACCTGGGAAGAACATCTGGGCATGTGGCGGGACTCATCCCTCTCTCACTCTCTCCTGTACCATATCCTATGATAATAGACTTCATTCAGTAACTGAGAAAATGCAATGTGAGCACCTCACTCTAAAAGAAGAACAGTTCCAGTGTGTGTGTGTGTGTGTGTGTGTGTGTGTGTGTGTGTGTGTGTGTGTGTGTGTGTGTGTGTGTGTGTGTGTGTGTGAATGTAAGAAATATTATTTTTTGTCTTCCAATGGGACATTTGCAAATTCCACTGGTATTCAAAACGGTACACATATCACACACCCTGTGAAGAACATGGATGTCAAACAGTAAATGCTCAAAGGGCTACAACTGAAACTAATGATTACTCTCTGAAAATCTATTTTGTACAGGAGTATTTTAGAATTTCCAGACATCCATTTTTCTTGTTTGATATACAGTATGTATGAACAGTGCTTGACAATTTATTGTCTTCTGCGTGTGATTCGCACTGTTGATTGTGTACAACATTTAGACATTTTTGTGGCATACCAGAACATAACACAAAGAAGAGATGGATTTTAAATCAAGTAAAAGTCATGTTACGAGCCATTTTCTAAGTCCTCATCCTACTGAACTTGGGACATTCATTTTGGAGGTTATTTTGCCAAGTGCTTTAGAAATTCATAGTCACCCTTTTTAAACACCTGCCGTATGTTTTCGAGAGAGTTTAGGTCCATCTACACTTGAGCTTGCAAATGCTAAGACCCACACCAGATAAAAAAGCCAACCGTTCATTTGTTTACTTCCAACAGCATGGGTCCCCCTGCATGAAAGCTCTTTGTGGAAGCTACTGGCACCTGTTTGGGAGTGGAAGACACAGGGGTCAGCCAGTTGTGGAAACCTCATCTGCGTGCCATGGAAGGCTGCCCTACAATCACTCCCATGTGCTCTTAAGTTGCGGCGTCCAAAAAAAGCCACATTGAGCATTAGCACCGCTCTTCCAAAGGAGTGATGTCAATCTCCCACGCTGATAAAGGATGTGACTGCAGAGACAAGATCTCGCTGTGACTTCGCCCTGCTGCCGAGCTGCACACCGTGTCACCTGCAAAACCAGGCCCTGTCACATTTTTAATTCCCCTTGCTTTCAAGCAAAATTGGGCACTTGGATGATATTCAGAACTTGAGTATAAACAAAAGATGTTTCTGAGGGAGTGTTTGAAACCAGACAGATGGTTGGACAAGAGGCTGTGATTAATACGCCCCTGTTCTCCAGTGCATTAAGCATCTGACTGTCATCAGCAACTAGGATGTGCACATTAGCATGTGCTATGCTGGTCTTTTCTTGATCTGCATATCAGCATTGGGAAATAAAACTTGTATGCGTGATAGGAGCTGCTACTGTATCACAGTTAGCAACTTTGTCAACAAAATTCTGGTGGCGGAAGATTGGGCAGCTGCTGGTTGGGGCTCATCCTGTTACGGCACTGCGTCATGTCTCATGACTCCACATCCTAGTCTTGTTCTGGTTTTTCCGTTTATTTGTATTTTCTATCTAGCTGTCCGTTCCGTGTTTTCCCTTTCTCCATCCATTTTGTGTCTCCGCTTCCCCGCACCTGAATTGTGTTTTCTCATTAGTTTCGTCTGACCTTTTTCTCGTTGTTTCTTTGTTAGTTTGGCATTTAGTCTCCTCTGTTTCTGTGCTCTGTGCCAGATCGTCTTTTGCACTGCATTCATGCTTGTCTCACTACTTTCCAGCATTTTGATTCCTGCTCCCTGCCTGCTCCTCATTCCTGTGTCCAGTCCTGTGTACCCGTCCAGTTCCTGTTCTCCTGCCTGTCCAGCCTGCTCTTGTCCTGCCCTTCCCCGCCCTAGCCCTGCTCCTGCCCTTCGCCCTCCTGATCCCCTGCTCTGACGGATTCCCCGGTTCTGACCCCTGCTTGTTCCTGGACTTCGCTTTTGCTCATCCTACTGCCCTGCAGGGTGATGCATAATTACCAGAGGGAGGGTTACGATATAACCCAAAGCTGGCCAGGATGACGATCCCGCACCATCTCGCACCAGTGACCCCTGCTGGTTCACCTGTTGCGCTGCACACGAAGTATTCCGCCAGCTCATGTCTGTGCGAGCCCAACCTGTTGACCATGGTGTGAAAAGAAGTGGCGGTAGCTTCACACAATTTGGAGGAGAGCACATGCGTGTGTGCCCTCTCTCGAATAGACAACAGGGGTTGTGATGAACATTCCAAAAATTGGGGAGAAAAAGAGAAAAAACAAAAACATTTGTATGCAGACAGTCAAAATTGTGTCATTGAAAAAGTCTAATTTTGCACAGAAAATGACATTAGGACAATACGCAGGGTAAGAAATATGAACAATACACCTGGCGATATCACAGTGATGCAGAAGCGACGAGCACAGATGCAGTCAAGGCCTTTAGACGGGCCAAGTCGGTGTGCCCTCCAAGGCATCGCTCTCGTAGGAGAGGAATATTTATTGCGTGCGTGTCAGTCGTTGGTGTTTCTTTTCTTTTCCCCGTCTGCAGAGAGCAGATCGCAGGTGGTAAGTGTTAGCGGGAGCAGCAGAGAAATGAAGAACTCTGTCTCCGCAACACGAGACGGAGGAACAAGGCAGATGGAGAACGGAACCATGTGGAGAAAAAGCGACGGGAGACAGAGATCCTGTCACAGGAGCCATGTAGTGAACGTGTGAAAGAGAGACCATAAAACAATTGTGGTCGGTTCATTGGAAAAGCTCCTGCAACTACAGATTTAACCACCAAACCAGACCTCCGTATACTGCTCGGCAAGACAAGTCCAGTTTTTGATTGGATCAGCCTGTGTTCAGTTTAGGCTGCTGTTGCACTTGCTGATGTCATATAGGACATTTCATAAAGTGCAGTCAAAAATGCTGCCTCCAAAAAACCATGTTTGCTGACATGCTCCAGTGCACTTTAAGTCAGTCCATAATTTACAATCAGGAGTATCTATAGATTTGTCATCCCAAAACAACTATGAAAAATCTATTTGTAAATCATTATTACGAATGGATCCTGTTCCCAATTGATTCCATATTTGTTTAGTAATTCAATACATCAAACAAGAAAAAAATCTCAAATGCTGATACTGCAAAACAGATGGACTATATATATTACTGGTCAGCAATAGCAGCAAACCTCACCCAGAATTGTAGACCAAAATTCAATTATGTCTACATCCCCACCTCCACCAGCGAATGATTATGTTGAAACATATTTTGTACAAAACACAATGCATGTTAACATTTTATTACCAAAATATTATTCATTTACTTCAAATTATATTGCATACAACATAAGCAGGGCCACCAATTTATCTAAGGCATATAACCCAATGATTTCAATCTGAATTATTAGCTAAATCCCTGTGGCCTCACTTTGGGTTGTTGGATTGTCCCATTCTGATGATTAAATATGCACTTACTGATCAATTTGGACACTCATAAATGCAATTAATATATACAATACACTGGGTGATAGGAAGGAATGTTGCATGAACATAATGTCCAACACAAAAAATGGGTAATAGTACCCTCCTGGAACACTGCACACCGACAAAGTCCATTTATTTTACACAGTTTGCAACAAATCCATACATGCTCAAACAATAACCAGCAGTAGACCAGCATTTCCAGAAAAAAACATCAGTCGTGGTATGAAATAAACAATGTGAGGGACTCCTCTGCCAGTTGAACAAAAATAAAACAGAATTGAGCGGGAGACAGATGTAATTGGAGATGTGAGGGGGGCATTTTTGAATGTAAACATTCCAGATGAAAACGTTGACATCCCATATGACGTGCATTTAGAATATGCATGTAAGAAACTGTTGTTGCGCGTCAAGGCCTTAGGGGCCTTATTATTACGCTGTGTCTCATTCTGCAGTGTCTTTATGTAGGAAAGTATTCAATGGTGTGAATGCACAAATTAGATCTTGCTTAAAGTTTGATTATTGGGCATCAAATAATTTTCAGCTGTTTTAAAAAAAAAAAAGGAAAATGCAAGTAACCATTCCAATAAATGTTAATTTTTTTTTGTCATTTTACTTTGAAGTTGCGATCATTTCAGGGTTCCAAAAAACCCTGAAGGGTTCGTATCTCTGAGGTTCTACTGCATTTTGGCTTATATTCCAGTTTGAATTTCAAACCTGTCAGCGTATTGCCACATTCTACTTTTCTCCAGGATAAATGGCCTTATAGACATTCGGTACCACGGTTGGTCACTCCGCTCACTAAATATCCAGTGTTTCTGTCATTGTGGTACAACATTACCCTGAGTGTTACATTTCATTGCTGTGATTGATTGCTTTGGTTTTTCCAAATCCTTTCCCCTTTCCAATGCTTAATGGCCCTGACTCAGAATGGGCCCCGCTTTGGCCCTTGCTCTCAGTTTCTGTCAGGCTGCTCAGATATGCGTTATGATTGGCAGCATCCCACAAAGGGCTGGCATCCATATGACACCACCACGTGCAACCAGCACATCCAAGTCAAATAAATGAGTATTCATAATTACATGAGTTTTTCATTGCTGCTTTGTTTCTTCCCCCTTTCTGGTGAACTTACACTGGCCTTTGCACCTTTACTGAAACACAGTGTACAAGGTTCATGAAAGGTAATGAACCTTGTTAATGTTATTGTATAGAAGATTCCAGACAAGCAACCTCAAACATAGCCAGTAATGTTATCATTTTGACCATAATAGGCAATATTGACCTGTTTTATAGTTAAACTGGCGTGGCATTGTAAAAGGAGCTGTATGGCCCAAACATAACTCACTTAGACAATATGCACACTAAAAAAAGCTGATATTTTCCATCACCTTTTTAGAGCTTGGACATTTAATGTGAACTGTTTTTGATTCAGCCTGTTGGCTGTCCGCCACCATCACGGTATCTAATTGTCAGGCTCTGGACATGTTCACATACCCTAAAGTGAACCTCAAAGTCAAAACATATATTCAAACTTTCGTTTTTTTTCTACCACATCCACACAAAAGGTCAAAACTGTTTCCCAAAATCTTCATAATCTTTAGAGAGTTTAAACACAAATTGAACATGTGACAATACCACTGGAAAGAGCTTGAATTCTAAAGCCACCAAACAGTTGCCATAATCACAGGGCCTGCACTGCCTTTGAAGCTATGTCCAAGCAGTCTCATCAGTCAAGAAAATCAGGACAAATTCCGGTAGTCTCTTTCACTGAACACATTTGTGGCAGGGCTATCTCATATTTCATTCCCCTGTCCAGTTGGATGTTATTTTGTCTCCTGATTTCCATGATGTCATCATGTGACCTCTCACCTCTTCACGAGAAGCCTGATTTCTGACAGCAGTGAATCAAGCTTAATTCTGTCTGTGTTTTTCAGCATGTCAAAATCTTTTATGGTGAGACACTGAAGGGACAGTCTTCAAGAGACTGCTGGAACCACAAGCTCTCTCACACAGTTTGTGTGCACATGCAGTTTTATACATTCATTGAAAGCTATATGATCACAATCATTAATTGTTTCAAGCCAGTAATGTTATTAGCGGAGTGCTGTGGTGCACTGGCTGCATAACTGCGTTTGTAGCCTGAAGACTGTAGATTAAAATCTTTGATGATGCACTGTGGTGGTTTATTTGGATCAATAGGAGACATTTTCTTTTTTAATTGCCTGAACTGAAGATGATGTTTAATATCAGTTAAAATCTGTGTTCCCCTTGTCCCAAACAAGCAACCACCTGAAAGCACGCAAATATCTAGTCTACATTCTACATACAGACGGGTGACACATTAAAGGAAAAACCAGAGTCTGGTGGCTCTGTTATGCTGTGGAGGGCCTTTTCCTGGCATGTTTTGGGTCCACTTGTCCCCTTAGAGGAAAGGGTCACTGCAAATCAATACAAAGTTATTCTGAGTGATCAACTTTATCCTATGATGACACATTTCTATCCTGATGGGAGTGGTCTCTTCCAGGATGGCAATGCCCCCACCCACAGGACACGAGGGGTCACTGAATCAGTGTATGAAAATGATGTGAATCTTATTTTCTGGCCTTCAAAGTCACCAGATCTCAACCCAATAGTACAACTATGGGAGAATTTGAACCAACATGTTTGACAGCGCTCTACACCACCATCATCAAAACACCAAATGAGGGAATATCTTTTGGAAGAATGGTGTTCCATCCCCCCAGTAGAGTTTCAGAGACTAGAATCTATGCTAGACTAGAGACTTAATCTTTGCCAAGACGCATTGAAGCTGTTCTGGCGGCTCGTGGTGGCCCAACCCCTTACTAAGACACTTTATGTTGGTTTTTTCTTTAATTTGTCACCCCTCTGTATATTTTAGTTTGCCTCAGTTCATTTAATAAACTTGAGTCCAAATGAGCTGAGCTGAGATGATTTCGATCCCATCCTGTGCCTTCTTTTTTCCAGTACTTCAGGTTACTTTATCTGTAGATATGCTTGAAGAGTGCAATAGATGCATCATGTTGATGGAGAACAGAGACAATGTAAGAGTTAAAATTATGATGACGCACAATGTATGAATGGCACTACAGTGACAATTCTTTTTGGGTGTTCTAAACTAATCCAGTTGGCATAATGATGTGGAACTGTTTATATCTGAGGTAGACAAACCTAATCCTGGAGTTCCAGTGATGTTTCTGGTTTTTGTTCCATCCGAGCTTGATTGCCAGAGTTTGATAGATTATTAAGAGTTTGAGCCTGAATATTCAGAGTCTGAATTGTGAAACACTGCCTACCTTAAGCACATGGTCACTTGCGTTCATTAAATCTGATAATTAATCCAGTTGCGTGGTTATAAGTTTAGATGGAACAAAAACCAGGAACATCTTTGGCACTCCAGGGCCAGGGTTACCCTCCCCTGGATTATACAGCTGTATATTAAGAGTCCCCAGTCCTGGTTCCAAAAAGCCACAGGGTCTGCTGGATTTGCTTGTTTCTCAGAATTTAAATAATCAATTAAAGGGTAACAACGTATTAAAACCACTTATTTTAGCCATCGATATATATGGCTAGTTTACAGTTTAGCTTTTTTGAATATTCTAGTAAGTTATTTTTGGCATATTTTTTATAGTTAGTTTGATAGTCCCTTGTTTTTTGAGAGTTTGTTTTTCTGTCTAGCTTAGCAGGTAGCTAGCTAGTTTATTTAAAATAAATATATATAGAATCCGTTGCATCGGTGTCCGTTGGATCGAGGTTCATCTGTATATACTTTATTCAAAATAAATATATAGTATAAAACATAGGCTAGTTGAGCCAGGAGTTGTAGTATATGCATGCAACATGTTTACCTTTGCAACGTCCCTACAGGTTCACTGCACCACATGTGCACCTGTTGAAATGAAAACCAATTGTTGATATCTTGCAGGTAGTGTGACTGCCTACAGCCTGTGTAAAATGAGTAGCCTAACTGGCATGGGTAACTATTTGTACAGCATGTGATTTGTTGTTTGCTGACCGCATCATTATAAGCCCAAACGAGGCTATGTGTGCCGCCCCCCTACCACTCCAAAACATTGCCCATCCTCTCAATCTCCACCATTGCTTCTGCCTCGGCCGCTACTTGTGGCTCGGCAGGAGCTGGAGCTAGCGTGTTTGTTTTTGTGTGCATGAGAAAGAGAGAGAGAGAGCGTGAGAGAGGCACAAAGTAGCCGCTGGTAGTGCTGTCCAGAGTAGAATGAGCAAAAAGCTACTAGTGAAAAAAATAGCTGAGGTGTGGTTTGATACCTGGAGCTCAGCCCCTATGTTATTACCTTATCACACCCAGATTTTGCCATTTTTCTAATTTCAAAAGGGGGCAGGGTCTAGCTAAACCAGCGTGCTTTGTTACCCTTTAAAGCAAAACAAAAACCCGCACCCACACCGGCTCTTTGCGGATGAGGTTCCCCACCCCTGCTTTAAAGAGTAGTCTGATCAATTGATTGCATTGTTATCTCATCTGGATTCTTGGATCTGAACTGCTTGCTGAGTTTAAGATGAAAACAAAACCCAGCAAACCCTCTGGCACTACAATGGTGACCCTGTATTAGTCTCAAAGGGACTATTAAAAAAAACTATACTTCCTGAATGGTGACTCTGTATTAGTCTCAAAGGGACGACTAAAAAAACTATACTTCCTCAATGGTGACTCTGAGCACTTTGAAATGTACTAAAATGACAACGTGTCCTGTTTGTAACACATATTAAAATGAAAGTATCAATGGCATTCCTCAAAAACCTACAAATTGAGGGTGTTTTTTTGTTCAGTTAATGTCAGAAGGATGCTGTAGGATCATTATTATTTCAGCTCTATCAGGCCAGCTTGATATTATTTGGGCCCCTCCCCCAACCCTTCCCATACGCACGCTCTGTGGAGTGAGATAAGAGCATTCAACAAGTGGAAAACTTCCCCCTGCTGGACAATGCATTCCAGATATGCGCTAACACTAACTACAGTCATTAAAAGCCCTTTCACAAGCTGACGAAAGGTAATAATTTTTTGTTGAACAGCTACTGGGTGCTCGATATCTTGGCCTTGATTGTTTCTTTCTCCACACAAGACATTTCACTTACGGGAATGAATGCTTCACTCGAGCATCCAAGTCTTAATTTAATCTAACAGTGACTGGGAATTCATTCATTAGGAAGGTTATCCAGGCACATAATACAGTGGGTCAGTGGCTATGTTTGTCTGAACTGCTAATATGTGTATGTTCCAATAAAAAAAGGCATGCCCTTTGAGAAGATATTACTCACTCATCAATAAGGACTGTATTGAGTTTTGGCAAAAGGGCAACAGGTGCAATTTTCTAGATCCCATAGAGGATAATTATACTTAGCAGTTCTATTTCTTCCCAGAGAAAACAGCACCGATCACCGTTCCTGACCATCATTATTCTCAGGAGATCAATGTTTTTTTTGTTAAATGGACCAATGCTTCTTGATGTACGTAAATCAGTTATGTGTGCAGACAATTTCACAAAATACCTGCCCAAAAAGTTATTTTTGAAAGATCCTCAGTGTGAAAAGGGCTTATAAATGAGGTGTCTATCATTTATGTACTTTAAGTGAGTTACAAATTTGAATGGACTTGGAATGGAATGGAAATTCGATGATATAATCTCAGCGATGGTCAATATATTATTGAAAATATCCACTTACAAAGACATGAGCAACTGAAAAACTCAAGTCTGCATCTTGCCAAATCGGTGCAACTGATTGTCCAAATATGGCTGGGATTTATGTTTACTTTTAAAATCCAGCTACGTAAAGAGGGCAATAATTAACTGAATGTTTACACAATAATATAATGATGAATTAAATACTCAGTGTTAATTGTATATCATCTCACTGCCCTGAAATACTCACCACCCTTAAAAGACTGATATTTCTAAGGGCCCGAGGTGCCCTTATTTCTCTAGGTACCAAATGACTGACAAATGTTTTTTGGAATACATTTTTCAGAGTGACAAATGAATCAATCTAACCTGCAATAAAACTATAAAGGGATGTGATTGTTCTTGTTGTAAATACTGCATTGACACAAGGCCAGACTTAGATTTTTATTACTAAGCTCTGATAAGCATTTTACAGCCCTGTGGGTCATTGCACCATAAAAAAAGCATAACATGAGCCTTATATTTCTGTAAGCTCCCGTTTTAACAGCCTTACATCGTAATTACATTCTTGATATGCAGCAGATGTGTCATGGCGTTGTTAGATCTTCAGGGGGCTCGCTGACAAGTTAGTCTGGGAAACAGGGAGGCTGGACGAGCAGCGAAAATGTGAGACAGGCTTTCCGTCAGAACAAAGGGTTTTTCTGGGCTTGTTTGGACATCCAGAGGCAAATCGTTCTCCATGGGTTTCGGATTCCGGAGTAACAAGAAAAACAATACAGGCGCCGGTCACAGCCAGCTCAAAAAAGTGGACGCACAAAGTTTAAGTTTCGCATTTGTGTCATGTCAGCCTTAATGTATCCAAACATCGTTCCGCAGGCTTTTAAATGTGCGTGAGAGGTGTGAGGATCTGCCAGCGTTCCCATTGGCCGAAGACATGTGGGCAGGCTCACAGCGCAATGTCCGTCTTGCCAAATCTCATGTCGACAATTGTGGCGACGTAATCATTGGGGAAGTTCCACAGGCCTTAATGAAGTCCGGTCAACCATGAGTTTGCCTTAGCATGAAGCCATCCAATCAAGATTCTGGGAAGCAGTACACGTCCGCTATGCTGTGGGTAGTTTCATGCAAGCAAGACCCACTTTACAGTTATTAGTTGTTATGGCTGTGGATATATTGGATTTTGTTGCAAAAATATTTAGATTTCCAAGTGACTCCTCTTGTCTTGGATGGCACAGTGAGAACCACAGAGCACAAAGGCTCCATGAAAAAGAGGAGAGCCACTGTCCTTTGGCAGCCAAGGTAATACGACATTGCACATGTGCATTATTCATTCACATTTGCTGTGTAATAGAGGATATGGATATTATTGACACTGGATGCCGTTTGCCAAGTATCCTGTTACTTCCACCCTGGATTAGTAAAACACAGATTGCTTCCCGGCTCTGGGGATGCACTGGGCCAAAATAAAAAATTGCAACCCGCTTCTATTTCAATTGTATAAAAAAAAAAAAGAAAAAAGTTTTTGTTTTCTTTAATATAAATTTGGCACTGAACGTGGGCCTGAGCATGTCCAATGTCCACCCTAATTTTCAATGGCCAACTGTGTTCAACCACAGCCTCGTTCACGCGTGAATGCCACTGCTGATTCAGGAGAGTGTAGACATCCGCGGTTCTCCGAAGGAAACGCGTGATGTCGCGCATAGAGTGGAGTTGGAGGAAGACCTTTCACATGCGGCTTTAACGTGTAGTCCACGGGCACCTGAGCGATCAACAGGGGTCACTAGGTAGCCATGAAATGTGGACCCCTAACTGACTGAACCCTTCCATACCCTGGGCGACGCAATCAATTGAACCGAGTTGGCACCATGCGCCACAGTGTGGTATCTTAAAGGTGCACTGTGCAGCATCTTTAGCCTTGCTGTGGTCCTGTTTTTACTATCTCCTCTATCCTAAACCCCAACCGCTCACCTCCACTGAGGGCAAGAAACATGCTGGAGCACAGCAAGAAAAATGTCAAGCAAATATAAAATGAAAATAACGTTTTTAGCAACATGCATTGTTCTATATGGATGGTAACAGTAATTAGCAATGTTATTACGATCTTTACACTATAAGTGCACCGCATAGGAACATCGTTACTGTAACGGTAGCTACTCCCTAGTGCATTTGCAGCTACTGTATCTCGTGGTGTTTTTCCTTGTTCAGTCAGTCATCAAATTTTTTTCAGCTAAATGTCTAATGTTGTCTGAACGTTCATCATTAATGAAAATGAATGTAAAAAGAATTGTGTGTGAAAGAAGTAACGTTAATAGACCATATCTTGTCTATCGTAGCTAACTAATAGCCTTGTAAAGTAAATTACTTTTTCATGAAGATATTTACATACACATACTATTGTATGTATTATGTATATACAAATATCATTACTTTTCTCAAGTACAACATACTATTGCATCATTATATTAATTTGATTCAAAGGGTACCTGACTTGCTTACAGGTCCAACAGAAAACACGGTAACTCTGCGTCGGTAACTTTTCATCCCCTTGCTAAACTTCAGATGTCATCATTACGGAAAAGCAAATCCTAGGTTGTCTCTGCTTCTTGAACGTGCCCGTATTCCTTTTGAGATCCTGTGCCTTCAATATATGGACAGTTGGATCCTATAACAGATTTTATCCATATCCATATGAATCTCCGCTCTTGGAGAATCTCAAAGTGTTCAGATTTTCTGGGTCATTATGAATATTTATGAAGGGGTTTTGTTGAACACAGAACATCCATAGCTTGCACACCAACACAAATGGCACACAGAAGTAGAAGGTATGGAGAATGGAAGAATCACAGGAACTGACCATCTGGTTTGAATATTAAACATCTGTCATAATCTGGCCTCGGAATGGCCCTAAACATGACTTCACAAATCCCATGAAATTCCTCTCAATACACTGCAGCAAACACAGCTTTGTGTTAAGTGGTTCATCTGGAAAGTAACAGGTGGTCTAATTTAAGGAAATTAGTACTTGATAGACCATAATGGAAGGTGTCACAGTCCAGCAGTCTTTCATTATACTCAATTACATTGAGATGCATATTTTTCCATAGGTATGTATGCTATGTATGCATAGGGTGAACCAGTCTGAAATTCATGCCTTGGATATGTTTCATCAATTACGTTCCTCATCCTGACTTAACACAGGATTGAACCTGGGTATCCAGTGCATATTTTCTCATGGGTCTGTTTTTCAGATCTCGATAAGGTTTTGAAACCACTGGTGGAAAAATCACACACAACCTCATAGATAACTTTACCTGTCAAAGTAACTCACAGGCCTGTATTTAAAAATGATTATTTTCTCTGAAAGTAGCCTTAAGTAAAAACAATTCCCCTCTAAAGTTTTAAGAATCTGTCTGAAGGTGGTGATTCAAAAATGCCTTTTAAAACTTGACCAGGCATGTATTCTTACTGTACATGGGACATTCTTCTGGAAGATTATTTAGGGACATTCCAGCATGTTTTTCAAATAAGAAACAAAGCTGTCTTGTGAATTATCTTACATTATTTGACAGATAAAAGTAACAGTTCAGCGGGACAAATTAGGACTTCCAAACCAAATTAATTAAGTGTAAAGCTATCGTATATGCATGCATAAACGGTAACCTACTGTATATGGTATCAGGGTCATTGGTGTGACTTTTCATTAAGTGACTGTAAGTTTGTAAGGTTCTTACCTGTGTTAGCGTGTTCTGCTTTGATTTAAGAGGAGCTACTTTATTCCGAGTGGTTTCACAGGCCTGGCTAGTGTGGCCAATGAGAGGAAAGGAAGCACTGAGGCTTAGAGCAACTTCTTCCAATGACTTTTTATCTGAGTTATAATGTTTTACTTTCCTCCATCAATAAACTTGGTGCCTGGATTCAGTGAGAATTATGCTTGTAGCGTTTATATCCATCATGATGCCAGCAAGTGATAATTGCAGGGGATCACTTTTTTATAAAATATTCCTTTACAGTCATATGTCACTTAACTTAAATGATGGAAACAATAAAAAATGATGCCATTACATGATGATATTAGAACATTAATAGCATATTGTCGTCTAGAAACATGCTATATAACGTTATCATAAAAAATTGTTGCAAAGTACATGCGTTAGATTAAAGCATAAGTTTGCTATTTCCTACTGAATACATAACTTTGAACTGGATAATGTATTGCACAGAATTCAGAGCTACATAGTTATTAATGTGGTAACATAATTATTGACACTGAAATTCGAATGTTGGCTATGGAAAGCTATGGGTGTGAGAATAACATATTAAATGAATGCATGATAGGTCAATTTCAGAAATTTTTGGCCCTACAAATGCGATGGAAAAAGACCCAAAAAAGACCACGAATGGTCTATAAATGGCACAATCCACTTGTGCACATTGAAATTGGAAATAGTATATGCCTAAAACAGATGGTTTTTATATTGTGTTGGCTGTGTGAAACTGATGAGTGTTTCGTTATGTTACTGCTGTTAGGTCGTTGTGGTCAGGATCACATTTTATTTTACTTCAGTTATAATTACGTAAAAAAGCTTTCCATGTGTGTCCATCTATGTGCATGTCTCACAAGCACAATAAAGTATACTCTGAATTCATTTGAAAAAGTCAGAGTGATCAAAATATACAGTATATTCTTTTCAAAATGTAATAGTAGTATGTTTCAATGTTCTCAATAGGTCCAGTAAAATATCTGGTATATAACTATTCACAGAGTTCACATTCAGCATTATTTTCTGGAGGTTTAAACTCTTTTAAGAAGCAAACCTTTCCCAGGAGAAATGTAAAGTCAAACATTTAAAGTCACCATACATTTTCTTCTATGCTAACCTTCAATGATTCAAGATGAGAATATTTTGCTTAATATTTGCTTGTATATATAAAATACATGACTAAGAATACCCATGATATACATTGGCCAATATCCAGTAATACTGCATACGCACAATTACAAAAAAATGTTTTGAATTTCAGTGTAACAAGATACAGTAGTTTCACATAGTTTCCATATATTTTGCAAGTAGAACATACTGACAAATAACTACTATCCACACAATTATATATAAAAAATAAAAATAAAAGTACAGCGAAGGGTTAAGAAGGCAAGTCAGCATTACAAAAGTTTAGATTTTATTGAGGCATTATCTGAAGAAAAAGGTCTTCAGTCTGTTGTGGAAGATTGGTTTATTGGTTTATTGTTCATTTCAGCAAATTTACAGGTTCTCTTAAAAACACAATGCTATTTAAAAAACTGAATTATATTGCTGTAACAATTCTTTAATCAAAAAAATAGAACTAAATAAATAAATAGATATATCCTAAAACTAAGATGTGGAAAGCTAAAACCCATATCGATTTAATAGTCCAGCAAGATAGGGTAAATGTGAGTTTGAAGCTCTTTCTGTTCGGTGCCTTCCTGTTGCAAGCTTTTTGCTGTTGCGGGTCTGTCGCCCTGAGACTTTCTCGCGAAGGGGGGGTTATACGTAAGGCCAAGTTGTACGTAATGGAATATCTAGCGTACACCTGGGTGAAGTCGATGCGCAGAGAGCTGAGTACAGATCTTTTTCAGTTTGCCATGGAAGGGTACGGATTGTAAATTGGAATGTCGTCGTTGAGTTTCACCATAAAACCCATGCAGGAATAAACACGCATATTAAATGACCCCTCTTTACCACATTCTGCACCTTTTCCTATCATGCAGGCCTGTAGTAGCAAGTTTATTTATATAATTATAGGCAGGAGCACTGTTGCAATAGCAAACCTCCTTCTGAAACGGTCACGATAACATGGGCAATATAAATACGGTAAAATATTAACAGTTGGTAGAACTACAAACATCTGAATACGCAAACATTTTTCAGCAGTTACTATAAAATGTTATTTGCTAATACTGCTGTATTTTTCAATGATGCTATGACTGTGAAAATTTGAATACCAGCCAACCCAAACACATACTGTATGGACTAACCATTAACTGGTGCTTACTTTTTAATGACTTTCATTTTATGGTGCTGGGGCAGAATTGTGACTGTGTTCTTAACCACCTGACCTCTTTTTTACTCAAGAACAGATTTAATTCTGATCAATGTTTGCACCTTGTCGATTCCGTATAAAATGATTATGTGCATAAGACATAATAATAATAAAGAGCGTCTTCCAATGTACTCGCTGTTTGACGTCTTGAGATGATAGGGCTCAGGAGATATGAATCCTTGACTCCCCTCCTGAACGATTCACGTCCGCCTCCTCTCCTCTGCTCTCCTCTCTGTTGTGCCCTGCCGGCCTACTTCTGACAGAAAAAGACATGCAGTTAGCAATATTAAAGAAAGAATGACATAGCCCATATGCATTACCAGGACTTTCTTCGTCCCCGTCCACTTGTCAGGGAGATACGGACATTATTGACAAAGTGTGTTGTTTCCCACATATCCCATTACTTTTGTGCTCGGGAGCTGGAGGTCAGATCACGTCCTGCCTTTGGGAACAGAGGTTAAAAGATTGGCTCTCTCCCCTCAATCGCTATGAAAGGCATGTGATGGGAGCTCTCTTGCGTGATAAGCGTGTGGAACGCAGCTTTCAAATTCACACCTGAGCTAAACGACGAAAATGCCAACTGGCAGCAAACGCAGGGAGGTAAGCTGCAACGGAGTTGACTGAACAAACAAAAATGTTACCTTTTCTTTCCTGAGCACTGCAGTTCAGCACAAATCTGTGTCACATACCTCTAGGGCAGCAAACACATAAGATCTAAAGCCATATGTGTGCTACACATATAGGGCTTTATTTACTAAGATCTTTAGCAGGTGCAAAAACTTTTAGCACACGCAAAACTAATAACTCAACCAATGATTGGTGCAAAACAAATACCATGACCAATCATTTGTCATGTTATTGGTTTTGCGAATGCCGCTGCCCATATAGTTTCAGTGACAAAGTCAGGCAAGCATGCATGCATAGCCAAGTAGTTTCATGTCCCTGAAAACAATGAATGCGTAACCTAAAATATCCGGTCTGATTTGGGCTCAACCAACGTGGAAGAAGATACATTTTTGACTTTTTTTTGCACCGACGTGGCTAGAAATCATGTTCCAAATTCAAAGTGACTCTGAAATGAATGCCCGCCAAGAAAATCAGGCAGGGGGTTTAGATATCTGATGTTGTGCTGTTATTATTGTTTTACTTTGTCCAGTAATTGAGATGTGAATGAATGTGCTCACTGTGTGTGTGCTTGCAGTATTCCCGGGTCTCCTGGCTCCTCTGTACTCCCCGCAGCCTCTCCCTGAACTCCTTCTCCCCCGGATCCCTACAACGCCCAAGGCTCCTCTCAACAAATGCTCCCCCCAAAAACCCCCGTCTTCTGCGGAGTCCCGTCAGAGCTGGCCGTCTCTCCTCTAAGAACAAGACCCGGTGATATGCCAAAAAAATGGTCGGTGGTTTAGAAACAATGGCACGCCCTGTGCGATTGTTGCTCCTCCGCGAACCCCAGACGTCCTCCCCATAATAATCTGTGCTTTTGTTTGCGAAATCACTGTTTGCCTCCGCAAATTGGCTCTGTCAGTTTTTGGCCCCGGCGCCCCTGAGACAACTTGACCAACACGACTGCTTCTCTTGCCAGGGGCCGCAGAAGAAAGGAAAGGGGAATGAAAGAAAGGCTTTAATTGCTGCAGGAATCTAGACGTTTGGAAAATTTGTTGGGAAATCTGTGGGTAATAAGACAAGATCTGCAAGATGCAATTCAATCTGCTGGGTGTTGTCCCTCCTGCATTTCAAATGCCAACTTGTGTGACTGTCCAGACCAACTCCCCACAAGCTCAATGCGCGAGAATTATTACAAATTATGTAAGTGTGCGTGCATGCCTGCGTGTGCATAGTTTTGTGTGTGTGTGTGTGTGTGTGTGTGCGTGTGCGTGTGCGTGCGGAAATGAAAGAGAAAGATGATTACACAGAGGCTGGATAATGGATGTAGACATATGTACACTGTACAGCATGCCCAGTCTTCCAAGATGCAAAGAAAAACTATTTGAGTGTCCAGTAAGAAAATTGTCCATAGTTATGAAGCTAACGTACAGTTCTATAATTAAAAAAGGAAGCAATTTGAAATGAAATCATTGTTGGAGACTGTGAGCAGTGGAATATTGGGCTGATGCAAAATGTCTCCTTTCCAAGTGTCCTAGAAGTACTTTGACTGCAGCTTTGCAGCGAGGCAAAGATAAGCAAATTCTTCTGAAGAATAATTTTGTGAACTAACAAAATTATAATGTCCCAGCGTTGGCACAGGTATTTTCAATATTCAGCATGAATCATTATTTGGTAAATTATGGAACTAAAAAGAAAATCAGAAATAATAAATTTTTTGCCAATCACTATTAATCACTATTAAGTCACACTTGATACATGCCAGCGAACACATTTCCAGACACCCATGGGTAATATTTTAGACATCAAAATAAAAGTTTTTACTTATGAATTAGGAATGTTATGAATGTCAGAGTGCACAGGGCTCTTTGTCTCCCTGACATCACACTGTTTTACCTGTGCAAAATTAAAACAAAAAGGTGCAACTGCTTGGGACAGTAATGCAGGGATGAAAAAAATGTTTTAATACCGTTTTATGTATATTTTAATGTCTGTCCTTCAAAAAGGAGGGGGTCAGGTGGGAGGCAAGAATCATGGAGAGTGGGGTGTGGAAAGGGTTGACAGTGACCAGAAAAAATGAAATGAAGAAAGAGTAACTTGTGACACAATACATAATGGTACTATCATGTGGATACATCGGTGTGGGGTAGTGGGGCAAGGGTGCACAAAGTCTCATTTTTTTCAAACTCAAAACTCAACAACTACAATACTTTAAGCAGTGCTTGGGACAAACTCCACACCTCTCCAATTTTGACAGCCAGTTGACAAACTCATTGTTTTATGATTCGATAATCTTATTTTTCACTTTAGATGACCTCATGGTTGTTGACAAGTGGCCTTTCATTCGAAATGGCTTCCCAGTAAGCATTAGCTAAGTTTTATTACACTCCAGTTGGCTCCTAGCTCATACAACACATAAATAAGACCGGGATCGTTTTTCATTCGCTTTTAGTATAATTGATTACCGTGCAAGTGAGCAGCTTTCTGAATATAGATTGCAAGTCTTATGCTGCAAAATGAACATATACTCAGTCTTACAGATGAGAGTGAAGCTGGTTCTTATGCTTATACCTGTTAAACTTAACAATTAGACACAAAGAAGATAATCAAAGGCTATGCAGTACTATAAACGTGAATTCGATTTTGTTCAGTTCTCCAGACCCTTATTGGTCAACTACGGGGCATGCAATACATGCATGTCAGATGTTTACCATGCAATTAGTCAACAGTTTACTTTCCACTAGCCTACATAACACGTTCTTATGCACCTATCACAACCAGCAGCATATTGCAATTTAAGACATGTATTGCTTAATGAATGCAGTGAATTTTACAAAACAGATTCAAAATATTGGATTCAAAATTGACAGGGCCAGTGATATTTGCCATAAATTGTGATAGGCTGTGAGGACTGCTTATAATAGATGTTACTGTATGTCATGTTATAACAGGTTACAGCATTATACAGGCTTAACGGTGTATAGTTCAAGTGTTTTTTAGATGTACCAGGCACATGCCAAGACAATGTATCTTAGAAGGCAATATTCCTTTAAAGTGATATTTCAGTTTTGTGTGACATAAGTATTTTGTGGAGCCTACCCCATTGTATTTGCATAGCATGAATACTAGCAACATGAGCTGTCCCTGCTGACCGTTAACGGCATCGCTGTTGCTCCCAGTTGTCAAGCTCCCAATTCACTCACATTCATTTTCAGGGTCTCACTAAAATTAAGCATTTTATTGCACAAACTACAGCGGATAAAACATTGATAAAAGAGAGCACTAGGGTTAAAGGGCCGATATGTTAAGTTTTTACATGCATTAATTGCTTTTAATTGCCAATCTATGAATAAAATTGTAACGTAACTTAAAAAATTAGACCTTCCCCGACTTTTTCCATAGCATATAAAAGCCTATGGGCTGATTTTTATGGAAAAGCTGCGGGTCGGATTCGGGTTGGATTCGGGTTGGATTTGACGGGAAAATTAAGGATGTGACATCAAAGCGTGCTTCCGAGTGCCTTGCCTCTCTCTGCTGGCCTTCCCCCCACAGCACCACAATATAAAGGCTAGCGAACTGAACTCCAGTCGTCTAACACAACACTAGCTATTTATCTGCAGAGAAATGAACCAGTCAACCAGCAAACGACCGATCGAGTCCACCAAAGGCAAAGGTTTTATCGACCAAAGCCCGTTTGGCCAAACGGCAGTGTGACCGAAATCGGACAAAAACAAGGGTGAACATTGGCCGGGCATTCCAGCCATGGAGAGAGTTTGTTGTTGGGGATCAAAACCAACCCCGAGCTGGTGTTCTTCCTATTAGACAGGTAATGTTACTTCAAAACACGTGAAATATACTGTGATGTTCCTGATGCCAGCGTTGGAATGTGTGAGATGTTGCTTACTTAATTGCTAGGCTAGCTAAGTTACATCTTGCTGGCTAATGTTAGCTATGTTACATATAGCCGGTTTAAAATGTACGTGTTTGTTTTGAAGTATTTTCAAGTTTAAATTAGCTATAAATAGAGTTGACAACTGACAGTAGGCTAGAACTCCAACTCTATCTCAGTTGTTAGTTGATATTGTTTAATGACAAAACTAATGATCTGTGTTAGTAGCTGGCACTTTCCTTAGTATATAGGCACCTACCCTGGGTACCAACTCCATTTAAGTTGAATGTGTGAACTCATGCACAATGTTCCCATATTCATGGAGGGCAATGTATTGTACAAATATTTCCTGCAAGTAGTTATCCGATTTCAATCACTGAATCCATGCCTATTTAATTTTCTGCCATGGCATTCTGTTCAATCTGCCTGAAATGTAACATTTTAGCCCTTCCACTATTGAAGCCTCTTATTTGCTGGCTTATTGTGAATATTCACGAAGGGGCATGGTTAATGATAGCTTATCCGAACGATGCAGACGGCACAAGAACCTTCTCTTGCCCACTGGAAACATCAAAGCCACAGAGTTACAGTGTGCAGTGCAGAAGGAAAGACAGGAATCAGATAATCTTTGCCACGCCCCAGGAGGAGGGACAGCATTTGAAGGTCAGCGTCCAGACAGCTGGGAGAGCTGACCTGGAGAGGGGAGTAAGACACCTTGCCTTGGACTGCCCCAAGAGCCCTTGTCAGGAAGGTGGCCTTGCTTGTCTTTCTCTCACCGTCTGTGGCGTGACTTCACACTCCTTGATCAGGGAGGGTGCTGGAGGTGGGTGGGGTCCCTGAGGTTGACAGCGGCTTCGGGAAGAGACCCAGAGAAGAGCTGCTCCAGGCCTCCTCCACTCCAGATACCCCACTGGGCACAGGAAGGTTTTTAGCTTTAGAAGAGGGCCAGCTGGTGCATTGTTGTCATTGGGACTTGCTCCCAGAGAAACTGCAGGGCAGGCCAGGGTCAGCTGCAGCCTCTGGGACATTAGAAAGGATAAATAGAGGCGGCCTGACATGGCATCCACTGAGACTGACCTACTTCACCACGGTGAAGGAACGTTGAGGCACAGAAGAAAACTTTATACCGGCAAAGTTGCAAACACTGAAACGGAGGGCAAAGCACCCACACCCCACCCAGCACAGCACAGGGTTATGCAAGTGTGGCACAGACTGATGACATCACATCTACCTGAGGGGGTTGGGGCTTGGGGGAGGTTGAAGCAAGCGGGAAGGAGAAGTGGATCCCCGGCAGGGGAGATATCGCCGCCGCGCACTTGGCTGACGGCTCTGCCCTTATTGAAAAATCAATGCCCATTTGTGCGGCCGGCATGCGTGGCCGCCAGCCAACCACCCTGAAATCACCTAATGAAGTCTGATCCCGTTACCTGATGCCTGATTTACTGTGTCAAAGTGACTTTGCAGTTGAAGTCATCGCTTTCTGGGCCCAGACGTTTGTTAACCGCGGTCACTATTGTTCCCTCCCACCACGACGGCCCCTTAAGTTGATAGCCTTGTTATTGTTTTTGTCAGTAGCACGGATTATAAATCTTAAAAAGGTCATAGATTGTAATTGCAGAACAGGTCTAAATGTTTAATCCAAAGTCAGTTTGCATTTTCAAAAGATTCAAGACTTTAAACAGTGTAACACACTCAAAAATTTAACTACCTGTATTCTTTTCGTTATATGCCATAAAAGTTAGTGGTCGGGTGCCGTTAAAGAGTATGAGCTATGTGTAAAAATAGCACACGCTTCATCCAAGGTGATAAACCACTAAATCTCTCAAAACGACAGTAACTGAAAGCAGACTATGTGGTCCAGAAAGTAATTATGTAATACAGAAATACGATCTCACAGCTGTGCATTCCATTCTCATTTAGTCAAATAAAGACATTTTAATAATGTCCTTGAGAGCACTCTCAGTTCTTCGCTCTCGGATGAATCTGGCCAATCAAGGAGAAGTGGGGGGTGGATGCCTTTATTGTGCTGTGAGTGACACTGTTATGGACGAATGGGAGGAATGCACCTCCGGTCGCCCTTTGGCAGGTCATCACTCAAGATACCCAAGAGTTGGGATACACATACACCCCAATCGCCAACCGCCCCACCCCCACACTTGTGTGCTCTGCCTACAAAACAGCCTTCAGAGTTCAGCTCACCACACTCATTCCAAAGTCATTGACGGGTGTGAAATAGTGCCTTATCAATACCTTCAGTTCCTGCAGGTCTCCCATTAGTCAGACTGGTTTCCATGCTGACGGTGAGAGGAAATAAATCAAACGCACGCGCGGCTACGCGTGAGGAATTTTTACATGTTCATTTTTCCCTTCCTCCCACCGAATTTCTCCTTGTCCACCTAATATCATAAACGTAGCGGAACTCCCGGTTCATTGTTCGCCTTCTTCTTTAGCTCCCATCCTCGAACCTCCCAGCGATGCATAATGCAATTTGGTTGATTAAAAGAAAACATTACAGGGTGGCTTATTGAATTTGACAGCACGTACGTATCCGGATTTCGCCAGCCACTTTCTTTATTGCCTGAAATAAAGAGAATCGCGTCATCCCCAGACAAACCTTGGCAAAAGGACATTCTGTAGGGCGGAGATTTGTTTAGGGCCCATGCTCTTCTGCGCATGCTGTTCTAACCTTGAGCGTGGAAGAGAGAGAGAAAGAGAGAGAGAGAGAGAGAGAGAGAGAGAGAGAGAGAGAGAGAACCCTTTTTGGCACGAGCAGACTGAAATGAGTCGTTTTATTTATATCAATAAACAGAGAGATTTGTCATTAATCTAATGAGAGTGAGGTTAGAGGTACTCGCCCCCATCTCTGCCTTTTAAAGATGAGTCATCCATTGTTTTAAAAGACTCCGGATTGAAGAGGAGATTGGGGTGGGAGGGAGGGGTGTAGCTCTGAATACTAATCACCTGTCTGATCACCCCGCCATTGGTCACACTGCATGTCTTGTGGTCCCAGGCTATTACCATGGCACAGACCTTCTACGGCAGAGTGCTGTCAAGTCCCAGCGCTGTTGGCCAGAGGTTATTGACTGTAAAAATGTTCATACTGTTCCCCAAAGATGGCATTTTTGAATGACAGCATCACCGTCTGTAATCCTTTTGCTTTTATGAGTAAAATCTTTTAAGGCAATGTGGGTAATTATAAAACTTCACAGTAAGGTCCCTATTATTAAGCATTAATAAAGCATTAATAAAGCATTAATAAAGCAAGAATAGTTAAAGCAAAAACAATTCTCACGTTATTAACAGCAATTCATTATTTAGTCTGGTCTGTTATTAAGATGATTTAATTGTTTTGCTGTGCCTGTGTTAAAGCAACCACATATCATCTCTTGTATTGTAAATGTTTTATGGGAGCTTATAAACCATCCAATGTAGCTATAGCATTCAATTACTACTTTATCAGTGAGCCTAAAGACACAAAAATAAATGTTAAAGATTCGTTCAAAGTTATTTAAATGATAAATAGCGACACTTTGCTAAACGTTAGTTTTTATTAAAAACCACTGTGATACAGTTATTTGATACAGGCCTAAAACTGGGGCAAAAGAACAAAGGACTGGAAACCAGCTTACTTCTAAACCTTTCGCAGTTGTAGCACATAATGTCATCCTAACCATTATAAGTAACTTTAAATGTCATAGATGACCCTTAAATGCAGTAAAATATTGCAACAAAAAATTGCTTGGCACTCTATTCTTTATGATGTCATTGCATAAATTTAAGTTTTGCTTTCATTTTGTAAATTGCATACAAGGTAATATAAAACAAATTCAAAGTCATCTAAAAGGTACAGTCATGAAGGATTACGCTGTCTGACTCTCACAGAATTCCACCTCACAGTGACAGTCAGTGGTCGGGGGACTGTCTGAATGAAATGACATCATCTGACATTGGGAGTCAGAGCTGCAATCTGCTTTAAAAGTGTTGGTCAGAGTTAAGCCAACAGGCACAATGAATATCCCGAGTCACAAATGATCAATTAACTTTGAGTCTCAATACTGGTCACATGACCAAGAGAAGCCAATCCCATCAATGGTAGTTGATTCTGACCTTTATGTACTTAATAACATATTGTCTCAGAAACAAGTTCAATATGGTTCTGTGGAGCAAATGTGTCAGCCAGCAGTTCAAGTCTCTGAAATCAATGTGTCAGCCATCAGTTCAAGTTTATCATGCCCCAGTGTATTGTATATAATTTTACCTTTATGTACTTTTTTTGATTGAAGGTAATCTCTGTTATATAAAATGAAGCTATATTCTCATACTGTTGCCAAATGTGACAGGGCAAGAACATGACAATGCCAAGGTTTTGTAATATGGTCTAGAAGATGATCTCAGAACATCCCCTCTGTATGACATAGCAGTTTCTGGAAAAATCCCATAGCTCTGCTCTTTAAGAGCTCCAGATGGGTTGAATTGGATAGAGGGGTACAAATATAGTTATCAATTAGAGGGGATTTATCAGAGTGATTCCTACCTCCAGCCAATGGTTGTTCATGATGTCAGTCCAAAGACACTCGCAGGTTTTTATGTAAAGCACATGCTTGTGAGAGTCCTTGTTCTCCATTTCAGTGATTACAAGTCAAGATCGAAAGGAGAAAAGGAAGGGAATGTTACAGAGGAAGATTACACATGAGGATGCCATCCACTAAGCTCTGGCAAGGCATGGGATTACGGTGGTACTTCCTGCAAATGGCCTTTAGAGGCAACACTTCTACATTATTCCATAATGCAGTTCACCAATCTGCCAAACCTGCCATACCAATGCAATAGTTTAGAAAAAAGGTAAGGGGGAGAACAATTACCATTGCTTTTCCTGTCATTGCTTATTGGCTTCTTTCTCTTTATTGAAAAAATTATGATAATCCAGTGTTTTGTCTTTAGTTTTTGTCGGTCATTGGATGCCCAGGGCGCTGAAACTGCAGCACATGGTGGTAAATATGCTGTGGCAAAACGAGTGATCCCGGAAAAGTGTGGGCATGTATCTTGCATGAGAGATCTTAGCTACCCAGTCAAGAGCTATAGTTTGACTGGAACAGGTGGTCAAAACAAGTTTATACAATAGCACTCACAGAATACTGCTTTAAATCGATTCATATACATTCACATATGTATTTGCAAATGCATGCACGTGTGTAGACTTTATTTAAGTATGCATGCATATGCATGTATGGGTATCCATGTGAATGTTATGAATATGAATGCATCCATAATGTGCAATTTTGTGATAAGGAAATATGTTTTTAATCACAAAATAGTCAGGGTTTAAGCATTTTAGTGTTGCAAAATAAATCATGAAGTGAACAGAAAATATGACTCTTCAGTGAATAATATATTTTATGACGAGACCACTTCTGAGTTGGTGTCTTATTGACAGATTTCTACCAGGGTTGAAAACATTGTATTCCTAAATCTGTAAAATGTATGAGGAAGGTATTTATAGAAGCTAAAGCCTGCCACCTTGTGGTTGAGTTGTAAAATAACATAAAACGGTAGGTATCGCCAAAGGTAATTTCATAAAAAAAACAATGGCTGAAAAAGTAGTTAAATAATCACTTATGGTAGTGCTAGCTACAAAATAACAGTAATAAACCAGCCTCATCTATAAAAAAAAAAAGCATAAATAACAACAATATCCATATGGTGAGGTGTCAGCTTGTTTTACTGAAGCTAATATAACAGGCACTACTGTAGCACATCTAAAGTCTGTAAGCACTACTGTGCCAAGACCGTGCTGTACTGTATGTGCTAACTATAATGCATAAATTGTCTGTGAGCTCATTAATGTGCGATATGTCTCCAAGCTCAACTGTGCTGCAACTCTATCTGACCACTCCCTGAGCTCTGCACAGGACCGTTGCCATAGCTACAGGACCAGTGTACAGCTGTCCCTGGGGACCAGGGGAGAGCTGCAGAGTGCTGCGATCGATGACCCAGCGAGCTGCAGGCCAAACTGTCAGATAAAGGGGAGCAGAGATATCTTGGGAAAGGGGTGAGTCAGGAAAACTGAACTTACAGTGTGTCCTGGATGGAGGGCATCTGGTCTGAACTGGTTGGTGGTTAAAATATAATTCAATATTCAGACCGGAAATGATCTGAAGCGATAGCAAAAGGATGCACTAAGCGCCGAGGCCCAGACAGACTCCAGTGGGAGTTCCTTTAAAGGTTTTAAGATTGTGGGCGGGCATGAGTGACAACTCTCTCTTTCTCTCTTCTCTTTCTCTCTCTGCACGTATGTGTGTTTGTTTGTGTGTGTGTGCTTTGTGTGTATATGTACCTGCAGGTGTACAGGCCTGCATTTGTGAGGAAAAACAAAGATACCTTCATGCTTTTTCATGTTTTCTTGGCACCCCTTGATCAATTCAACACCATTTCCCCAAATATCTAATACAAGACAATAAAGTAGCAAGGAAATTCTGGAAAGAATTCAAGTAGGTGTGATGGAGAAGACTCATTGAACTGAACTTCCGATTACTGGCCAGTTATCAAGACAACAACACCAGCATGTTGAAGGCTGGATAATGTCAGTCACTCGCCACAAGCACAAAAATTTAATATGGATATATATTTTAAAAATATGGATAATAACAAGATAGTATAGGTTCAATCAACCTATAATGTTTTGTTCATTCCGTTCATGACTGCTTTTTCACACATGGTACCAGCTTTAGCAAAAAAAAAGCTACATGCTTTGTCAATCGACCATGGATGGAGCTTTACAAAGGCTCTGGAAAATGGCTCCTTAAGCCAAGTCAGCTTAGGTCAAATTGTAACTTTAACGTAGGTCGCAACTTTTTAAAAGTAATTTTCATGTAACTGCTTTTCTCCCAATGGTAACTTAGCTAAACTACTTCAAATAATAGTATAGTGGAATAATTGGTAGCTTAGTTAACTACGTTTTCAGAATAGCTATCTCTTCTGTGTTCACTGGCATTGCATTGAATACCAAAGACAGGTGGTTCCACTAATCTGACATTAGTCATTTAGCAAGATTGATAATCATGGAATTTACAAAGAAATGTACAGGGAAATTGTGTGTAGGCACCAAAATTGCCACAATGCAAGTTGTTACATATGATTTGCAACAAGTTTCAGATGCTGTCCGGTGGTACACTGTCCAATCTTTGCTGTGCGGTCTGGACATGCCTGTTCGCCGGTCTCTGGGCACTCAATGTAACAAGTCATTACAGCTCAGAGATGTTCAGTGAGGCTCGGAAAAGAAGGACATCCGAGGTTTAACTGCCGCTCTCTCATTTTAAAATAAAGCTGCCGTTTCATGAGCAGCAGGAAGATGCGTCCTCCGAAATGTTCTCACGTCAAGAGGGGCTTAATGGAAGGGCACTGAGTGCAGTCCCAGGACATTATCAATGAAGAGCTCTGCAGTCGAGCTGCCATCAATCACTACAAGTGTAACATTGTAGATACGTGGCACTCCTGCCCAGGCTATCACGTTACCTTTCAATAGATTCATCTGGCATGCGCAACAATCCCCACGTTCTCTCATTTATACAATCAAATTCCATAATTAAACACGTCAGTCTACATTTTAATAGAAGAGTCATGTCATGTCAGAAACTGACTCTTTTGTGTCATGGATTAAAATGTGTCATGTAAAATGTACGTGCTCATAAAGTGTGTCCTGGGCTCAGGTTTGAAGCCACTAGTCTGCAGACATTTTTTCATTAGAGAAACTGACTCTTTTGCAGGAAAGCACCTGAGGTGCTATTGACAGTGGCCTGGATTTAGTAAAAATTTTCCTTGAGCTTTGGCCTGAATTTAGCAAACATTTTCTCTGAGCTTTGACCTGGATTTAGTAAACATTTTCCCTGAACTTTGGTCTGGATTTACGAAACATTTTCCCTGAACTTTGGTCTGGATTTAGTAAACATTTTTCTCGAGCTTTGGCTTAGATTTAGTAAACATTTTCCCTGAGCTTTGGCCTGGATTTAGCAAACATTTTCTCAGAGTTTTGACCTGGATTTAGTAAACATTTCCCCTGAACTTTGGTCTGGATTTACTAAACATTTTCCCTGAACTTTGGTCTGGATTTAGTAAACATTTTTCTCGAGCTTTGGCTTAGATTTAGTAAACATTTTCCCTGAGCTTTGGCCTGGATTTAGTAAACATTTTCCCTGAGCTTGGCCTGGTTTTAGTAAACATTTTCCCTGAGCTTGGCCTGGTTTTAGTAAACATTTCCCCTGAAATTTGGCCTGGATTTAGTAAACATTTTCCCTGAGCTTTGGCCTGGATTTAGTAAACATTTTCCCTGAACTTTGGCCTGGATTTAGTAAACATATTCCCTGAGCTTTGGCCTGGATTTAGTAAACATTTTACCTGAACTTTGGCCTGGATTTAGTAAACATTTGCCCTGAGCTTTGGCCTGGATTTAGCAAACATTTTCCCCGAGCTTTGGCTTGGATTTAGTAAACATTTTCCCTGAGCTTTGGCCTGGATTTAGTAAACATTTTCCCTGAGCTTTGGCCTGGATTTCGTAAACATTTGCTTTGAGCTTTGGCCTGGATTTAGTAAACATTTGCCCTGAGCTTTGGCCTGGTTTTAGTAAACATTTGCCCTGAGCTTTGGCCTGGTTTTAGTAAACATTTGCCCTGAGCTTTGGCCTGGATTTAGTAAACATTTTTTCTGAGTTTTGGCCTGGATTTAGTCAATATTTTCCCTGACATTTGGCCTGGATTTAGTAAACATTTTCTCTGAGCTTTTTTCTGGATTTAGTAAACATTTTCCCTGAGATTTGGCCTGGATTTAGTAAACATTTTTCCTGAGCTTTGGCCTGGATTTAGTAAACATTTTCTCTGAACTTTGGCCTGGATTTAGTAAACATATTCCCTGAGCTTTGGCCTGGATTTAGTAAACATTTTACCTGAACTTTGGCCTGGATTTAGTAAACATTTGCCCTGAGCTTTGGCCTGGATTTAGCAAACATTTTCCCCGAGCTTTGGCTTGGATTTAGTAAACATTTTCCCTGAGCTTTGGCCTGGATTTAGTAAACATTTTCCCTGAGCTTTGGCCTGGATTTCGTAAACATTTGCTTTGAGCTTTGGCCTGGATTTAGTAAACATTTGCCCTGAGCTTTGGCCTGGTTTTAGTAAACATTTGCCCTGAGCTTTGGCCTGGTTTTAGTAAACATTTGCCCTGAGCTTTGGCCTGGATTTAGTAAACATTTTTTCTGAGTTTTGGCCTGGATTTAGTCAATATTTTCCCTGACATTTGGCCTGGATTTAGTAAACATTTTCTCTGAGCTTTTGTCTGGATTTAGTAAACATTTTCCCTGAGATTTGGCCTGGATTTAGTAAACATTTTCCCTGAGCTTTGGCCTGGATTTAGTAAACATTTTCCCTGAGATTTGGCCTGGATTTAGTAAACATTTTTCCTGAGCTTTGGCCTGGATTTAGTAAAGATTTTCCCTGAGATTTGGCCTGGATTTAGTAAACATTTGCCCTGAGCTTTGGCCTGGATTAAATCAACATACAAACAGTTTTTCATTTTTATTTTGGTCATTTTTGAGCTCACTGGACTATCTGGAGAAATAAACAATTATATTTAATTGTTCATCAAAGTTAAGGTCTGCTGATTGAATCCAGGCCAAAGTTATGGTCAAATGTTGACTGAATCCTGCTCAGGGTTAATCCTGCTTCACAGTTATTGATTAAATTCAGGCCACAGTTTATTCCGTGAACATTCAGTGAGAAGTGGGCCACTGTGTGGTCTGCTGGCCGGTAATGGATGACTATGTAGCTGCCTCTGCACAATTACTCATGTGTGGGTTACTCTTACCTGGTTGGAAGAAACCAACTATGGGTACAATCATAAACATCGAATGTGCTCATGGTTTTCCAAACAGTGGCCTATCAATTACTAGAAGCCAACGATGGTAACTATGTGCTCATGGTTTTCCAAACAGTGGCCTATATCAATTACTAGACCACGTGAACAAAAAGAGAACATATAAACTCCACGCAGAGAGGATCCGGGACTCAAACCTGGAACTTTCTTCTTGCATGGTAACACTGCTAATCACTGTGCCACCCATCACAATTTCTATTTAAATGCAATGTCTTGCCGGGTTGGACATGTTTGAGTGTGAATAGCAGAAAGAGCCACAGTGACCACGGTTACAAGCACATCATCATTCCAATCTTATTTGGAATACTGAAGTATTCTGGTTACAATACCTACAGCCCTTGTAAACACTTTATTCCGAAAAGCAAAACCCGGTTAAGCCCTTATTCCAAATGTGCGGAATCCAAATAACATGCATATGCTGATAATAATCAGAAAATTAAAACCATGTGAACACCGTATTTCGTTTATAACTCATTAGCATAGTCTGTGCATGCATTTGGAAGGTGTTGAAGTCAGTTAGCTAGGTTACTGTAAAAATGTTGGGGCAAGCACAAAGCCCTCACTTCCGAACCAACAAAGAGACATAAGACTACATTTCTGTATTCAAATAATTAAACATTGTGCAATACATGGACAGTGGAAAACATCAAAATAGCGTATTTGTTTAAGGCTGTAGTAGACAAAATAAAAGATGCTCAGTCGAACAACAAGTCGACACAGGTGGAAGACCCTGAAAGGAATGTATTTTAGGTGGGGTTGTCACCGTTAATGTGTGTGTTTCATTTTAATTACAATTATTAATTACAGTACAGTTGTTAAATATAGGATACTAGAAATCTGGTCATAGATCTGCATTCATGGGTACCGCCACAACCAAAATAAAAAAGTGGTTCATTTGTTTTAGAAGTTTAACACACAGATATGATTTGCATGACTTTAAGCGATAACAGTAATCAATCTAATTCCAAGAAAAAAAAATACCACGGGTTCACACCCAACGAATTTTAACACTTTGTGCACATGGAAGAATTACTAGGAAGCCGTCACTTGGCGCTGACAGAAGAATGTAAACGGAATATTCAGCTAACCATGTGTAAAGGAATAAAATCGGGTTGTTCTTTTTATGGCACATGTAAACGGCATAATCTGAATATTACTGTAACCAGAACAAGGATAGTTATTTGGAATGATGGTATGCATGTAAATGTGGTCAGTGTTTTGTTTAGTCCCACCTCTAACTCACAAATGCCACAACAACATTATTCTGTTGATAAATGGGGCATGTTTTATCCTTAATGCCTTCCTCCGTCTTGATTTAAATTATATATCTTCACTTGATTGCACCTACAATGGGAAAGAATACTAGCAAAACTAGTTCCCTATAGCCAATAGGAGCAAAAGGCTGTCACTCAGTCCCCTGTCACTCTAAATACAGTGAGTAATCACAGGTCCTCTTGGCAGCTAACAGGTATTTCAATGATGCCTGTGCAATCACTCCTGAATTTTGTTACCATTTTTCCCTTGTTAATTATAATGCACAAAACGTGAGAATGCATACAATTTTCAATAAAGTGAGCGAACAACTTCACTAGGCAGCATTAAAGCTGTCTGTAGGTGGAATATTGTTTTAATTGATCGTCGCTGGCAACCTTCAATGCCTCTGTGCTTAGGGAGGCATGATAGCTCATTTGTGTTGAGAAAGCAATGTTTTTCTCAATGGCGTTGTTATTCAGCAGATTGCTCCAGGGAACGGTCTGAGAGGGAAATCATTGCTGCAGCACATTGATGTTTTTTTTTTTACCTTTAAAAATATCTCTTACCAGCCAACTCGATTATTCCAGTAAGCTTGACAGAAATCAACCGCAGCCGTAATTGGAAACAGATGTATAAATGCAACAATTGGCAAAAAAAATGGGGGGTAAATGTAAACATAGGCTACAGTATTATTCTCTACATCAGAATTTTTTTTTACTGAATAGATGATAGAGAGAGAAATATCTTGTGGACACTTCAATAACGTGTGCCTGGATAGCATTCAGGCCAGATTTTGTGAATTGTATAGTCAAATATATTCTCCTGCGGGTCCTAAATAATAAGACACAATTAGCAAAGACTAACCACGGTGAAAAGTAGTGACACCACTCGAATAAAGCGCACTGTTGAAGTCATTTGCTTGAAAAAGGCCTAGAGTATTGGTCTTGACACAGGTTTCAAATGGAACAGGTAAGCATATGGTAATTAAGGAATGAATGACATGCAATGAAGTACAAAGCCATGTTCCTGTCTTTACGTGTAGCATCACCTTGGAAACTGAATACTCAAAGTGGTGGCTAATTAAAAACTGGGAAGACATTGTACAGGGACTTCAGCCAATTAGTTGGGTGTCATCGTCTGTCTTAATTATCTTTTATGTGTGTACAGTGATCAAGGCTGTGTTGCTGACATGTGAAAAATAACATTTAGACTAGAAGTATGGTTTCATTCATTAACGCTGAGGACAGTAAGAACAAGCCAGTTTTAGCTGATTTGTCACTAAGCCTGTCTTCCCACTCTGCCAATGTTATGCCTCATATGAAAAGCCACAGTAAATGTATCCGCAATAACATAAAATGCACAGATAAGACTAACAAAACTCTTTCACTACATTTCTGTATGCCATAATGTTCACATAAAGGGGCTATATGTAATATTTTTACATGCAGGAATCACTTTTCATTTCAACTTTCTCCATTGCGTATAAGAGCCTATGGTTTGATTTTTATGTAAAGAATTTAGGTCGAATTTGCTGGGAAAATAATTTTGTGAATGAAGGATGATACGTCAAACTGCAATCCTGAGTGCCTTCCCTCTCTCTGACTGGCCCCACAGCACCACAAGAGCTAGCGAATTGAAGTCATGTAACACAACACTAGCTGCTGAGAAATGGACCAGTCAACCAGCAAACGACCGGTCCAGTTCACCAAAGGCAAAGATAAAAGTTTTTCGACCGAAGATTGGCCAAACGGCAGTGTGACTGAAATTGGGCAAGAACAAGGGTGAACATCAGCCAGGCATTTCAGCCATGGAGAGACCTAACGTTACGTTTGTTGTTGGAGATCAAAACCGACCCTTGAGCTGGCATTCTTCTTGGACAGGTAACGTTACTGCAAAACATGAGAAATATATTGTGATCTTTCTGATGCTGACGTTAGTTTGGAATGTGTGAGAGGTTGCTTAGGCAACTTGATTGCTTGCTTGTTAATGTTATCACTAGCAAAATACTGTCTGTGTGGATAACGTTAGCTAGCTAAGTTGCATCGACTCAAACCCGACTCCTGGGGCTGATCTGGCAGAAACGTTAGCTGACTAGCTTGTTTACAAATTACTTTACCACGTTACCAAACAACACCAGAACCAGGCCAGGTAGTAGCAAACCAAGTGTTGCTTGCTCCCGAGTGTGAGGAAGCGCACTAGCAGCAGGCTGCTGGCTGCAGTTCACTTACTGCCAGTCAGTAATGAGAAGGATTTTCTGAACGTTACATATAGCCCCTTTACCATAATGCACTGAGAATGAGAACATAGTGTGAAGAACAAAATACCTGTACGCTAATAAAGACAAAAATAAATTCACAAGAAATCTACCAAACTGCGTCATCACCTCTTAACCAATAAAATTATGAAACTGGTTACACCTCTGAGTGAACATTACAGTGAATATTACCCCCCCAAGTCTTTGTGACAATGTTTTGTCTTTGCAAGTTTCCTGCTACTGGCCATCTTATACGGTCTAGAAATTACTTGAATATTCAGCTGAACTGACAGACATCTTCTAAGCACCTCTCTCTCAGAACTAGTTTGGCAAAATAAGTACCACTTTAAAGCAGAGGCATGCACACAACGTAGGGCTACTAAAGATAAAAGCATGTGCGACCTGTATCTGCCCCTAACTGGAAAATTGTGAGCTCAGAAGTCTGCCTTCTAGCGTGTGTTTTTTTCTCTCTATTCCAGAATCTGTGGATTCAGTAAAGGACCACTGGTTTAGTGTGCCCAGGCTTGACTTCTGTAAAAATGGTAAATCAGTCCCCAATAACTGCCTATTCTGACTTGTTATGGGACACTGCCTCGGCTCGTAGAGATCATAAGTGGCCATAGATCGGCACTGTGCGTTAAAATAATCTAAATTGCTAATTTAATGTACTGTATGCATAAATAATCATTTGTGACTTTCCTTTGCTATGCTACGGAGACTGATTGCTACACGCTTGCTTCGATAATCAGAGGTGATTACACACGAGTGATGAGGTGATTTGTCTTGTTAAACATCAAGCCTGATGAAAATAAAATGTCTAACAATGTGCCCTGCTTTCCAGGAAGCACATGTCATCAGGCCTTGCCATCTACATTGGAGCTGTGGCTAACTAAAAATGACATTGCTTGGCATCTTGGGTGTCCACAGCCACCAGTTTCAAACCTGGCCAGACGTTACTTCTAAACATAGCCTGTCAATGTCAGGCTAAGATGTGAGAGACCCTGAGTCGCAACACCTCATTTAGACCGAGCTGTCATCATACTCCATCTTTGAAACAGTTTTCGCACTGCCAGCTCCATTGCATCAGTATTGCTTTGTCACAACAACCTCTGCATCAGCAGTTCAGCTGTTAGGAATAGTTTCTCATGGGCCAGACAGCCACACTGATGCTCGTGAGCACAGGAAGGCAGTTCCTTTAGTCACTGGTTCTCAACCCTAGCCCTGAAGAGCCACATGGTCGGCTTCATGTTCCGTATCCAGTTAATCATCTGATATAACTGATATGAATGAAATGGTGAGAAACAATGCAAATCAAGAGCAATAGAGATCTCTTTGATGTGTCCTATCTTTAGTTGAAGTCCTTTTCAGAGATGTGTTTTGTGTAAATCACAGATGGCCTACCCTCTCGTCCTAGAGAGCAACAGGGTCTACTAGTTGTCATTGATGCTCAGCAATAATTACAGCACCTAGATAACACAGTTAACTCGCATCGCCTTGTTTATTTGATGTATACTTTACTTAAACAATGTAGTCACTTGCACAGCCCTACTCTGATAAAAAAAAGGATAATGTTACGCTATTTAAAAATTTTATTTCACTGAACACGGCAAGATTCGACTGTATAGACCACCACAACGGTGTAAAATATCAGTATTGACATTGTGGAGATACCTACACCGGTATAGGCTCATGCATCATATGCCATCAGTTATACCTTGTGTACACAACACAACTTTCAAAATCCTAACAAAATTCTGACAACTGAGAGCATCTCACATTTAATGACTGAAAAATCGCTGGTATTTCGTCCTAGGACGTCACAGGCTATGGCCACAGGGGGTCAGAGCACTACGGGATTTTGTATCGCGATGAACTAGATCTCGATGTGCTGTGCTGACACAGAAAGAAGCTAGCTAGCAAGCTGCTTTTATATTGGAAAAGGAACATTATAGGCTTATCTCAATGTTAGGTTTAACTGGTGTCAGCCTAGAGTGGTGTAGTAATCGCCACATTGTCAATATCGGTATTTTGTAATTATTTTAAAATAAAAGTAAAAAAAAAAAAAAAGTATATTTGTATAGTTTCAACATTGATGTTATTAAATGAATATAAGCCCATGATAGCCTATAATATTCAAATAGTGCTCAATACCATCAGATAGCCAGCTCTGCTCAATTAGGCTAATAGGCAAGTATAAAAATCTTTTTTATTTGCATCACAAAATTATGTACATTTTATCAACATTATTTAGAATTGTGGATCCATAAGCTACTCTTAGTTCTCGCTGTCACACTCAAATAATATTTGTGGCAAAGATCTGCATTGCTCACAGGTCAGATTTTTTCCACATTCCGGTTCGGGGTTTTGCTTCTCCCTGCTTATCATTCGTTTCACCTGTCCTATTACCTGCTAGGTACACTGCTTAAAAAAAAACTAAGGAAACACTTAATCATCACATTATAACACCAAGTCATTTAAACCAAACCGGTCATGCTGGATGATGTTGCAGGCAGCATAACATTCGCCACGGCGTCTCCAGACTCTTTCATGTCTGTCACATGTGCTCAGTGTGAACCTGCTCTCATCTGTGAAGAGAACGGGGCACCAATGGTGAACCTGCCAATTCTGGTGTTCTCTTGCAAATGCCAATCGAGCTGCACGGTGCTGGGCTGTGAGCTACAGGACGTCGGGCCCTCATGCCACCCTCATGGAGTCTGTTTCTGACAGTTTGGTTGGAAACATGCACATGAGTAGCCCCCTGGAGGTCATTTTGTAGGGCTCTGGCAGTGCTCCTCCTGTTCCTCCTCGCACAAAGGAGAAGATACCGGTCCTGCCGCTGGGTTGTTGCCCTTCTACGGCCCTGTCCAACTCTCCTCATGTAATGGCCCGTCTCCCGGTATCTCCTCCACGCTCTTGCTGGGAGACACAGCAAACCTTCTTGCGATGGCACGTATGGATGTGCCATCCTGGAGGAGCTGGACTACCTGTGCAACCTGAATGGGCTGCAGGTACTGCCTCATGCTACCAGTAGTGACAGGGGCACTAGCAAAATCCAAAACTAGAGAAAAATCAGTCAGGAAGGATAAGGAGAGATAAATGGTCTGTGGCCACCACCTACAAAACCATTTACTTTTTGGGGGTTGTCTTGCTGTTGCCTGTCCTGTCCATCTATTGTCACTTTCATTTGCACCAAAGCAGGTGAAATTGATTCACAATCGTTTACGCTTCCTAACTGGACAGATCGATATCCCAGAAGTTTAATTGACTTGGTGTTATACTGTGTTGATTAAGTGTTCCCTTCATTTCTTTGTGCAGTGTATTTAAGCCCCTCACTTCTGCTTCCTGGCGCTTCTTTGTCATATCGTGCCATCACAAAGTCAGGGTTGGTTAGGTTCTAGCCTCTCTATATTTTCACTATTAGATTAGCTTTAGCTGCCCTTGAAGCTCTTTAGGAAATAGTTCCTTTCGCTGTTTCTGTTTCTTTACTTCTCTTCTACTCTCTGCTATATTGAGAGTGAGAGGTTTCTTTTTATTTCATTTATTTTTTCACCTCTTATCGGGCGTTATAGTCTACGTTCCTAAGGTGATTCTTTGTTTTCTCCATTTTGAGCTTATGCTCATGTATTTCTGTTTGGGAGTCTCTGATCTTTCACCTTTCTACTCATGTCTACGAGCCACACCCGTTTTAGTGGGTTGCTTATTATTTGGCTACAGCCAGGGAGTTTTTCATCCCTTGTTTTTCATTTCTACTATTATTCGTCTTCCTAGACTCCTTTAGTGGTCCTCATGTTTGTTCTGTAAACTGTGTTTTGTTTTGTCGCATTTGGTTCATCATTTCAAACCAACCCCTTACACCTAGGGTGTTAAATGTGCACCAGCAGTTTTAAATATACAATGACAATTTTGCTGTGTAAAGACTTAGGATAAAATTAAACCAGTTTGATATTCTCACAAGAGTTGCAGACTAGGTTAAAACTGGATTGGGAGAGCTGCGATTGAGTTTTTGGCCTTACATTACAAGATCATCGGAGGTGAGTGCGCGCAGTGATCAGACAGACACCAGCTAACTGTGGGACTACTACACATACATATGATACAGTGTGCTGCTTTAGAAATATCAATACAAAGGGAGGCAGAAGTGTGATGGTTTGGCCATGAGTAGTGACTGATAGTGACCTGACTGCATAGGACTATAAGAGGAAATTTTAGGACCCCAGATACTTCTTTTTCGCCTCATTTTGGCAAGGCAACACTCCATCAGGACAGCATTTTTCATCATGATACCTGTGTAGTACTTATAGTACAGATTCCGTTCCCACCAGACTGGAACCAAGCTGAACCCTTTTCAGATGAATGGGAGGATTTGCGACTTCTAAGCCTAATAAATCAGTGAACTGTTGCATGCTTGTTCAGATTCACCAAGAGGACTGTGACAGAATACCAGAAGTCAGGGCCTGCAAACGTATATGTGCTTACACGAGGGTCACACACATTCATTTCTTCAGCTGGTATCATTCACTGTAGACCTTCTGTTTGTTTGGTCACTGGTCTCTGAGCCCTACATGTCATACATTATGACACACACTGCCTATCTCTGACACATTGTTTTTGGCTGTTGTGTCTTGACAGATTAGAAAATGCTTGCTTTGGAGAAAGAGATGGCACAAAGGAGTCTCTTATTAGATAAAGAATGTTAGATAAAGAAGTTTTTCTTTGATTTTGGTCATGTTTTCCATTACCATTCAAAAGATTACACCATCTCATCACTGGATTCCAACCAATTCTTTGAGTAATTATGTGATGTAGTGTGTATACAGGAGTCAGATCCACTCAAGAGTCGATCGTAATAACTTAAATTGACTAAATTAAGTGAAATTATTTTAAATTGATGGCAAACATGCTTCATTTTATATATATTTTTCATACATGCATTTGTATAGGTATTATATAACTACCTAGATAATGCTAGTACCACTACTAATATTAATTTGGTTCAAATATTTAGAAGCCTGACAATAAATGCTGGAACAACAACAGAGGCATAGATGCCAATGCAAACAACAAGGCTTGATCAAGGGCACTGAATATTCCCCGTGTGGTGTTGGCTAAAATACTGCATACCTTGCTTAATGAATTAACGAGTCTCACTTGATTAATGGCTTTAACCTGTTACAAGCATTTTATTGTACATTTTATTATCAATTGAAATGTATCTACAGTATGGTATGTCTTATATGAGGTTGAATTTAATTTCAGTGGGATGATAACTTGGAATAACTTTACAAAGTCATTCAAAGTGTTTAGTGGGACACACCCAAGCATGCACATTTAGTTCAGCACATTGGTTGTGAATTGGGGACCTCCATGGGAAACTATGTCTATGGGGATGCCGTGTAACCTGATAATGTGTTGAACTAAAAGAGATGCTTCGTAGAGGGGAGCTTACTGAGGGGAACAAAGTGAACTGCTTTAGAGAACATGTCAATAATAGTGAGGATGGTGGTGTAATAGTTAGAAGGGGGTAAGAAGGGGGTAAGCCAGTGATGAAGTCTAGTGCGATTTGTGACCAGGGGCGGTGTGGAATAGGAAGGGGCTGGAGTAATCCTGCAGGTGTGTGAGGTACCTTGTTCTGGGCACAGACTGAGCAGGCAGAGACAAAGTCCTTCACGTGCTCCTTCATGTGGAGCCACCAGAACCGTCGCTGGATGAAGGTGAGCGTTCTGGTGACCCCTGGGTGGCAGGACAGGTTGGAGGAGTGACCCCAGTGCAAGATGTTGGAACGAACAGACTCGGGCACGTAGAGACGGTTGGTGGGACAACTGCTGGGACCTGCATCGCCATTGATAGCATTGAGTACGGTGGTTTCGATGTTGAGTTTGATGGCATTGATAAAGCTGCTGGCAGGCAGGATGGTGTCAGGATCCTCTTCCTTGGCCGGGGTGATAAATCTACAAGACAGGGCATCAGATTTTACATTCTTGGAACCGGGACGGTAAGCAAGCACAAAATTTAATCTGGCAAAAAACAGTGCCCAGCGGGCTTGACAAGAGTTAAGTCTCTTAGCAGTCTGAAGGTACTCCAAGTTCTTATGGTCCGTCCACACCAAGAAGGGTTCTTGTGCTCCCTCTAGCCAATGCCGCCATTCCTCCAGAGCCAGCTTCACTGCCAGTAGCTTGCAATTTCCGATGTCATAGTTGGCCTCCGTAGGAGTAAGGCGATGCACAAGGATGCACTTTGTTGTCCTTAGGAAAAGAACCACCCCCACTACTACATTAGAAGCGTCAACCTCCACTCTGTGGCGCCGTGGTAAAGCGGTTCTTCAGGTCGTCGAAGGTTTCTTTGGCTTGAGGGTTCCAGGAGAATGCGGCTTTTGTAGAGGTGAGAGCAGTGAGTGGATCGGTAATGGTGCTGTAGCCACGGATGAAGCGCCGATAGAACTAAGCGAATCCCAGAAAGCATTGGAGGTCCTTCCGGGTCTCAGGACAGGGCCACTCAACTATGGCTTTGACTCTCTCAGGGTCCATGCTCAGACTCCCGGAGGAGATGATGTACCCCAAGGAGGATGTAGTGGTGCAGTGGAACTCACACTTATTTGCTTTGACGGACAGTCTGTTTTCCAGGAGGCGTCTCAAAACCTTACGGACATGTGTGACGTGTGTGGGAATTTGACATTTATTATATGAAAGTACATGGTGTAATAGAATGTACAAACTTGTCTGTGCTAGTTAAGTTTCGAATGAGTGACCTTAAGCCTGTATTCTGAAAAACAAGGCCACAGAGAAACATGTCCTGAGAAACATTCTTCAGAAAAAGGATTTGCCACAAAAGATAGATAAGGTTCTATCCTAACAACTTTGTGGAAAAATACTAGACATGAACTGAACATGTGTAATTCTAAACGTTTGATTGGTTTGAATTATACGCCCAGTGATGTACAAACTCCTTTTTACTTTACAGTATATAAGCACCACAGTAGCAGAGCGTGCGAGCGAGAGCGCGCTTCCAGAGGACCACAGATGTACTACTAACCCATTGTATTCTTCTGTAAAGACTTCGAGCTGACAAATAAATACAAAGTGTTTTAATCTTTCAAATTTAATTGAAGAGTATCCTTGATCTACCTCCTTGACCACGAAAAGCAATACATTTAAATTGCTAACACGTGCTCGGCCTCGGTCTTCGAAAAGATAAGTATATCGTCCAGATATACAAAGACGACCCTGTTGAGCATGTCGCCGAGCACATCATTCACCAACTTCTGGAAGACAGCCGGGGCGTTAGTGAGGCCGAATGGCATTACCAGGTACTCCCAGTACCAGTAGGGGTGTTGAAAGCTGTCTTCCATTCATCGCCGTCTCGGATGCGCACCAGATGGTACGCGTTGCCCAAGCTTGGAAAAGATGGATGCCCCCTGGAGGAGTTCAAAAGCAGATGCCATGAGCGGCAGAGGATAGTGGTTTTTGATAGTCATGTCATTGAGGGCCCGGAAATCAATGCAGGGTCTAAGGGAACCGTCCTTCTTCCCAACAAAGAAGAAACTCACCCCAGCGGGTGAGGAGGAAGGACGAATGAGGCCTGCCACCAGGGATTCCTGCAAATACTTTTCCATAGCCTCATGTACAGGACGGGAAAGGGAGAAAACACGCCCCCTAGGTGGAACTGCGCCAGGTTGCAGTTCGATAGTACAGTCATAGGGGCGGTGCGGAGGCAGAGAGACCGCTCGGGACTTGTTGAAGACCTCTTTGAGGTCCAGGTACTCGGGAGGAATTTTGGACAGGTCAGCAGACTTCTCAGAAAAGGTGGGGCTCGGAAGGGGACTCGGAAGAGGGTAGTGGGCTTCATGAAAGCAATGAGAAGAACAGAATGGGCTCCAACCCAAAATCTCATGCTTCGCCCACTCGAAAGTAGGGTTATGCTTGACCAGCCAGGGGTGTTTGAGGATTATGGGTGAGTGGGGGGAGTCGATGATGTTGAGCTGAAGCTCCTTCTGGTGGTTGCCAGAGATCAGCAGCTTGAGTGGGGCGGTGATGTGATGAATGCTGGCGAATCTCTGGCCGCTGAGGGACTTGGCAGCTAGTGGACGTGGCAACTCGAGAATGGGAACTCTCCACTTGGACGCCATCCCAACATCCAGAAAACTTTCCTTAGCTACGGAGTCGACGAGGGCGGAGGTCTTCCTCGTTTGATCTGCCCACTCAAGCATCACTGGAAGGCAGGTGCGGTTCTTAGAGGAGTGTTCGATGGGAATAATGCCCACTAGTGCTCCTCTGGTCACTAGTGGGAATTGGCTTCTTACTGGGCACCTGGCGATGAAGTGACCCGGTTCGCCGCAGTAGAGACAGGCTCTGGAACTCATCCTCCATTCCCGTTCCTCCTTCGACAGGCGAGCACGGTCCACCTGCATGGCCTCCACTTCCTGGGAAGGAGGAGTCTTGACTCTGGTGGCAGGAGGGCTGTAGTGGGAGCTCACGGAGGGGTTCTGGCTGGGGAAAGTCCGGCTGGGAGAAGTTTGACGACGCAGCTCGCTACGTTCCTGTAGCCGAGCATCTACGCGGATGGCGAGTGCGATGAGGTCATCCAGGTTCTCGGGGAGTTCTTGAACCAGCAGCTCATCCTTAACCCATTCAGCCAGGCCCAGGAGAAACGTGTCGTACAGCGCCTTCTTCTCCCAGCCACTGGAGGTCGCCAGCATCTGGAATTTGATGGCAAAGTCTGACACCGAGAAGTCTCCCTGGCGCATGCGCAACATCTCCCTCGCTGCCTCGTGCCCATGCTTGGAGCGGTCGAAAACCCTTCTCATCTTTCATTCTCACTTCTTGGCTCTACCGGATAGCTGGGTGATGATGTATGCTACCCGGGATTGCTCAGTGGGGAAGGTGGTAGGCTGCAGCTGGAAGATAAGCTGGCACTGGGTCTGGAAGGGACGACAGCCGCCAGGCTCACCAGAGTACTTCTCAGATGAGGTTCGCGCACGGAACAGGAGGGGGTGCTGGAGGTGCAGGAGCAGGTGGTTGCTGGGGAGCGTAGCCAGATGGAGGTGCCCGGAGCGATGACGTCAGCTCCGTCACACAGCGAGTCAAGGCCTGCAGATGTTGCGCAACCGACTCCAACTGGTTCTAGTGGCGGCTCAGCATGGCTCCTTGCTGCTCGAGTGCGAAGTCCACTCAGGCGGCGTCTACTGGGTTCATGTCTGGTCAGAACGTACTGAAACGTCTGGACTCAGAAAACCCAATAGCAGACCAGGATCTGGCAAAAAACTTAGTTTATTACAGTCCAAGGTCAAAAAGCCAGGAAATCAGATTTCAAACAAGACAAAGTCAAAATCCAAAAGAATAATCAAAAACAGTCCAGGAAATCAGATATGCGACAGAACAAAGGGAATAGGCCGAGACGTAGTAAAAAACCAAAGCAAGGATCAAATAAACCAGAAAATCTGAGAGGCAACAAAACAAAATCGGTAGGCAAAACTCAGAATCAAACAGAAGGGTGTTTCGGAAATCATGTGTCGTGGAAATTCCAATAAAGGCTTAGTAAGGCGTAGGAACTGAGAATATCGATCAACGTTCTGACAACCAGGAAGCAGAAATGTGGGTCTTAAATATACATAGGAAGGGGAGGGGTAACAAACAATATGAGGTTAACACATTAGGGAAACAATAATTCAATCACAAGAAAAGAACGAATACATGGAAGGGACTCGGAAAACATGCATGACAAACAACGGGCTCGAGTAGGAGTGAGTAATCAGAGGAGGTGAGATCTCGAAGGACAAACAGCTGGAACAAATTAAACAGGTAGCTCAGGAGCAGTTAGAAATGCGGTTAGAAAAGATAAAGCGGGGAAGTTTGTTAAATGTTAGTATCTAACTATAAGACAGACAATTAGTTTGTTAGTATACATTTATGTTAATGGGTTTAGTAAAGTGCACGTAACTAATAAAGCACCCGAGTGATTGTTAGCGCGAGTTAGTAATATATACAATTATCCATGGGAACGAAAGCAGAAAACGAGACTATGGAAATACAGTGTTCACCCACGGAAAATCCCGAAGTCGCCCGAATAGTGCATGCACGAGACTGGGTAAACAAACACACAGATGAGACTCGGACAACCCACGAACATAGGGGAATGCACTGATATAGAAATACAGAACATACCAAGTAGGAGATTTGATGAAAAGGAGGCATGTCTGCAAGATACGTGTATTCAAAGTTTTCACTTAATTTTTTTGTTTGGGAAAAAAGGTGGTTTATGTCTAGTGCCGCCACTAGATTATTATAAAAAATACAGCATATTTTACATAAATGGATAATAGAATGAGTGCATGTTCTTTGAACATACCATTGGTCATATTTTCATTTGCATAGCTAACTTGCAATTATCAAAGAGATGTCATAAAAAAGAAAAATATGTAAAAGTAGGCCATGATTGACCGTCTGGTAGGCTATATCATATTAGACCAATATTAGATGGATTAATTGATTGGATCATATTCGCTTTGACAGAAAGATGATTTTGTAGCCTACTTGTGTCAGCACAGCTTCTCCAAAATTATTAAATTGAAGACGTTGCATATAGGCTATTGTGTTCAACCAGCGTAGGCTACATGACTTTATTAGGTAGGCTAAATTGTTTAAAAAATATTAGATCTTTAAATCTATTTTCTTTCAGTAAATCCAACAATTTATTTGTTTACTTAATAATATTGCGTGCAACCACTGTGAAGCAATTATTTATTTTGATTGTGTGATGGGTATATCCATGTCGTCAATAGGAGCTATGATCATTTTATCAATGCGACGGATTAATACATTCACTGTCTTTCCCATCACGCAAGAGCAACTACGATACACAATGGTAGGATTTTACAAAGGCAAATGGTTATTAAAGGCAATGTCACTGACACATGGAAAATGTTTACCCCCACACATATTTTTTTACTAGAAAGCTGGCAACCCAGGGGGCAGGTACAAGAAACAGGTCATTAGAATATCATGCCCTGTGCCACCCACATTTTGGGAAACGTGCCCGCGCAGAGTAGGTTACAATACGGCATATCTCATCCCGCGTTAAATCCACGCAGGAGAGGCGCATGACTTAAGTTGGCCATCTCTGAATCCAGCCCTAAATGTTTCTGTTGATCCTTTATGTAGGCTATAAAAAAAACATGTGGAGAGCTGCTATCACTTTCTGCATGAGAAAAAAGAGGAAAGGAAACGTATAAGGAGAGTAATGCATTACTGTATATATTAAAGTATATTTTGCTAGTGTAGTCCTCCAACCGCCTAGTAGGCTGCGAGAACCTCCCCGCACGCGTAAACCGTTCAGGAAGCAGTCCAGACGAGGGCAAGCCGTCACCACCTGTGGATGAGGCGCCAGTCTCTTCGGGGCGTGAGTTCGAATCCCACCACTGCTACCAATGTAGCTTCCGAGAAAGGGGGTTCAGGTAAGGAACATAGACTTATGATTATTAAAACAAAAGCTGAAGGATCAGGGAATAACTGCAGAACATCACCATCTTTATTTTCATACACCCCTTTTTACTGCTGCACACACATCACTTTTCCTCTCTCTTTTTTTGTGTGTCAGGCATTACTAATCAAACTCACTTTCCACAAAAGGCATTCATAATCAACCGTTTGCACTGCTACACCAGTTGTGTGCTGTGTGTGCGTGACTATCAATATATCTGCTGCGCTGCATTGCCATATCTGTTAACCCATCGTATTTTCTGCCATTTCAACTTGGCAACTGGGAAATAGGAGCTTCCGAGGAGCACTTGAAAGATAGAGAGGTGAAAGGTTAGTCGTGAAACATCACAACTCCGGAGGAAAAATTATCTCAGACTTTCCTACTTGCGATTGGGACTTGGAGGTTCGCTTAAGTGCAACTTCCATGTCAAAAACTTGTATTTCCCATAATTCCAACAGCACTTAAAGGCAGCATATGTTCATAAAAATGTTTACGTAAGCATGACTTAGTACAGATGTTAGAGTTAGCACATCTACCTCCTCAAAATATGCACTACACACCTACGTTGACTTCGTTATTTTAAATAATGGACCTTCCTCTCTCTCCTTATGGACTGCACCGTCCAACTTCCTCTCATTCTTCCTCTGGACTTGAAAGCTTAATGTGTTTGTTTACTGTTTTTGCACAGAGGTACACAGTTAATACCATGTTTTACTCTTGCTTTGTGCAATGATGTAAAAAGCCTGGTAGGATGTTAGAAATGTAGTTGATCATTTTAGAGACCACTAACTAATCAGCCTGCAAGGAGGTTGTAGCTAAGAGCATGAAAGGCTTTACCTTATTAACCAGCCTCCAAGGCTGCTATTCCATCAATATAATGAGGCAGATCAGATTCTAACACCCTCTATATCCCTGTACCTCCCTCCCTTTATAATCTGTGTACATTATTTGATGTTCTAACTGTGGTGTTCAGTTATTAGGGGAATACACCTTTAAGGACAGAGGGATTTATGGGATAGTAAACAGAGCCACGGAAAGCGGAAAAGGGGGAACGGGAAACAGGAAGATATATGCGTATGTGCACGTTATGCATGGAGTGAAATAAATATGCCGGAGTTCCACGGCTAATTCAGAAACGTTGTTCTCATCTGTGAGAGTGAAAGGTAGGCTATTACAATGGCGACGAGGACTTTGTGGATTGAAGGAACCTGCACTGCGGCTTTGAATAATGAACTCTGATCAGTAGTAACGTTAAGCTCACTGCATTAGCTGAGCTAGCTAGCACGAATCAACAAGTTAACGTCAAGATCGTCCGCCGTCATGGCAAAATTCTTCGCGTCGGGCGACGCATTCCCGGCTTTCGATGTACACGGAGGTGCCCCGGGGACATTGGGACCACGATGGGAGAAATGGAAGGGTCGTTTCGAAAATTTCTTGCTAGCCATGGACATCAAAGACAATGCTAGGAAACGTGCCATGTTACTTCACTATGCGGGCGAACAGGTATATGACATTTTTGTGACGCTTCCTGATAAAGGGGGGGCTAAGGACTTCGATAAAGCCATTACGGCACTTGCTACTTATTTTTCACCAAAGACAAATATAGATTTTGAAGTGTACAAGTTTAGGCAATCTACACAGACTGAAAATGAAACCGTTGGGGAATACTATGTCCGTTTATGCACACTTGCTGTATCCTGTGAATTCTCTGATGTTGACGTAGAAATAAGACGCCACATTGTGCAAACCTGCGCATCGCACAAGCTTAGGAGAAAAGCTCTCACTGATCCCACGATGAATCTGACAAAACTCCTGGAACTAGCCAGGCTGGAGGAAGCGTCTGAACAACAAGCACGTGAAATGGAGAAACGATCAGACACTGTTTCGGATGGTGTTTTGGCTCTGCGCCACCAAGAGCGCGGGAATCAGCGGGCTAGGCAACCTGTTTTTTCTGCCCGGCAGCCTGCACCTACGACCCAAGGCGCGCAAAGACGTGAGTGTTTTAACTGCGGTGGCCCGTTCCCTCATCAAGGTGACTGCCCAGCACGTGGGCTTGCATGTCGCAACTGTGGCAAACGAAATCATTTCTCAAAAAATGTGCCGGTCGCGCCCAAGACAAAGTATGAACTATGTCCAATGTCAACAGTCAGACGACACCTCAGAATCAAATGCCCACTCACCGTGTCCCAATGAAGACAGCACAGACCACGCCCCCAGATATCTTTTTACACTGAAAGACCCAGCTGTCACAGCGCCAAGACAGACCATTCAGGTAAATGGGTCACCTCTCGAAGTGCTGGTAGATACAGGAGCCTCAGTCAATGTAATGGACTTTTGCACTTTTCAATCACTCCCAACCCGTCCAGTACTGCAGAACACATCAGTCCAGATTTTTGCATATGGCTCCCGCACGCCTCTGCCAATGCGGGGGCAATTCTGCTCACAACTTAGCTTCCGAGACAGAATTGTCAGAGAAACATTCTTTGTGGTCGACAAGTCAGCGATTCCTGTAGTAAGCTGCCAGACGGCAGTTGCCCTCGACCTAGTCCGCCTGGTCAACAATGTATGTGTGCCGCCCATGCTTCAAGAAAAGTACCCCACCGTTTTTCAAGGCATTGGAAAACTCAAGGATCACCAAGTGAAAATCCACATTGATGCTACAGTGCAACCAGTGGCTCAACAACACAGGCGCATCCCCTTCCACATGAGACAGCTAGTGGAACAGGAGCTGGAGAAACTGGAGGCGCGGGACATCATCGAACGTGTTGAGGGCCCCACGCCATGGGTCTCTCCGGTGGTAGTAGCTCCAAAGCCCAAACAACCAGGAAAAATCAGACTGTGTGTCGACATGAGACGCCCAAATGAAGCCATCAAGCGTGAGAGGCACCTAACTCCCACAGTGGACGACATTCTAGCAGACCTCAATGGGGCAAAAGTGTTTTCCACACTTGATCTGACCGCTGGCTACCACCAGATTGAACTCCACCCTGACTCCCGCTACATAACAACCTTCACAACACATGTGGGCCTGAGACGCTACAAACGGCTCAACTTCGGGATATCTTCAGCGGCAGAGATATTCCAGAACACGATCAGAGAAACACTGTCTGACATCCCGGGTGTGCTGAACGTCAGTGATGACATGCTGGTGTATGGCACCAGCCAAGAGAAACATGACAAGAGCCTGGAGGCGGTCCTTACTCGCCTCAGTGACTGTAACCTCACACTTAATGCAGACAAGTGTGAATTCAACAAGACCAAGGTGGAATTCTTCGGATATGTGTTCTCAGACCAAGGCATCTCAGTGGACCCCAAGAAGGTGGCTGCAGTCAAGGAGACCCCAGCCCCACAGAACCCAGGAGAGGTCAGAAGTTTCCTAGGCCTTGTCACATACTGTGGTCGTTTCATTCCAGGTCTAGCCACCCTGACACAACCTCTCAGAGAGCTCACAAAGAAAGACCAGCTGTGGGACTGGTCCCCAACCCACCAGACAGCTTTTGACAAACTCAAAAACGCATTGAGCAGCGACACAGTCATGGCCTATTTTGACCAATCGAAACACACAGACGTTGTTGTGGATGCAAGCCCTGTAGGCCTAGGGGCTGTTCTTACCCAAACTGACTCTGATGGTACACTGCACACACTTGCCTATGCTAGCAAAACACTGTCACCTGTAGAACAGAGATATTCACAGACTGAGAGGGAGGCTCTAGCTGTAATCTGGGGCTGCCTTCACTTTCAGCTATATCTACTCGGATGCCCATTCACAGTGGTTACTGACCACAAGCCACTGGTGCCCATGTTCAACAAGCCATCTTCCTCCCCCCCTCCCAGAATCGAACGCTGGCTACTAAAACTACAGAACTTCAACTTCTCTGTGATCTACAAGGCAGGCGCTGGTAACCCAGCAGACTACTTCTCCAGACACCCAGTCCCCACACACGAATCGAATGACACACATGCCACCGAGCTGGCTGAAGCACACGTGCGTTTCATCGTTGACCATGATGTTCCCCGCGCTATGACACTGCAAGAGATCCACACTGCCACACAGTCTGACCCATGCCTCCAGAGGGTCATAGCTGCGGCCAGAACAGGTCAGTGGCACACTCTTCTGGAACAGACAGCAGCCATGTCTCCAGCCCAAAGATCACTCCTCCGATGTTTTCATGTGCAGAGGTCAGAGCTCATGGTGTCCACATCTGATCTCCTACTCAGAGGTAACAAACTGGTGATACCCTCATCCCTGCATAACCGAGTGATTGACATTGCTCACGAAGGCCACCAGGGGGTGGTAAAGACAAAGAAACTCTTAAGGGAAAAAGTGTGGTTCCCAGGTATAGACCAAAAGACAGAAGACTGCATCAAAACCTGTCTTGCTTGCCAGGCAGTGACAAACACAACGCAGTCTCACGCACCACTCCAGATGACTCCCCTTCCAGCTGCACCATGGACTGAGGTGAGTGTGGATTTCTGCTCATTGCCAAATGCAGAGTACTTACTTGTTGTGATGGACGATTACTCAAGGTTCCCGGTGGTGGAGAAGGTGTCCACCACATCTGCAAAAGCTGTTATACCAAAGCTAGACAGCATGTTCTCATTATTTGGCATCCCAGAAGTTGTCAAGAGTGACAATGGTCCTCCTTTCAATTCTGAGGACTTCTCCAGGTTTGCTTCATACCTAGGCTTCCGCCACAGAAAGATAACTCCTTATTGGCCCCAAGCAAATGGGGAGGTTGAGCGTTTTATGAAGACGCTGAAAAAGACAATCAGGATTGCCACACTTGAACGCAAAAGCACTCAACAGGAACTGAATCGCTTCCTGAGAGCATACAGAACAACTCCACACAGCACCACTGGGAAACCACCTGCCACAGCCATCTTTAGTAGACAGGTGCGCACAACACTACCCAGTGTCCAAAACACAGTCCCAGACAAGCTCATGAGAGCCAGAGACACACAAGCAAAAGGGAAGATGAAAGGGCATCACGACAAACACTTCTGTCGCCCATCCCCTGCTCTGAAAGTGGGAGACTATGTGCTGGTGAAAAGACTGCGACCAGAGAACAAATTCCAGTCCGTTTTCTATCCGGATCCGTTCCAAGTCACTGCAGCAAAAGGAACAATGATCACTGCTCAACGAGGGCAGCAGGTGGTGACGAGAAACATTTCACACTTCAAGCAAGTGTCCCCCACACTTGGTCCAACTGCTACACTGGGAGAGGACAACAGCACGCAGAGAGAGACTGAACCAAATGACTTTGTTCACAATGATGAACTTAACCCAACGGCACTGTCAGGCCCAGTGACCTCAGGCGCCCCTCGCTACCCAAGAAGGGTCGCCGTGAAACGGCCAGAGTACCTTGATGATTTTGTGCCGTAACTTAACACGTCACTTTGGACTGTGTCATAGTAGAGGACTAGTTCGGTTCTTGTAGGCCGCTGGAAAAAAAAAATAATAATAATAATTTGTTTGAGATTTTGTTGCAGGAATGTTATTCACAGAGAACTATAACCTACTTATTGCCTAATCACTTTCTCTTGCAGAAATGTTATGTTATGATACATCCTGTGGGATTTCTATTGCAGGGATGTAATGTTTTACTTTCTTGGGAATGTTGGAGGGATGTGGTGTTCAGTTATTAGGGGAATACACCTTTAAGGACAGAGGGATTTATGGGATAGTAAACAGAGCCACGGAAAGCGGAAAAGGGGGAACGGGAAACAGGAAGATATATGCGTATGTGCACGTTATGCATGGAGTGAAATAAATATGCCGGAGTTCCACGGCTAATTCAGAAACGTTGTTCTCATCTGTGAGAGTGAAAGGTAGGCTATTACACTAACATGACTGAATTGAATTAAACCAAGCTAGAGATGCTAGCTAGCCAGCCAGTTAAAGCTAGCTTGTTTGTTAGCTTGGGTCTTGTGCTTAGCATCTAAGCTAGATAGTCAAGAAATAATTGCTAACCAAAAAATAAGTGGTCCACAGACAAAAATAAGTGGTCGCGTTAGCACGAGCTAGCTGGCTAGTTAACTGGGTGGCTGGAGTCAGTCGAATTTGACAGAGATGAGGCTGGCAACATGCGTTTGTTTAAAGCGTGGGGGTTCTAGGAGGCTTTTCAGCCTGTAGCCTCAGAGACAACCATGGCGGCATAAAAGACATAAGAGCCAGTATGACGGAGACACTGCTATCATAGCTGTTCCATTTGGGAAAGGTTAACTTGATGCTTTCAAGGCAGCAGTTTCAGAAGGCAGATGCCTGCCTAGGCCAGAAGGCAGTCGTCAGCTTTTTTCGAAAACTGAATTGAGCCATCAAATACTTACTGATTTATAAATGCTTGATAGTCAAGCTATTGTTTTCCTTGGGGTTTTTCAAAATAAACAATTGTGGTGCATTTTACTTCAACGTGTCCAGTTAAACCAAAAGTAATTCAAAATAATAATACACAATGTTAAATATAACATCACGTTAAATGGGTTTTTTCTCCCAAAGTTTCCCATGGGCTCAGGCCAAAAAAAGCAGAGGATAATGTATTGACCAGCAAGGATCAATGTACTGAATTGAGCCAGCAGCTAAGTGCAGCCTGCACGTGGTTATTCCAAGAAAAGTGTTTATAGGACTATATTCACAATACAATGAGATATTGAAAGTAATGTAAATAACAGCTTGTAAGCGGTCCAAAAATCCAATATGTGGTCCTTCTAAAAAAAAAAGTCCCTCTGTAGGCTAATACCACTGAAAGCAGTCAGCGATGACTTCATATCCCCTGGGAGCTTGACGATAGTGTGCCTTTATAGCAATCAATAACAATGGAAACATTTCAGGTCTACACAGACGGCTCTTTACGGGGTATGCAGAATGTATGATAGCACCATAAATCAAACACTAGACAAGTGAAGCTGTCTTGCAATGGGATTAATCTCATATCTTCATCCTGTGCAATTATACACGCCCTAGAATTACTGCACACAGTTGAATAAATCTCCTGCGAGAGAGATGCTAAACCCAAATCTCTTCACTCAATACACAACCTGGATGCATACCGTTAAAGGGTCTGAATCGCACAGCTCTTCTGGGTAATTGTATTAGGATGCACAGGAAACCAGGCTTGCATGTTTGCCACCGAGCATAAGAACTCGTACTACTCTAACTATTTAACATAATCAATTGACATGGTGAAGAAACTGGAAAAGATCGGACAAGCGAGACGACTGAGGAGAATGGACTGTTTGATGTTTTCCTCGCGATGCGGGCCCTGTGACAAATTCTTCCCTGTTAAAAATACACTAAAAAAAACCACACATCCAGCATTACTTTGAACCGACAATGAAGAAAGATGATCTGATTTATCAGCAACACGTTATTTATTAGGCCTATTCAACTTCTCTTGTTGATACTTTTTACAGACATGGGTACAAATTTTATGAATCAAAAGTAAATATTATTTTCAACATGGTGTAAAAAAAATTAAATAAATATTATTTTGAACATTATTTAGAACATATTATCGTGAATTCTGGTTTAACCCTTTCCAGCCGGACCGCTCTAATTTCAGCATAATTGTGACGATGGTTTGACGTCAAATACCTCTGCCGTCCAATCACGGATTTTTTTTTTGAAAAATGCTAATTAAACATGACAAAATAAGCTACAATTGCATATAACTGGTTGGTGAGCTTAGTGGGCGGGGATTGCTTTCTTGACCGCTATATAAAGGCGCCCGTAAAACACGGAAGTCTCCATTTGCCTCACCGCGGACGTAGCTACCTCATCGGACAAGAAACCATCGTTTGAAGACTTGACTGCGACTGAAGAACCCCCAATAAGCTAGGTAGGTAAAAAAGCATTTAAAGATAATAATTAACCATAAATATTACTTCAGAAACGGTTTTATTTTGAATAAAATCATGTTTTTGTACCGCAGACTTTCTCAGATTATCATTTAGAATTCGAACAAAAACATGAACATTCGTGTAAAAGCGATCACGTTTTCTTCAAGTGTTATTCTTCCCCCAACTCGTTTCGAGATGAAATTGTGAAAAAGTCTGTCATATAATGAATAAGTGAAGTGATAACGTTAGATATTGTTCGTATTTAGTGTAGACTTTGATAACTAAATAATGGCTAACTAAAGCTAAAACCAGTAGCGTAGTCTAGCAGCGAGCTCTGTGTCTCGGCGCAAACACAAGTCCTTTGTCCTGGTAACTTTTAACGTTAGCTCTGCTGTCTAAAATGGCTAGCTTTCTAAAAGTTGAATAGTTGAGTTATACTCAACTATTAGTCTTATCAATAGCAAGTACTAATTATCTAGCTAGTGTTTTAACATAACGTTATGCCTAAATCTGAAGGTAAGTAATTGCCCTGTCTAAAATGGAGAAGGGAACTGAAAGTTTTTTTTTTTTTTTTTTTTTTTTTTTTTTTTTTTTTGGACTACGTTTCTGAAGCTTCAAGGACCCGCTGTGTTATTTTCCCAGCTCGTTTCGAGATGAAATTGTGAAAAAGTCTGTCATATAATGAATAAGTGAAGTGATAACGTTAGATATTGTTCGTATTTAGTGTAGACTTTGATAACTAAATAATGGCTAACTAAAGCTAAAACCAGTAGCGTTAGTCTAGCTGCGAGCTGTGTCTCTGCGCGAAGTCCTTTGTCCTTTGTTTTGGTAACTTTTAACGTTAGCTCTTCTGTCAGTCTGGCTAGCTTTCTAAAAGTTGAATAGTTGAGTTATACTCAACTATTAGTCTTATCAATAGCAAGTACTAATTATCTAGCTAGTGTTTTAACATAACGTTATGCCTAAATCTGAAGGTAACTATGCGCTGTCTAAAATGGAGAAGGAACTGAACGGCAGTATTTTATTTTATTTTTAAAAATTTTGGGACTCACGTTTCTGACATGAGCAAGATAAGCCTGTTTAGACACATGACAAAAATACATCATCCAGTTGAGCCAATGTCACTGATGATTTATGTCTGTTCATTCAAAACGTTATTTTACATTGATGGACATTATGCCAAGTAGTCTAACTTGTGATATTTGTTGACCTTTTTATCTAACGTTATTCTGGAGCATAAAGTGTTTTCTGTAAAATGTCATTCTCACTATACAGCTCTTTAATGACTCAGAAATGGTTCTATATGTTATGGATTAATGAAATGGCAACTGATAATATTATTTATCTATTAGTGATGGATGGACATTATGCTTGTGTCCAGAATAGCTATTTTATCTATTCCTGACATAAGCATAAATCGTTTGCTGTAAAGATGTTATTATTGTAAGTATACAGCCCTTCAATGACTCAGAAATGGTTTTATATGATATGTTATGGATTAATGAAATGGTAAATGATTACATATTTATGTATTGCAGCAAAGGATGGACATTTAGCCATCTATACAGTCCCTGAAGAGAAGGATGGTGCTGAGGGTCATTGCAGAGCACGACATGCACTTACTGTTATCTTCTTGATTCTTGAATATATTTAAGGTATTTATGCTTGACCATAGATTTGTCTGCTGTACCTGTACTAATACATTAATGATTTTACTGTAAATAAATCCAATGTATTAATTTTACAGGCATCTAAACTGATATTTGCCATGGGTTGTATCTTGTTTTTATTTGTTTTGCAATGTTATCCATTTACTTAGTTCATCCATTCACTATGTTAAACATTTGTTAACATTTTTGTTAAAATAAAGTGTGTTTCATTGAACCCATACATTGTATATTTCAGTGTTTGTGTCTTTCAATTTTGCTATATATATATATATATATAGGCGGCACGGTGGTACAGTGGTTAGCACTGTCGCCTTACAGCAAGAAGGTACCGAGTTCGAATCACGGCCGAGAGCCTTTCTGTGTGGAGTTTGCATGTTCTCCCCGTGTCAGCGTGGGTTTCCTCCGGGTACTCCGGTTTCCTCCCACAGTCCAAAAACATGCAGGTTAGGCTAATTGGAGACTCTAAATTGCCCATAGGTATGAATGAGTGAGTGAATGGTGTGAGTGCTCTGTGATGGATTGGCGGCCTGTCCAGGGTGTATTCCTGCCTCTCGCCCAATGCATGCTGGGATAGGCTCCAGCACCCCTGTACCTTGAATAGGAATAAGCTGGTTGATGGGTGATGATGATATATACATATACACATACTCAAGTGGCCAATTAGGATAATGGATAAGTGGTAATGTGAAATGTCAATGAACCTAAAATTCTAATAAAAATGTTTTTTTAGCCTTTTCCCATACATCACTAAGTGGTTATAACTTTTGAGCAGTAGAAGATACATCTCTTCTGATTTGTACTCTATATCACTTCCAAAATAGTGAAGATACCACACAGTTTGTCTCCCTCGATCTTGAACATGAAATGTTTAAAAACCTAGGTTTCGCATGGAGAATAGCCATTTAGAAAGTTTTGTATGATTATTTATTTTGTGAATTGTTTTAGTAATTGATGATACTGTGTTAAAGTAAGCATATTATTGTATATTAATGGATATGAATGGAAAGCTCCAGTTATCCTGTTTAAAATGGTATATTATCTTTAGGGGTGTGACATAATATGATCACACCTCAAACAGTTTTCCATACGCACGTCATATTTTCAATGAACCTAACATTCTAAAGCGTTTTTTTAGCCTTTTCTTACCCATCACTGAAGCGGTTATAACTTTTGAGCAGTAGAAGATACATCTCTTCTGATTTGTACTCTATATCACTTACAAAATAGGGAAGATGCTGCACAGTTTGTCTCCCTCGAGCTTGAACATGAAATGTTTAAAAACCTAGGTTTCGCATGGAGATTAGCCATTTAGAAAGTTTTGTATGATTATTTATTTTGTGAATTGTTTTAATAATTGATGATATTGTGGTAAAGTAAGCATATTATTGTATAATAATGGATATATATGGAAAGCCCCAGTTATCCTGTTTAAAATGGTATATTAAGGTTAGGGGTTGTGATGTAATATGATCAATCCATAAACATTTTTGCATATGCACATCATATTGTCAATAAACCAAAATTCTAAACCGTTTTTTAACCCTTTTCGCACCCATAACTGAAGTGGTTATAACTTTTGAGCAGTAGAAGATACATCTCTTCTGATTTGTACTCATATCACTTACAAAATAGGGAAGATGCTGCACAGTTTGTCTCCCTCGAGCTTGAACATGAAATGTTTAAAAACCTAGGTTTCGCATGGAGATTAGCCATTTAGAAAGTTTTGTATGATTATTTATTTTGTGAATTGTTTTAATAATTGATGATATTGTGGTAAAGTAAGCATATTATTGTATAATAATGGATATATATGGAAAGCCCCAGTTATCCTGTTTAAAATGGTATATTAAGGTTAGGGGTTGTGATGTAATGTGATCAATCCATAAATATTTTTGCATATGCACATCATATTGTCAATAAACCAAAATTCTAAACCGTTTTTTAACCCTTTTCGCACCCATAACTGAAGTGATTATAACTTTTGAACGGTAGATTATAGCTCTATTCTGATTTTTATTATATTTCACTCACAAAATGGTGAAGATACCATACACTCTAGGTTTTCCGATATCTTAAACATGAAATGGGTAAAAATGTACGTTTCTCATTAGAAAATAGCCATTTAGAACATTTTAGAACATTTTATAAATTTAGTTGTTGAATGTCTTTCCATAATTGATGATATTGCCATTAAGTAATCCTATTGTTTTTTATATCAATTGAAAGCCCCAGTTATCCTGTTTACAATGGTAAATAAAGTTTAGGTATCTGATGTAATATTATCACACCACAAACATTTTTGCAACGCATGTTAATAAATAGAATGGAATAGAATGTTCACAAAATATTCGCTTAGGCTGGAAAGGGTTAAAATAGTCTTTAAAGCCTTTTGAATACGTAAGACACTGTCCACTGTCCTATGCTTTGGACAGTTGATTCCTTGAAAAAAAGAGCAGTAATCATGGAAGTGCATGCTAAGATTACAGATTACAGTAATTTTCATATAGTTTCTACTTGTCTCATTAAAGTGTCAATATCTCAAAAACTATTCACATCCATGGTTTAAAGCTCAAATTGAAGAAGAGACTGTACCATTCAGAAATTAGCCATTTGAAGTAGTGTACAATTTTTCCCAGCGTATAATTTTTCCTGGCCGCTGCCGCTACAAGCGGGAAGTTGAGCAATGTCCAATAAGATAACATTTTCGTTGTGCACGTTTATGAAAAGACAAGGCCTGTGTCGCAATATTCTTCACTCCTCTCCTACAAGGAAGTATACAAAATAGCCTGTATGTTTCAAGTATTTGCATGTACAGTATACAATGTACCTGACATTGTGGTTTGCGTCGAGGCATTAATTAATATGTAACCATTAATATGTCATTAAGATGTAATCAGCAACATTAGATTAAAACACAAAGATCAGTTTCCAGGGCACGGAGGAGAGGAGAGGAGGTGGTAGTGGGAAAAGAGGATGCATTTTTAGAGTATTGGGATGCACCCAAGGGGTGCGTCACAATATTCTTCACTCCCCACCTCCTTTCCTCCACTCGTCTCCTACCCGGAAATATGAAAAACTATCTGTACCTTTAAACGTTTCACGTACAAGTAGTTGCATGTACAGTATACAATATACCTGACATTGCGGTTGGCGTTGATACATTAATTAATATTCAACAATTCATATGTAATTAGCAACATTAGATTAAGATACAAAGATCGGTTTCTGGGGCATGGAGGGGAAGAACTGGTAGTGGAGGAATAGAGTGTACATTTTTTGAGTATTGGGACACACCCAAACTACCTTTTTGAACCTATCCATGGTCTGTAGATAGCATTCACGCTTGTAACTCCCTCTGGTTAACCACGCACACAAGCTGTTCTTCATACACGGGCCTTTATTCATCTCAATTCAAGCAAAGCCGTGAGAACTGGACAGACATAAAACAAGAAAATATATTAACAATATTCTCATAGAGAACAATAAAAAATAACATTAAATTCGCCTGTTAAATACTTTCTTCTACTGTACATCAATATCACGTTGCTAGTTAGCATGCATTGACGCAACATTAGCCTACGACCGAAAGCATAGATTATTTTACCTCATTGGCCGCGTTAACACAGGAGAGTAACTTAGAAGGAAAAGAAAAATACAAAAACTTCTGTAACGTAAAGTTGTCTTCTTTGCTTTACTCAGTCTTCACAAAACACAGTAGGCATAGGCTATTCAACAAGCAACGTCTTTCAACAAATGTCAGAGCTCAAAAAGCAGCTATTCACGAGCTGGCTCTGCCCCCATGAGGCTCAACTAGAGCGCATCACACAATAAAACACCACCACCACCACCACAAAGGAATGTTGGTTCCTACATGAAATATACATATAGTTCTTAACGAATGTTCTCTCAATCATGTTATCATTTTAACTAAATATGAATTATACCTTTATTTAATGTAAACTATTAAATCAATATGTATTATTAACTGTATTTAGTTATGTATAATTTATTAACTGTATAACTAACTTTGATGGCAGCTACACTCCCACTAAATCACTTGTGATTTCTCTAAATGAACTTGAGAGAATAAAGGTAAGAATAATTAAGAATATGTTATGAAACTTATATTATTAAACTAGATGGCACTAGGAGAGGTGGAGACTCAACAAGCTACATCACTCCGCTTCTAGCAAGGTCACAGTCTTATGGATAGGTCTCTCCAGGTAAGTTGGCTTGGTGACTCGTTTTCCGCAGTCATCTAATGCCGGATCACTGATCAACAACTGTAACTTTCTCACATGACCATCTTCACTAGGGTACACTTCAGTGACCTTGGCCAGCTTCCATTCATTTCGTGGTGTATTCTCATCCTTTATGATCACTATGTCATTGATTTTTGCATTTATGTGTGTCTTATGCCATTTTTGTCTCTGTTGTAGGTTCAACAGGTACTCTTTCTTCCATCTGGACCAGAATTCTTCAGTTAAGTATTGCACTCTACGCCATCTTTTCCTTAGATACAGGTCTTCCTTCACAAACTCTCCAGGAGGAGACGGGACTATCGAGGATTTCATCATCAGGATGTGATTGGGCGTTAGAGGCTGTGGACCAGCAGGATCGTTGAGCAGGTGAGTAGTTAAAGGTCTGCTGTTGATGATTGCCATGACTTCATAAAGGTAAGTCCTCAAAGATGAACTATCCAGTCTTCGAGACGACTGATCCAGGATGGATGTCAACACACTCCTTATAGTCCTGATCTGCCTTTCCCAGGCGCCACCCATGTGGCTTGCAGAAGGAGGGTTCATAACAAACTCACAGCCTAGTTGCTTTAGGCTTTCTTGGTCCATCTCTTTTACAGCTTCAAGGAACTCACGTCTTGCACCAACAAAGTTAGTGCCTTGGTCTGATCGAAGTTGTCGAACGTTTCCACGTAGAGCGATGAATGCACGAAGCGCGCTGATAAAGGCATCAGTAGTCATGTCGTCAAGCAGTTCTATGTGCACGGCACGAGAGCATAGACAGGTGAATAGCAGACCATAGCGCTTCACCTCCTTTCTTCCTTCCTTGACATGGAAAGGACCAAAACAGTCCATCCCACAGTACGTAAAGGGAGGAGTCGTCTCCATGCGTTCACGAGGTAAGTCTGCCATTCTTTGTTCCTCAGTGCACCTTCTGAACTTTCTACACTTGACACACTTGTATATGTAGGATGACACAGCCTGACTGCATCCAAGTATCCAGATGCCGTTTGATCGTAGCTCATTCATTGTTATGCCACGCCCTTGATGCTGCACCCTTTGATGATACTGCTGGATCAGTAGCCTTGATATGTGGCTGGTCTTTGGTAAGATTGCTGGATGCTTGATGTCTGGATGTAATGCAGCATGCTCCAGTCGACCTCCCACCCTGAGGATACCTTGCTTGTCCAAGAAAGGATTTAGCCTGTACATTCTGCTGACCTTATCCTTAGTCGTCATCTCGATCTTGTGTTCAAGACTTTGGATTTCCTTGGAGAAGGTTGCCCTTTGAACAATGCCTATGATCGTCAGTTCTGCTTCCTTTCTCTCTTCGAGACTTGTGGCATCAGTGGTTCTTGCTGTCAAACCCTTAAGCTCTTTGACACATCGTTTCAGTCTGGCGATGGCTTTGACTAACATCATCCAACTGGAGAACTTCTGGAAGTGATCGAGCAGGGAATCTTCGGTTGTCACAGTCCTGCATACGAAGGCCTTACGAACTTCTGAGTCTTCTACCGCCATCTCTCCCACCTTGATGTCTCTGCTGGGAAGTTCGTCACGCCAGAGAAATTCAGGGCCAGTAAACCAGTTGGACGCAATGATCTCTTTCGCCCTGAGGCCCCTTGATGCGTGGTCAGCGGGATTTTCTTCTGAAGCCACATATCTCCATTGACTTGGCTTAGTGCTATTCTTGATACGCTGAATGCGGTTTGCCACGAATACATGGAATCTTCTGGCGTCGTTGCTGACGTATCCAAGTACGACCTTTGAGTCCGTCCAGAAGATTTCCTGAGCTTCTTCCATTTCCAACTCCTTTCTGAGCATGTCGCTTGTACGGACAGCAACAACAGCTGCAGAGAGCTCAAGTCTTGGCACCGTGGTTACTTTCGTGGGAGCCACCCTTGCTTTGGCCATGACTAAAGAGCAGTGGATTTGTCCTGATGCACCGATTGCTCTCAAGTAAGTGCATTCCCCATATCCCATGACACTTGCATCAGAGAAGTGATGAAGCTCATATCTTAGGACGTCTTTAAAACTCTCTGGAAGGTAAGAGCGCTGAATCTTGATGTCAGCGAGGTTCTGTAGGTCCAAGAGCCAGGACTCCCATTGTGACCGAAGATCATCAGACAGTGGTTCATCCCATCCGATCTTGTCCCGGCACATCTGCTGAAGGATTTGTTTCCCAACTAGAATGAAAGGTGCTACAAAGCCTAGTGGGTCAAAGATGGAGGCTACCGTCGACAAGACTCCTCTTCTAGAGAGCGGACGTTCCTTAACAACTACTCTAAATTGGAACTGATCTGAGGCTACACACCACTCGACACCTAAGGCTCTTTCAATCTGCGGCTCACCCTTCGCTAAGTCTTGATTTCTTACTGTTTCAGCACACTCTTCATTGGGAATCGATGCAAGCACTTCCTGGCGGTTGGAGATGAACTTGTGGATTCGCAGCTTGCCTTCACTGCAGAGCCGTCTTGCTTCACTGACTAACTGTATTGCTTCTTCTTTAGTTGACACACTTGTCAGTCCATCATCCACATAGAAATTTCTTTCTATGAATCGAATGGATGCTTCATTGAAGCGACCTTGTCCTTGAGCGGCAATGTGTTTGAGGCCGTAGTTTGCGCAGCCGGGTGAAGAGGCTGCCCCGAACAGATGTACCTTCATACGGTAAACTGATGGTTGTGACTGAAAGTCTCCGTCTTCCCACCACAGAAACCTCAGATAGTCTTGGTCTTCTGCTCTTACATGAAATTGATGGAACATGCGTTCAACGTCACACATGACTGCTACTGGACCCTTGCGAAAGCGACAGAGAACACCTACTAGAGTGTTCGTCAGTTCCGGTCCGGTAAGCAGGTGGTCATTCAGTGACATGCCTTGAAACTTGGCCGAGCAGTCGAACACGACCCGTATCTTTCCTGGCTTATGAGGGTGATACACCCCATGATGAGGGATGTACCAGGCAGGGCTTTTATCAAGTTGTTCTTCTGGGACTTTCTCGGCATCTTCGCGTGCTATCATTTCACTCATGAATGTTACATAGTCCTTCTGATATTGTTTATCCTTCTCAAATCTCTTTCTCAAACACTTGAGACGGTGATCTGCACATATCCTATTCTCTGGCAGACTTGGCCTGTCTTCTTTAAATGGCAGAGGCATTTCGCAACGACCATCTGGCTTGAGTTTGATTCCTTCCTCCATTATTGATAGGAAGCGTAGATCTTCTTGAGATATGTGAGCATCCTCTACTGTCCTTTCATTGAAGTCTGATTCGACTGCTCTTAGGACATCTGGAGGAGTGACTAATTCCTTGACTTGTGTTCGGCATATGTATCGAACTTCACTTGAATGATCAGCAGGTGACTGAATGTGAGGCGTCACTTGTTTCACGACGATTCTGTGGCTACTTCCAATTGCATCGCCATAGTCGACACAGGGATCGGCACAGCTAACTATACTCCAGCCGAGGTCAGTCCTTTGAGCAAACGGCTCGTCGTCCTTACCGGACACAACGTCTCTAGGTAGCAGGGCCTGAGAGCAGTTGTAGCCTATGAGCAACCCAATGTCACAGTCGATTGAAGGAGCAATCTCTTCAGCAAGGTGCTCCAGGTGAGGCCATGACCTTGCTGTCTTGGGTGTTGGAACATGACCTAGATTGGCAGGAATAAACTCTCTTGTATAGGTTACTGGGAGGGAGATTATCTTTGATTCATAGAAGCCTCTGACCTGCAGTCCAGTTAACCTCTGACTTTGAATGACTGTACTTCTGGATGACAGTGTGGAGAGTTTCAGTTGCACAGGCTCTTTCCTGGTGTCTAATGTTTCTACCTTTTCTTGCAGGATGAAGGTGGTGTCACTTTGGTTGTCCAGAAGAGCATATACGAGAACTTCATGCTCTGGGTTAGTGATCGTGGACAGCCATACTGGAACAACTGTGGACGTGTAAGTGTTCCTCATATCTTGCACCACTCTGTGAGACGTTGCCTCGTCTGGCGTCTTGCTTGTCTGTTTAGACTCTGTCCTTTCCTTCGAGCCTTCCTTTTCCTTTGAGTGTTTTCCACTCTCCTTTCGTTCGCCATCCCCTTGTTCTTTCCTTTCATCCCTTTTGAAGCGATTTTCATGTAAACATGTTGGGTGTCTCCCTTTACATGTATCACACACACTTCTCCTTTCACAGTTCTTTGAATGATGTCCTGATTTCAAACATCCAAAGCACAACCTGTTTGTTTGCACAAACCTGACTCGTTCTGCAGTTGACTTCTTCAAGAACCTTTGACATGTATGGATGCCATGATTGGACTTCTCACAGAAGACACACCCTTCAGCCTCTGTTTTTTCTTGAGAGCTGCTTGTCAGTACCTTTGCACCAACACTTCGTGTTTTTAGTGTCTTCTCCTTTCCACCATCACCTGACTTCAGAGCGTGAAGAGAGGTTATCGGATTGCAAGCTATCTTAGCTTCCTTAGTGACAAATGTGACAAACTGATTAAAGCTAGGGAATGCGTTGGTTGCTTCTTCGATATCGATGACCTTTCTGTTCCATCTAGCTGTCAGCCAGTCAGGAAGCCTGGAGAGCATTCGTTGGTTTTCACCACAATCGTTTAGGACTTCCAGACTCTTGATCTGAAACATTGCTGCTTGACAGCCTCGGAGGAAGTCTGAGAACTATCTTAGTTCCACGCTGTCCTTGGGTCCTATCTTTGGCCATGAGGCCAGCTTATCTCGGAAAGCCTTAGCAATCACAAAAGGACTTCCATACCTTTCTTCCAGGATGTCCAGTGCTGACTGATAGGCTGCATCTGTGCCCAGAAGGAAGTATCCCTCAATGGCTTTCTTTGCAGGTCCGCCGACATACTTGCGAAGATAGTAGACCTTCTCATTCACTGGAATATTCTTTCTGCCTATCAGTGTCTGAAAGGACATTTTCCAGTCCTTGTACCTTAGTGGGTCTCCACTAAAAACATAAGGTTCTGGTACTGGTAGACGGCTTACGTTGATAGCCTCTGCTATTGCCATGGCAAGTTCTGTGTTGCTATCCTGTTCATGAATGTTTATAGCAGGTTGCCCCCATTTGGCTGTTTCTGGCATCTTAGCAGATTTTGAGTTGGGTGTAACCTTCTCTTGCGTAGGCTTGTGGTCCTTGAACAACTCTAGTATCTCTGAGTCTGAATCGTCTTCTTGATCATAGACTTGCAGTCGTGCCTTTGCAGCTTTCATCTTTTTCAATGTCTCTAAGCGCTCTATCTGTCTGCGCTTTTCTTCTAAGGCTTCTTTTCTTGCAGCACGCTCCTCTTCTTGTTGTGCAAGCCTTTGTCTGTAATCAGCTTCAAGTTTTTTAAGCTCTTGTTCTTCACGTTCCACTTGTTCCAAGACCTTCAACGTGGCCTCAGTTGCAGCTAGCTCTGCTGCAGCTTCATGCTTCCTTGTTGAGGATAGGCTTGAACCTGAGCTTGCACTGGACGCTTTGGATGCTGCTGATGAAAACACTGAGTCTGTCTCTACCCACTCTATTTGTTCCTTATTAGTATCTAGATCTGTACATTGTTCGTCGAGACAATTACATGCATAGTTTAAGATCTGCCTTGAGATGGTATCACAGGTGTCTGCTCGGCGGCGGGTCTCTCCATCAGGGAGTACGCACTGGCGTAGGTCTTCATAAGCCTGCTGTACATCACTGGAAGCACGGCGTATCTTGGTCATGATATTTTGTAGGTTCTCACGAGAGAAGGGTCCCTCTATCTCTTTCTTTGCCTCCTTAGCAAGAGCCTTCCACTTGTTATAGGTAACTAAGAAATGACGTTGGAGCCTTTTCCCTATGGTCTCTTTGAGCTCTTGTCCCTTCTCAGTGAGCTTTCTGGTTCTCTGACCTTGTCGTAGTCCTTCTGTAGTAAGTTGAGTGTCTTCACCTACCTCACTATCAAGGCGTTCACACTGCTGCCCTAAGTCTGCAGCATCACCTTCTAGGTGCTGGTTTTTAGCTCCATGCACTAACTCTTCCATTTTACTATGTTTAATGAATTGACCTTGTTTGTCCTTTTAATCCTATTTATTAACTCTATACTCTAGAATATTTATGATTCTATTTATGTATGACTTATTTATATACTCTAGAATGTTAAATTATAGCAATTTGAACTGACTTCTCTTGTTGTTTGAGCTCTTAAATAGCCTGTTTTTTTTGTTGTTTTTTTTGTTTTTTAAATGCAATGATGCTAAAGCCTGCAATTAGTCTAACCTTAATTTACTTGACTGTAGTAGCTTAACTTGAATGTACTAACTTGTATACATTTTAACTTTAGTTTAACCAGCTAGCCTATGTGACTTGACTTAATGTTCAATAAACACCTTCGCAATACAAATTAACTGGTTTCCATTTGCTATTAATCTTCTTTCTAATTTACACCTCAAACAACACAGTAGTAAATACCAATAAGCATTGACTAGAACTTACAACATACATAACACCATAACATTGCACCTCTTTAGCACTTATAGAGTCCTTTATAGAGACAGTTGATGAGACTATTCCATCCTTATACATTTAGCTTGTTTAAATGTGTTACTTCTTGTTGGATTAGCCACCCAATGCTCATTAACTCTGATTGCCACTTTCAGGTTGTAGGTGTATGCAGTCTTAGCTGTCCGTTGCTTGAGGTCGGTGAAACTCAAACTTGCTTGTAGCTCCGTCGACAACAGGCGCAGATGATCGTCTCGTCACCTCGTGTCGAGCTGGCTGAGTTCTCACTGTAACTCCCTCTGGTTAACCACGCACACAAGCTGTTCTTCATACACGGGCCTTTATTCATCTCAATTCAAGCAAAGCCGTGAGAACTGGACAGACATAAAACAAGAAAATATATTAACAATATTCTCATAGAGAACAATAAAAAATAACATTAAATTCGCCTGTTAAATACTTTCTTCTACTGTACATCAATATCACGTTGCTAGTTAGCATGCATTGACGCAACATTAGCCTACGACCGAAAGCATAGATTATTTTACCTCATTGGCCGCGTTAACACAGGAGAGTAACTTAGAAGGAAAAGAAAAATACAAAAACTTCTGTAACGTAAAGTTGTCTTCTTTGCTTTACTCAGTCTTCACAAAACACAGTAGGCATAGGCTATTCAACAAGCAACGTCTTTCAACAAATGTCAGAGCTCAAAAAGCAGCTATTCACGAGCTGGCTCTGCCCCCATGAGGCTCAACTAGAGCGCATCACACAATAAAACACCACCACCACCACCACAAAGGAATGTTGGTTCCTACATGAAATATACATATAGTTCTTAACGAATGTTCTCTCAATCATGTTATCATTTTAACTAAATATGAATTATACCTTTATTTAATGTAAACTATTAAATCAATATGTATTATTAACTGTATTTAGTTATGTATAATTTATTAACTGTATAACTAACTTTGATGGCAGCTACAACGCTACCCTACGTACCATTAATGCGAGTGTATATGAACTAGCTAATAATGTTTATATACTGGGTAATTCAACAAATACATTGAAAATTATCAAACCACTTGTAGATTGCTGGCTAGCATAGAGCGTTTAATCGACACAGTTCAGTGCTAGTAGCTAGTAGAGTCCCTTGATAGAGAGAGTAGCGACATAGAGGGTCCGGAAAAATCTAGTCACGTGATTGCGTGGAGCCATTTTGAGTCCATCGCGGACAGGATCGGGATCGGACGCATATCGATTTTACGACAAAATGACAGGTTGTAGCGCTTGTGGGTGCACAAATAGAACGGAGAAGGGATTCAAGGTATATAGATTTCCATCAGATGCAAAAAGACGGGAAATCTGGGAGAACAGAGTCAGTCGTGTTGGATGGAAAGCAACTTCTTCCTCAGTTCTCTGCCAGGTCAGTGGTAATGGTCCCATATGCGTATTGAATTAACATGCACATATTTGTACTTTTGTGATGTCATTATTATGGAGTATGGCTTAAGACAAGAGAAAACACCCTCTACCTTTCCATGCGTAATCTCTGCTACTGTGGTGCTTATATACTATTTGCTAAAAAGGGGTTTGTACATCACTGGGCGTATAATTCAAACCAATCAAATGTTTAGAATTTCACGTGTTCAGTGCATGTGTAGTACTTTTCCATGAAGATAGAAACTTATGAGTTTTGGCGTTTCCTGTTTTGCATAAACTGACTCTGCTTTTGTGGCAAATCCTTTATCTGGAGAATGCTCAGGACATTTTCCTGTAGCCCTCCCTCTCAGAACTCTCATAACACAGGCCCAAGGTCACTCATTCGAAACTTAACTACCACAGACAAGTCTACACATTCTATCACAACATATATGCCACAGAACCAAATGTCAGATTCTCACAATTCCCTCCTTTGATCCCTTCTTGGGATCAATACTATACAGCGGTATTTCAAGCTTGTATGGGTGATATCTTCACTCAATACCTAAAGCAGGTACACATTGCAAACCCAGTTTTCTTAATTTTATTTACTCTAACTATCAGGGTTATAATACTGGCACAGCGGTAAGCAATGATGTCAGAGCTCTTACTTAATCACCAGGAAAACCTCCAATAGGCAAAACCACAGAACTCTAGACTGAGTCTGCTGCTGATGAGGACATGTCTCTGTCCGATATCCATCTTAAGCGATACTCCTTCATTTTTAATACATTTTACTTTTTATCCTTCTATCAAGAGGAAAGAAAATCCTAGCATTTTGGCAACAGTGCATTGGCAGCTTTTTCTAAACATTTTATCACAATATAGTTACATGGGGGTTTCTTCTTCAGGGGTTAGTGCATGTCCCGCCTTGGTGATGATTTCTACAATTTGTGGCATCACAATCATTTGGTGTTCAGGTCCTAAAGTGCCATCAGAGTTAATATCTGCTGGAGTATACCCACGAGCCTCAAGCTCCTCGTACAGCACAATCGCTGACTCTCCAAACCAATCATCATCTCTCAGGGCCAATAAGAGATTTCCACTCGGGCAGTTAGGGGTGTAGGGAGGTTCTGGTATCTCCCACACGGTTGGCATAGGCGTAGGGTGCTCATCACATGGTTCAATCAGTAATGGTAGTACAAAACATTTACTCGACTAACATACGATACTTTTACCGCAAAATTATGTTGGCTTCTTCTTCTTTGGTCCAAGTAGCCTCAACGTCGGACCAATGGACAGAGGAGAGGTTACTAGCACATCACTCAGCCACGGTCTTTCTTTGGCAGATTATGTAATGTCTCTATGTGTGTGTATTCTCTCTATCTGCCATTGATGAGGGAGCACATAGCTCCTGGTTGTGTAATTCTTTCTTCGTGTGTGTGTATATTCAGTGTTCGTGTTACTTTAATATACACCCAATCCCCTGTTGGAAAATAATCTTGCACATTCTGGTTAAGTGTTACACATAGTTCGCCAGTTCCCTCTTGAGCTGTTCAAGCGGGGGTCCATTGTACGGACCTCATACAAACGGCATGGGCCCTCCTATGGTCGATTGTGCCCTATTGGGGAAAAACTGATACTTTCCAAATTATTATACATCACCACTTCACAATCATACACTTCCCCCCTTGTGCAATGGTCCTGCCCATGCGCATCCTTACACTTTTATATTTCTGTGGTGTTATCTGTTTATTAGTTGCTCGAGGTTGTGTGCTTCTGTCTTCTTGGGCCCAATATCTGTAGAGAAACCTGACAATTTCAGTTAGTCACACAGTACTTTGTCAGCACATCTCCAATCCCCTGTAATTCTTCACAGCAGTGATAATTCGTCCCTGGAATTTATCATTGGAGTTCCTGTCATAAATTCAAAAAAGGGGAGAAATTAGCAATAATTAGTGGGGCCTAGTTCAGCTCTCATTGTCAGTAGAGCTGCTTGAGAGCCGCCACCCAGTTCCTGCTGGAAACAGAGAAGAACTCCTTATTAGTATTTTCCCTTCACTTAGGGTACATTTTCACATACGGGGCAGCATAGGATTTATTTGTCTGTTCAGTTTATTTATTTATCTTTGTTTTGGTTGTGCACCTAAACTGACAACCCTTTAGGAGAGATCGCATTGCCGGGTTTCACTTTGATGGTTTTTAGACAAAATCAAACAATTAAACACAAAACAAAACCACACAACTTAGGATGTAAATTAAACAAATTATTTATCTGCACCCGAACAAAAAACACAAACATTGGGAAGGTGGCCTTGCCCTCCACTTCCCCCAGCTTAAACTGTAAAGTTTCCACTTCTTATCTTCGCTTAAACATTGTTTCAATACTCCGCTGTTGCTCAATTATTTTCACTTGGTCCCTTATAGCGCAGCCAACTATGGTTATGCAAGGAACAGAGCTCTTCGGCTCTTTTGACCATTAATAATAAAACCCAGAAAATTCGAAATCAAACAAAACCCACAGCAAGAAGGAAAACAATATCCATTTTGAATGCTTCCACCTTATCCATAGCTGAACAACTCTCTCCAACTTTTTCCTTGCAAAGTCTTTGATCAGATCCTCATAACCAATCTTACATAGCACATCTGCTTCTATACATAATAGAGATAAGGCATTCAGCCTGCCTTATTGCATAGTTGTTCTGAGGGGATTTCCTAAACAAACCGCTTGTAAAACTAGTGTTTAACAAATAAACTGAAATAAATTTAACGATGTTCTATCAAAAAAGGCTGGAATAAACAAAACTAAATAGTACTGAAAATGAATTTATTCGTAAACTAAATGAATTAAAAATATCTCCAAGAATAGTATTAACCGTATTCAAGATATATAAAACGTACTTACATTTTAATCGATTAAACAGCCAGAGCTGAGTGTGCTATTGGACTAGTCATTACGCAACTCAAAGCAAGAATGAGGTAATGAACGCACATGCAATTAACACCAGTGACAGTTGGCAACTCTAGTATAGCCACATATTGGTTATATTTGTGTCGCCTATATAAAACATGGTTATAGCATGGCCTCCTTAAAATAGCCTACATTTATTGTGCTATTTCGATACAAAAGAAAACAAAAATGTGCTTTATTTAATCAATATCATTATTTGAAATGGTTTAATAACGGGCAGACTTTCATTAACTAGGGGTAGTCTGTGGTCAGTACAGTTCGCTACAGTTCCTGACCGCTGATGCGCACTCAAGCATATGAACGAATCATTGAGTGATGATCCGGTACACTCAATTCACTTTAAAGATTCGTTCAAAAAGATTCGTTCGTTCACGTACTGCACATCACTAAGACACGCTCGCGCATGCCCACTACACTGGTTAAAGAATGAGTTCCTGGTCCTTCCTGACAGTGTTGTTGTTTATACAATATATACATATACTCGGTTAAATCACACTAAAACACTGTCTCACTTTCTATGTCTTGGCTGCTGGAAACTACAACTAAAGTTCCCTCATGGGAAAATAAGTTATTCTATCCTGTTCTATTCCATTCTCTTCTCTGGCCACCAAACAAGTCCCCTTTCCCTGAAAGACTGAAAAGTTAAATTCAAAGCGGGCAACGCAGACCCTCTCTCTGCATGAAATCTACTCGTACATGCAGAGAATGGCACTCAAAACGAATTGTAACATTTTGCTTAAACACTAATATCTACTTTCACTTCTGAGGCACACTAACCACATTCCAGGCAGCAAGGAAACATCGAATCAACCTCGCTAGCATGTTATTGGCAACAGTATCGGTCAGCAACCAACTTTCCATGATTGAGCACCCACCGGTCACTGATGTATCAGTGTAATAATAACACTGAAGTCATACTGATGAATAACATTGATTTTTACTTTGATAAATCAAATTCAGATGCGCTTTCTTTTTTGTAAACCCGTTAGAATTATTAATTTGCTATTTTTACAGTCGCTGCTGTAGTTATATTCTTCTTAATGCAGCAAAAACCATCCAATCATAAGCGAATAATGTCTCAATACTCCTCCATTCCTTTATCTACAGAATGTGCCCTTTGCACCATTCTGTCCACTGCACAGGACTCTCTGCTCCAGCCTCACATGCATAAACCTTCAATCTCCTTTCACCAGACCCCCCTTCATGACCAACAGGTTTTGTCTGATTGTGTCAAAACCTTCCAGTAAACATGTGATCATACATTTTGGATAATAAACACCTCTATTTAATAGCTTTAATCATTGAGTACTGCATAGATTTATTTTTCTCTAACAATCATCCCTCCTTTTATCACCTTTAGTGATAAATATACATTAAAAACATAAAAATATTCAAAATGAACTTAACCGCAAATGTTTGTGGTTAATGCCAACGTTTATCAATTTGTTATTTATTTATTTTTTTACCTAAGAATCCCAATATCTCACGATGGAAAATGTAATAAAGCCCCTTGTAGTTGAAATCGGTGCTCGGCCCGACCTCCCTGCTAGAAATAAATTACCATCACGTTATCATGGCAACTCACACCGTGACCCTCATTGTGAAACAACCCCGTATTAGAGTTCAGCTGTTGTGACAAATTATAGATTATTCATTATTTATATATAATTATATATCATACTGTAGGACCAACTATATGAAAATATAGTGTTAATATGAATATGTTTCTCTGTGGTAGGATGAATTGCACAATAAGCCCATATGTGCACAACAGCAGCACAAGGCCTCAGACCCAAGGGCAGACAACCACGCACAAAATGAGCTCATTATTTGTATCGAAGTGTGCTCAATGAACAATGGTCCCAAGCTAGGCACCCAACATGAGCTCATCTCGACACCTGCAAATCAAGGACATATACACACACCCACATGCAGGGAAATTGAAACAGCCACACCGCAAACACACTCCTCAAAATTTCCCACGGCGAGGTTTAGTTATCTCAAAATTTAGGCATTCATTCACACACACACACACACACACACACACACACACACACACACACACATAGGCAATTAAATGTTCCTAGCCCGTCCGAAGCGATAAGCATGAATTACTCCCCACACATTCCTCAGGACGTTGGCAAGATCTTAACAGTACCCTAGCCTTGAAAATGTATGTGTGTGTATGAAGTTTGAGGAACTGATAGAATTTATTAAATCCAAATAAAACATTTATCTTCTATCTTTACAAACATTGGTGTAAAAACTATGTATTGGACTACTATTGTCAAACCGTGACTAGGATGTTTCTGATATGATTAAATCATAGCATTTCATCAAAACTACCATATAAATAAGGGTCATATGTAATGCTTAATTAGGACAGGCCGAGACCTCTGCAGACCATGGAAAAAGTAATCGCCCACGCAATGGGAACACCCCAAAAAGGGGGGGGGTCGCAATAACACACAAGATGTCAGCTGAACTTCATGGTGCGCTGTTATGTTTTGCTTCTTGGACTTGTTTTTACGTCTTGCGGATTCAGACTGGACTGTGTGATTGAGTGTTTTTAACATATGTATGTTTTAGCCGATCAGCCTGGGTATGTATATTTGTGCTAAACCTTTTATAATAAATTACGTTATACCAGACTCTAGAATGTTGTGTCTATTTTGGAAGAAAGTTTGAATTACGTGTAATGGAATGGTCCCGACCCCTCCCGACAGGACGGTGAAAGGATTGTTCGATTTATTATACTTCACAGCTTTAAACACTTAATGTTTGCTTTGCTAGCATGAAGCTATAACTGTATAACTATAACTATGACTGCGTGTATTATCTGCATTAACCAGAGGTTTAAAATCAGTACATTGGCCTGCATTACTTACTTATTTATTTATTTGGTAAATCAGACCTTTTTCTTCACGAGATTCAGGGTGCCGAACTACAGTTCCCTTTATACAACATCATCTCAACAACCATTTTATTTTATTTATTTCACTTAAATTAAAGCCTGCTAATATATATGTAGGTTTCTGTATTGCCATACCCGTTCTGTATACAGGATCTTCTAGATTTACAGAACTCTGGTTAAACACTTTACCACAAAATGTCTCGAATCGTCAATCTTGTCTGTTACAAAATGACGCTTGAGCTTGTACTCAATTTATTTCTTTCAATCAATCTTAGTTTTTATTTATTTATAACCATGGGCTAAAACCTTCTCCACAGCGAATTCGCTGTAGCCAGTAGCCTATGCTATTTGAGCACAATAAACTGTAACAGGCTGTTTTGCCCCACAAGACGTCTGCAACTAAATCGAATCACTACCTGAAAATAGAGAACTGAGTAGCACATAACTTCAAGCCAGTCAAAGGACAAACTTACAAATTAGTGCGCTCAGAATTTTCCATGAAAATAAACTGCATATATGTATAATATCATATAATATATATGTAATGTAATAACAAATTAACTAATAACGCAAATTGAATTACACTTTCACTTCCTTCTATGTCCTTCTATCACTTTCTGTCACAATCCTATGCAAGTTTCCCTCGCGTATAACTTCCACTTATCTATCTGTGCTAACCATAAACTTAATCAACCGTAAACTCTGATTAAGATCTTCCACACTTCTCTGCACAACACTGTTTACACTTTCCCAGGCGGGTCTTCATTACGATGCGTCTGATCATAAGTTTCACAAATCTTATAGTACACTGAGATTATAACACAAACTATTGCAAATATATCATACATTGTAGTATAGCTCCAGAGACACAGAAAATAATTGGGCACATAATTTAACTCTTTTTCTTAAGTTCTCTCCTACATGAGCTATTACGGTAATTCTGGTGGTCAGGTTACACGCCACTTCAAAACGAAAGCTACGGGATAAAATCAATTTTAACAAAATACACTCGCTGGTTATTTCACTCAAGGTGTAAAGGGTTCAAAGCACTGCAAGTATTTTTAGTTTTCCTTTATAAATTCACCAATAATGTGCCTTCTACCCACTTAATAACTGCTCACTTCATTACGAAGGCTACAACTCAACAAGCCAAAAGTATTTGGACGCCTTTATGCGTGCACCGTTAGATTGTCTGTTCTTCCAGTCTCTCCGCTATCGGGCTGCCCACGACCAACAGGACACTATAATTTGTTCAATCAGAATCCCACTTTATCACAATATACCATGAGTTGGGCTTCCCATTCACTTTTTAAATCACATTATTTTGGGTCAAACAATTTACAGGTTTTTTCTTTTTAACCTACTCAGCTGATTTAACATAAACACAACACAGCTCACAACCCACACAGCGCTGTAATCTCATACTTGTGTCGACACACATGGCCATCACTCATACACAACCCACACCTTTTCTCAGACAAAAATGGTTTGTCTGGCTCGGGGAACCATCTCAATTTGTTCCACTCGGCTAAATATTTAGTCCATTTATCACGACGATTTTTCAATTCCTGGGCACATAATTTTGTGCTCAGATTGTCCCATAGTTTACGCAATACTTCTACTAGTAGCCATTTTATTTTATTCCGTAAAACGTTATTTATTACTTAGATATTGACTCGTTTTAATTTCTACTTTTTACTTGATATGTTTGATTAGGACCCACAATTTAACAGTTCTAATTAAATTAACACAACCTTATTTCCCTTAATTATTCACCAAATATCAGTTATATTGCAGTCATTGGCTGTGATCAGCTGCATTCAGTTACTCATTTAATTTTCTCAATGCACGTCTGCATTATCAGAAAATATTTTCACTGAATCAGTATCACGAAGGCTTACAATGACACCCACAATTTTGTTTATCCCCTTTTATCATTTTAATACAGCAGATATACAACAGATAAAATAAAAAATAAAAAACTCAAAGACCTGTTTATGAATCAAAACTGTATTCCATGAGTCAAGTCTATTTGTTTGTTTATACTGTGGACTTTTATCGCAATTCTAGCTCAACTGTCCGGTTCGAGTTACCTCACTTCAATTCTAGCTCGACTGTCCGGTTCGAGTTACCTCACTTTTATTATCGCAATTTTAGCTCGACTGTCCGGTTCGAGTTACCTCACTTTTATTATCGCAATTTTTAGCTCGACTGTCCGGTTCGAGGTACCTCACGTTTATTATCGATTGTCCGGCTCGACTGACCTTGTTCCCATTGATAACACTAGATCAATGGTAACCACAGTAATTTGCGTATTTTACGTTTCCTAGGTGCATATGCGTCGCACTATGTAACTTGATAATGGCCCAGAATCCCAAGGCTGAATTCGTTTCCAAAGGACTACACACTTAGTATCTCATTACATAGGTCCCACAAATAATGGACCCGCAAATTTTTAATTACAAACAATTTTATTCAGTACTTTCGTTGTATCTTTTATCCTTATTCTTTGTCAAGTTGGGTCATGGAATACACCTTAATCCATTTATATTCGTTCTGACAAATTTAGTTTTCACAAATCAGTTTTATATCTAGAATTTTGGAAATAGTCAGTTATATTTCTCAGACATTCTCTAAAATTCTATGCAGATTTTATGAAAAAGGTTCTGCTTACCTTATCTTTTTGAGGCCTCAGAATGTCCAAGAGATTAAACCAGCAATTTCTTTTCTTTTGGACTCCGAGATCCCCGACCTTCCTCCCCACGTCGGGGTCACCAGCTGTTAGCAATTAAATATATTGCTTTTCGTGGTCAAGGAGGTAGATCAAGGATACTCTTCAATTCAATTCGAATGGTTAAAACACTTTGTCTTTATTGTGTCAGCTCGAAGTCTTTACAGAAGTACACAATGGATCTGTGCTCCTCTGGAAGCGCACGCTCGAAGCGCGCTCTCGCGCGCACGCTCGCTCCATCTCTGCTACTGTGGTGCTTATATACTATTTGCTAAAAAGGGGTTTGTACATCACTGGGCGTATAATTCAAACCAATCAAATGTTTAGAATTTCACGTGTTCAGTGCATGTGTAGTACTTTTCCATGAAGATAGAAACTTATGAGTTTTGGCGTTTCCTGTTTTGCATAAACTGACTCTGCTTTTGTGGCAAATCCTTTATCTGGAGAATGCTCAGGACATTTTCCTGTAGCCCTCCCTCTCAGAACTCTCATAACACAGGCCCAAGGTCACTCATTCGAAACTTAACTACCACAGACAAGTCTACACATTCTATCACAACATATATGCCACAGAACCAAATGTCAGATTCTCACATTAGGAACATCCCTAGTCATACCAAAGATTTATTTTCCCCCTTTGGCATGCACGGCATCTAGTTTAGCATGAAAAAAATATCACATTGCACCACTATCCAACGTGTTCCTATTTGTAATTCGCAGGTTCATTTCGAGTACCTCTCTAGTTAATTCCTTCTTTGTCATGGTTCTAAATGTCTGTGACTGTTAAATTACAACCAGCTCTGTGATTTTCTTCTTTATCATATGGCTCTTAGTTGTCATAAATCTTCTATTTTGTCATCTTCATATAATTTGTTCATTATCAACATGGAAAAGACCATTCCCATCTCTCATACATAGAGAACATAATGGAATACACGGTTCAATGCACTAGCGCCATACGGCGGCTCCGCACTGAATGGACTCAAAATGGCTTCAAATCGTGAGTTGTCGCTACTCTCTCTATCAAGGGACTCTAGTAGCTAGTGAGACATACAAGTACAGTCAAGCAGTGGACCCGGAAGTGGGAAGGAAAGAATTGTACGCTACAACAAGTCGAAAATAACAAAGATCCTCCGGTAATAATTAAGCTACATTACCCCACCTCCCCCCGTAAAACTTATCCCGTCCGAATAGGGCTGACACATAACATCACAATTCTTATACAATTTGTCAATGTCTGCCTCTTTCCATTTTAAGTTTTCTTTTTACCCAACATAAGTTAGCAAGCTGGCTAGCGCCCCATGGCAATGGAAGAAATAACGTTAGCTACTATTACTTTGGAGCTGTTCGGTCACAGTTGTGTGGAATTGCTGTGATCACTGACTTGGTAAAATATATTTTAAGCAAAATAACGTTATCCACCTTGCTCTCTTGAGTTGATTTGCACACACTTCTTGTGATTCAGAAAAATGTTAAACCATACGTAAAATTCAAAACAGAACAGTTAGTAGCCTACGGCTGGATTTTGTGATGACAGAGAGGAGTTAGTGGTAAGAAATCTTGCATTGATGCAGAGGTGCCATCACCAGTGTAAAAGTAGTATTGCCAAACTTTCTCGCCACGCACAATATGGTGTATGCATTAAATAAAGAACTCATAAAGCTACCTATTTTTGTTATTTTATTCTGTGTTATTGTAAGTTTAAATGTGAAATATTTTAACAATGTAATTATGGATCATATCACTGCAATGTAACAGTTTCCCACAGATATTTTTTCATATGGTTGGTGAACCCAAAACCCTATAGAGTGGTCAAGAAGCATGAACCCCCATTAAGACAATTATCACAATCATACGAATATCTAAATAGGATAAATACAGGCAAATACAGGTGAATACAGGTAAAGTGGGACACTTTCTGATCATTTACATTTTGCATAGTTTTAAATTATGATCCAAATGGTTTAAATGTCAGAGCTACGGAAACTTATAATAAACTTAGTTTATTTTTAGTAATGGAAGTATATACACAAAGATGATGAAATGGAAGTGTCCCTACTGTCCCACTTTACCTGTATTCACCATACTGTTTACATCATGAATTAAGTCTCAGCAGCAGCTGACAGCTACACAGCTGAGTCAAGTACTTGTCTGAACACATGCAAACTCCATTTATGTACAAATGTATTTATTAATACTGTTGAAATTCACAAATATACATATACATTATTGACAAGTTCTTTACAAAGTTCTTTGCAATTAGGTGGATAGTTATACACGAGTAGGCCTATCTATTATTATCTGATATTTTTTTCGCCAACGCAAGGTCCCTCGTCAACAAGCTGGATGAGCTGAAACTGCGGATTACAACGAACAAGATCATCGGGGATTGTAGCATTCTGCTTATCACGGAAACCTGGTTTCATCCACTCATCCCGGATGCGGCAATTGAGCTAGCAGGCCGCACAGCATATCGGCATGACAGAACTACGGACTCCGGTAAGAGCAAGGGAGGGGGGTTATGCATTTATGTGAACAACAGCTGGTGCACAAATGCCAAAATGGTAGCCAGCCACTGCTCCCCGGACCTGGAGTATGTGACTGTTAAATGCAGGCCCATATATCTTCCGCGGGAGTTTACCGTCATACTGCTAACTGCGGTGTATATACCACCTGATGCTAATGCTAGCTCGGCTCTGGGACATTTGCATAACACTATTAGCAGTCAACAGAGCAGGTATCCTGAGGCTGTTCACATCATAGCTGGGGATTTCAACCATGCTGATTTGAAAGCAGTGCTCCCTAAACTCCACCAGCACATAAAGTGTGCAACTAGGGGAGCAAATACACTGGATAAGGTTTATACCAACATCAAGCACGGCTATAGGGCTAAACCACTACCCCACCTAGACCAGTCTGACCACTGGTCCCTGCTTTTGATCCCGACATACACCCCCCTCAGGAAAAGGGCTCTCACCATAACAAAGACTGTAAAAACATGGCCTGAAGGTGGCTCTCAACAGCTGCAGGACTGCTTCCAGAGAACCAACTGGGATACTTTTGAACACCAGGACCTAGAGGTATATACGGCAGTGCAGACCCGTAGCCAGGACTCGGTCTTAAGGGGGGCATATGAACTGCATGGGGGGGCACAATTATTATTAAATATTTTTGATAATCCGATATGCTATTGTATTCGTGCAGCACTGACGCATACTAATTAGGCTATACTGAGGTCGCATACTAACCAAATTGGTCTCAGATAGATTTAATATGTCCCGATGTATTAGGCTATGCCTAAAATTATTAGAATGCAGTAAATTACGATTATAACGTGGAGAGCGGTAACAAAACTGGCGCATTCACAGACATTCACTGTTTAGACAATTGGAACCAATCAGGTGCACTTACAAGGTTTTGTAAACAATTAGCTTTAGAAAATGAATAGATGGCATACCATGACTAAACGGGGGAGGTTGGCACCGTGACCGCGCAATCAGTGCACTTGCAAATAATAACTTTAAACCATCAACAGCAACGACCAGCCTAAAGATACCACATCAGTCCTCATAATTTACCACATCAGTCAATTACACAGAGGTAATGTTATGCACAAAGCACTAGACAACACATTGAATATAACACCAGAAGTGCAAAGCAACCCACACCTCTCGAATTGAAAAAGCACCATGGCGGATGCTGACGCGTTATAATATCATGTCGTCATTTGGTCTTTAACTGTTAAAAAATATAAAACATTTGTTGGAGGCTATTTGTGGAAATGGGGCATGTTCATCATAAAAAAAACATTGGTTTTGGATCTGCCCCACCCAAAAAAAATGGTTTGCTCTATGCAGTTGTGGTCCAAATACCGTTCCCGTGGTTGCAGCAGCAAGGCTAGTAGTCGGACTAGTCTCAGATCCGCGGCCGCTGCTGCTGGTGCTAGGCTGCATTTCAGCACCATCTTGATCTCTGACGACCACGAGTCCGCCATCAACATCACGGGGCTTGGGTGCAGTCACATTGTGTGATTTGGAGGCGGAATCTGATTCGTTAGAGTTGATAGAGACTGGCGATTTAAACCATTTACGAATGTCCATTGTTAAGCAAATGAGCAAAAGCGATCCTACTGGGAAATAGTGCTCTGCTGGACTCCCAACTGAAATGGCGCGGTAACCTAGCCTACATTGGCGTAACTTCCTGTTTCAGTATGGCGGAACCCCCTCAAACAATAACACAATTTTTTTTTCTATTTTAATGTCTTAAAAAGTTAGTATTTTTTATTTTTTACAGAAAAAGTATTTTTTTTCTTCTCAATTTCCAGTGGGGGGGCACTAGCACTTCCGTGGGCGGGCCTGGCCCCCTAAGGCCCGCCCGTAGCTACAGGTGTGCGGCAGTGGTCCTAGATTACATCAAGTTCTGCATGGACACTGTTACTATAGACAAGTGTATACGGGTCTATCCCAACCGGAAGCCCTGGATGACGAGGGAGGTCCAGAACCTGCTGAAGGAGAGGGATAATGCTTTTAGGTCTGGGGATGGAGCACAATACAGTGCTGCCAGAGCCAACCTGAAGAGAGGCATCCGAGAGGCTAGGACAGCTTACAGGAGGAGGATAGAGGGCTATCTGAGCAGCAACAACAACAGGCAGGTTTGGCAGGGGGTCCAGCACATCACCAGCCACAAGTCCAGCAACCTTTCAGCTGCTAAGGGTGACGCCTCGCTGGCAGAGGAGCTGAACCTCTTCTTTGCCTGCTTTGAGGTGGAGTCAGCGGCGGCCACATCACACCCACCTGTCCACAGTGGCTACACACTCACAGTGGAGGAATGTGAGGTGAGGCGTACGCTGAGGGCGGTGAACCCGTGGAAAGCTGCAGGACCCGATGGTGTGGCTGGACGGGTGCTGAAAGACTGCGCGGACCAGCTGGCTGGAGTTTTTACCAAAATCTTTAACCAGTCCCTGTCCCAGTCCACTGTCCCATCCTGCCTGAAGCGCTCGGTCATAATCCCGCTGCCAAAAAAGTCTACCATTAACAGCATGAACGACTACCGTCCAGTTGCACTCACACCCATTATTAAGTGTTTCGAGAAACTGGTACGGAGTCACATCATCGACAGCCTGCCACCTGCTCTGGACACACATAAGTTTGCCTACAAGGCAAATAGATCCACAGAGGATGCTATTGCTACAGCTCTCCATGCTGCTTTGACCCATCTGGAGCAGCGGGAGAGCTATGCGAGGCTGCTCTTTGTGGATTTTAGCTCGGCTTTTAACACTATACTCCCCCACAGTCTGGTGCCCAAGCTGGCAGACCTGGGACTTTCAACATCCATCTGCTACTGGATCCTGGACTTCCTGTCGGGTCGCTCCCAGAAGGTTAGAGTAGGCCCCCACACCTCCACAGCTATTAGTCTCAGCACTGGCTCCCCGCAGGGCTGCGTGCTGAGCCCCCTACTCTACACCCTCTACACCCACGACTGTGCCCCCGCCCACCCCAGCAACACCATCATAAAGTTCGCCGACGACACCACGGTGGTCGGACTCATCTCTGGAGGGGATGAGTCGGCATACAGGGATGAGGTAGAGCAGCTGTTGCGGTGGTGCGGGGACCACAACCTGGTTCTTAATACCACCAAGACAAAGGAGCTGATCATCGACTACAGGAGGAAGAAAACAGACATTACACCACTCTACATCAGGGGGGTCAGTGTGGAGAGGGTCTCGACGTTCCGTTTCCTGGGCGTCAAGATTGAGGAGGGCCTGAACTGGAGCGCTAACACCACAGAGCAGGTAAAGAAGGCACAGCAGAGACTTTACTTCCTGAGAGTGCTCAGGAGGAACCACCTCTCCCAGAAGCTGCTTGTGGCCTTCTACCACTGCTCTATAGAAAGTGTGCTCACATACTGTTTGTGTGTGTGGTACGCCAGCTGCACAGCAGCAGAAAAGAAGGCGCTCCAGAGGATCATCACCACCGCCGGGAAAATCATTGGCTGCCCTCTCCCCTCTCTGGAAGTTCTCTATAGCTCTCGTTGTCTTACAAAGGCAAAAAATATTCTCAAGGACTCATCACACCCAGGACAATGTTTGTTTGAGCTGCTGCCCTCAGGCAGGAGATACAGGACTTTTAAAACAAGAACAAACCGGTTAAAGAACAGTTTTTATCCCAAAGCAGTAATAGCACTAAATAATAAATAGATGCACTAAGGCTGGTTTTTTTTCTTAAAGTGCAATATGGGGGGATGTGCAATAGTGTCCAGTATAAATGTGTGCTTTTATTTATTTATTTATTTATTTTTATTATATTTTTATCTTATTAGAATTGGTTTTATAGGGGAGATGTGCAAAAGGGGAGTGTTCCAGTATGAATGTGTGTATTTTATTTTATTTCATTAATGTTTTTTATAGCTCCTTTTTTATACTGTGGAGGATGCACTTCTTCAATCTCGTTGTTATGAAAATTGACAATGACAATAAAAGCATATCATATCATATCATTACATACAAGTGATTTACAATGATCTTAAAATGTACTTCCAACACAATTTATTTTAACAACTACTTGTGCGTGTTAATACAATACAACTACAATCAGTCCCTCCAGGAATAAGCGATCTTGCGATTGCAAGAATTAATGCAAATTCAACCAATCCAATTATTTGTGATAGCTTGCCATTTTGTCCAATCCCCGCAATATTTCCGCATAAAATGGTCAAATCGGGAAGAAAAAAAAACGCTTGTAAATTTTGTCAATTGCTGCAATTTCCCCTCATAAAATTATCTTTGGTTGGGGGTGAGTTTTTTAAACAATCGCAATTTTTTCCAGCTGACAATTGCAATTTTCAAACATTCCCACAATTGTATTGCAAAATAACCCAAAAAGGTCAAAAATAGCATCGCAATTTTTGAGAGAAAAGCCGCTGCAAATTCAATAATTTTGGACAAAAATGTTCCCTACTTCATTAACCCTTCACTAACCTTTTAAAGACCATAATGTCTTTGAAGGTGCACCTGCATGCTTCATGCTGCCACATGCACTGCACGTGCAACCTGTTCTCTTCCTGTCTACATGGGGGGAAAAATACTAGCCATTGCCAACTTAATCTGAATTAAAAAAGACATAAATAATTAAACTCAACTTAAGCTGCTTGAATTCATGCATTGTCCATCGAAATACACGACGATGGTGTGGACTGTGTCATTAGCTAATATAGCTAGCTAGCTAGTTATCAATTCACTTAAATAATTTCAATTTAGCTGGTTAGTAAACTAGCTAGTAGCTACGGAGCTAATAAGAACGAGCTAACGTTAATGCATTTCGGCTCAAGATGCATCTAACATTACATTTCGACTCTGAAATTTCAATTGATCACAATTAGTGTGTAAGCTTGCCAACTAAGTTTGCTGCCCAACTGTCCCAGTGCCTCGATCTAGCTACCTAGCTAATGTTAGTGGCTGAAGTTGACCACTTAACGTAAAAAATTGAGGAACACATGCAACAATGCTTCAGTCAGAAATACGACCAACTGTTGTACAATACTGATAATGATGCCAAATATGCTTGTTTTTATGAACACATCTCACCTGTGTTTTGAAGTCTAGCTAGATGACTTGATCTGATCGGTCGACACATCTCTTCTTCTGAGCTGTTTCCCGCTGTCTGGTCGCTGCGGTTTGGCGGTAGCGGAGAGGAACGTTCCATCTGTCTACTAGAAGACAGTGCACGCGCACCGCCGCGGTAGTCGTGCACAGGCACTCAAATGGCGCAACGTGTCGTATCTACTCTAGCTCATTGATAAAGTCGAATGTTTTCATTATCGCAGCAGATACAATCAGATTCTTCACTACATAAAATTAGGGTTTAATTATACCTAAGTTTTCTAAATGAAATAAACGCCATATGGTCTGCGAAAAAGTTCTTGTTTGAAAAGTAGTATTGCCATGGCAATACTGGCAATACTGACGGCGGCGGCCATGCATTGATGCACGAGACTGCTGTAACAGTAGTTTGAACGTTCAACGTTTAACTTTCGGTTGCTAGCAAATTTATGCCCCAATGTTAAGTCAATGGACAATTAATTTCTGGTATCGTAGAATTATTGAGGTTTATTTAAAAACTGTACAATAAACAGAAATGTCACCTGTCAAAAGCATTAGTCCATGTCACGCCCGACATAATGCTATGTCTACTTTAGCGATTAGAGTTGTTGGAAAGTCTTAATCTAAATGCTATTTTTTTATGTACTTAATTGTATGAAAACGACGTAACTAATATTTCCCATATTTGATTTATGTCGAGATATTAATGAGCTGAGTTGATCTGCCAAATGGCTTGGTAATTTGTATTACAAGGGCTGAGAAATTGATGGGCACAATTTGGGTTTTAGCATGTAAGTTGCAACCAAAACCAAACTTAATACGTACATACTGTATATATATATATATGTATACACAACCAGTACTCATATTGAGTTGATGGCATTGCTCTATCTTTAATTCCAGCACTGTTTTTAATTATGTATATTGACAGCCACTCATATCAGTTGTGAAAGAAATATAGTGTTGTTGGGGGGCAATTATAAATATGAAAGTGAATTGATTTAATCAATTCCCATTTTTTCTTGTATCCCTTATGCAATTATTATTACAAATTTGTAGTCAATGCGTGTATTACACATAACTAGTTTGTCAATGGGTGGATCATTCTGTGCTCTGTAACAGTTGATTCATTCTACATTTACTTAATCTAAAATGACCTGAATACAAATCTGATTTCAACACTTTCAAGAGAGCAAGTGTGATATCCAAAAGGAATCTGTCATTCTGTCAAATCTCCCTGCGTGGCCCCTTAGAACGGTTTGAATATCAAATCTCCCTGTGTGGTCCCTTAGAACAGTTTGTCTGTTTAATTCCCGCAATAGGGTAAACAGAAAAATGCATGTTCCCTGATGCACTGCTCGTGTACCCAAGGAATCTGTGTGGGTCTCAATGCAGGCATCTGATAAGTACTTTGTTGTAATGTTGCTCATTATTTTCATCACTTTGTAAAACTGCGCTCCCACGACAATTTCTCCTAGCAACCAGACGACCCTGTTTCTATGGTTATCGTGCTGCCTCCCTTTCTCCAGGGCAGCAGTGAGGTGGAGGGATGGAGGAGTAACTGACACAGTCTGGCCGCTGTTGCTTATTTCAGCTAGCCATCATTGTGTAAGTCTGTCGTGAATGTGACACCATGTACAAACGTTAGAAAATATGGTTTTGCTGCTTTGGCTGACAACATTGTCTCAGTCATAACTGATGGATATTTGCAAACGCCCTTCATCAGATGTTATGAAATTAGTTAATTTCCCTGCATTTTCAAGCTTGGTGTAGTTCTCGTGGTATAAGCAAATATAACATAATTACTGTGAGATATAGGGACTCATTTTCTCTCTCTCTCTCTCTCTCTCTCTCTTTCTCTCTCTCTCACACACACACACACACACACACACCACCACATACACACACACACACACACTCTGTTGCCTTGGTAGTTAAACCATAAAAGGCTATAAACACCATAACTGAGGAATCATAAAACAAGTCTTTTATGGAATGAAAGGCTCAAGGTGGGTTACATTCAAATGGAAAGAAGATATGTAAAACAACATAAATTAAATTTAAATTGGGTGTATGCTGGATCATATGAATTACAATTTAAATGTGTTTTAAGAAAAAATACTAGTTCATACAGGTGTACTACTACTAAATGTGTGACTAATGTCATTTCTAGTTCAAAACGCTTAAAATATCATTGAAATTTGTGTGATAGCTTCACAGTTGAACTATGACTGTGCTTTCTGGGCTATGTGAATACTTCAGTCATGTGAATTTCTATAGGGAATTTCTAAACAAAAAAAGCTATATACACAGTAATTGTTGCTTAATGTGTGTTTTTGTGTACAAAATACTAAAATAAAATTTTGAAACACTATTTACCAGTTTAAAACATAATTTACAACTTTTCAAATGAAACCTACTTTTGGATTTTCAAAATGTGTATTTCAATGTCTCATCATCATCATCATCATCGTCATCGGTAATCACAAAATTAGCCATGGTACAGCATAAATATAATATATTGTATATTAATATAATATATTATATATTTTGTGTATTTGTATAACTCTGCAATGTTCACCTTTCTATTGTACATTCATGGATTTAGTCAAACAGTATCAGCAGTTACTGTACCTGACAGCAAGTGATTTTTGTTCTTTTTTCTATCTGAATCATTCTGTTCTGAATCAGTCTTGATGATTCATCCTCAAGTGTTTCAACATGCCCACTTCTGCCATTTTCACAAGTAGCTTAACATTCCATTCAAAGCTTAGTATGGTTAAGAGGGGAAATGTCTTGAACAGCATGAATATCTTTCAATTCAGATGTTTTTGCTATCCTTAGACATAATTTCAAAACATAATCAAGCATTTACCTTCATTAAATGCTAGAGAACGGGGTATTCTTCAATGTGTCAGAGAGTCAGAGACAGCAGTCTTACATTGCTTTCTGTCACTATTGTCATGGTAGGACATGCATAAAGCTGGATTCTAGGAATGGATAAATTATGGACAACCATGAACCATTCTTTGTCAAACAGCTTTCTCCAGTACCAGCTTTTTTTTTCAGTACAAGACACACATTACAGAACAGTGGATGGTGTGCTTTATTAAAACCTTTATTAAATGAAGCCATTAGCCTCCAGCCAATGGACTGTTTCTATGCTATTTTGTCCGTAGCCTTGGAGTATATTAGCCGAGTTCTCCCAATGTTGCTATGCAACCAAGTCCAGGGACCAAAGACAGGATATTGATCCAGTCATTAAATAAGGGCACATACAGTATCCTCAATGTCATAACAAAACCATGCATCTCAAAAAGTGTAACTTTTCAGGCCCAACAAAACATTATTCAGGCCAAAGGGATGATGTAATGCACAATGTAATGCCATCTAAGAGGTTTGAGCCAGTTCTGTTAGCCAGAGGCCTATTTGAAATGAATTATTGTAGATGAGAGATTAAATATTTATACACAAACTATACACTCTCCAAACAAAAACATTTTTTTTGCCTTGATATATTTGAGCCTGTGGTCAAGTCGCAATTACAGGCATCAATATTTGTGTGCAGACAAATGGCATGGCTTTGGCTGAAAGGGGATGAGCTGTATATTCACAAATAAACGGCCTGTGCAGTAATCCTCTCGACTTTGAAGGAGTCAAACATGTCACCTACAATAGCCATGCTGTGTGTTTTCTGCCGCAGCTATGCAGCAATGCATAATAGCAAAAATAACTCTAATAACATCATAGGCATGAAACCTAATACAAGGCTTGGAATACTTTGCAGTATTTGTTTGTTTTCAGAATCTTGCTCTGACAAATGATTTGATTTGATTGCCATCCCCGCGTACGCCAAGCTGTAGGCCTACAGTAACCCCTCGAACAAGAGCGTTGTGGTGAGTGATGCGAGAGCGCGGCGGTCCCTCGAGCATTCAGACCCACGGAACGCTGTAAATCCCCCGGGGCATCGTGCCGGACTGCTTTTAGCGCCTCGTCCCCCCGGGGTCCGCTGCCGCGCCCCTGCCTGTGACCCTGCGTGACCTCGGCATAGATTCCGTTTCCTCCCACCAGCTCCTGTGACTAATGTCCTTCACTTCGGATGGAGGAGACCGGGAGGGAGCGGTGGGATGTGGGGAGCACTAGAGCTCGTCAGGTGACCGAATCCACCTTCCCAAAGCATCGCAGCACTCATCGCATCAACTCCCCTACTCGGAAAATGTGCGCCAAATGAAGACTTTCTGCGATGAAAGGATGTTCGAGAATTTACCGAGATAAAAGCACTACCTCAGTTTTTGTCTGATGAGGGAGGAGACTACAAAGAAAGCTCCTTGCCCCTGCGGATTCAGCATCAGAGCGTGTCCGCAATGCTGGCGTGGTGTAATTGCAGCCCTCTGTGCAGACGGATAATCTAATCTAGCAGCCGGTGAGCACTTTGATCGCCAGAGCTGCACTGCGCTCCCAGAGTTCACTCCATGGAGGAGGGACTATTGTTAGTGCAGAGCAACTGATGTGTCAGCTACTGCCGTGTGTCCCTCCGTCAAAAAAACTCCCCCACTTGCACAAAGACGTGGTCACATAGAGCAGGGCAAAATGAAGAAGGGGATATGACTTTCATCCACCATATCACATTACATTTTTTACATTCATCACCACTCCATCCGGTATACCCTTGATATTAGCCTTGAGTATAGCAGACACGCTGCCAGCTTATTTATTTATTTATTTTAGAGGCGGTCCAAAGCCTAGCTTGCAAAGAGGAAATAAGTACTGTCAATTCAAAAAATGTTTGCGGAACAGCTGCTGTGCCTGCTCCTGGAACTTTGGAGATGCATGGAGCGGCCACGGATCCCTGATTATAGGTGGCCAAACTGTGAGTGAGCCCTGGGTACGGCATATTTTGTACCATAAAGACACTCCTGGGCTTCCTTAACTTCCTGTTCTGCCCTCACCAGAGACGATGCTCCCACTGGAACACCTTTTATTCGCTTGCAGTGTGTTCCTTCGAATAGCACTGCCACAACTGACCACTAACATTACTAGGCCCAATCCCTTCTACGGGAATGGCATTTAAAAATGAAAGACAGTTCTTTATGGTTATTAATTATCGGTTATGTTAACAGTCAGTTTGGAATTAGACACTGCCCTCACATAAAGCCAAATCTTAGAACTATTTGTCACCTTTAAAAAATAATGACAGAGGTAGTGTGCCCTGATATTCAAATATGAATACATGGCACCTGTCTTCTGCCTCATTGTGTTTGTGAGTATGTGTGTATGTAAGTATTTGTGTGTATGTGTGTGTAAGGAGGGGTAATGACTGGGCTGACTTTCTTTCAGGAGGGCTGAATGTGCAATATGATGCACATTAAAACATTTTCACATTAAAACATACTTTTTAATAATGAATACACTCTCCAGTGATGAGATCTTCAGTAAAAAAAATACAAGCTGCCTCAATAAGCAATCTAATTTATAAAGAAAATATTCAGTGCCTCAAATGCAACTTGTACAGAATTTCACATAATTAGTTTGTCATCATGCAAAAAAGAAAGCAACAGTGAAAATAGTTTTAACATAGTTTCAGTGTCATATATCTCACTGACCTGCAATTAATAAAGAAGCTTTTATGAAAGCTCCATTGAATATCACAACCAATTAGTTGAATGCTGTGGCATTCATACATATAAAGAAGCTTCTTCAAATGTTTTACACACCATATTTCTACGTAAGTTTTCACAGAAAGTAATCAAGCCTGCACTTTTTATCATTGGGGTTTGTTATTTACATGGAGGGGAGTAATCTACTAGCTGGATAAGAGCGTTTAGTTTAGTGTGTCCTCATCCTCCTCATCAATTGACACGTGTGAAGGAGCACGAGATGGGCTTGATCTCATTCTCAAATTGGTAGAGCCATACAGTTTGGCAGACTGCTTAGAATATGCAAAAGCCTTTCTCCTGTACATCTCGCCCTTCCACATAGATACCATCAGCAGTGTGGAGAGCACCACCCCTCCCAAAGTAAGGAGGCACAGCCCTGCTATCACACACCTGTCCAAGTGCGCCCCAATTCTGGCACTCTCGTTCTCCAGCCGCTCCATTTCCCTCGCGGACACACTTTCCGGGTTCACTTTTACGTCGCGAGGGACTGCATAGGAGACGGCCACGAGCGAGATTCCGGTTACCAGGAACGTGACCGCGCTGATGAATCCGTAGTCCACTGATTTACCCGAGGCGTCCGAGGCGAGCTCGTCGTCGGACATCATTGAGAGTTCCTGGAAACCTTCCGGACGAATCTCGCTGGAGGAGCTGTGGCACGAGATTCCCTGGGGAGTCTTCCCGGACAGCTGCGGACTGGCCCTCTGCAGGTTGACATTTTCGTCTACGTACGTGAAAGATGTCTCCAATTCTTCGTCGCAGCACACTTTGACCTCTTTCTCCGGGGCCGGTTGGTTGTGTGTGCTGTACAACCCCCCTTTCGCAGGAGCCGTCCTTGGTGCTGAATTACATTGTCCTTCGCAAGCAGATGCCCTCTGAGCCGAATTGCACTGGTGCTGTCTGGAAATGGTCTTTCCGACTGAAGTACTTGACTTATGAATATGCAGCGGATTTACATCGCTGCTCTCTGGATAGGATTGTCTGCCTTCTTTACCTATGTAAAGGAGCTCCAGAGAAGCCATTAGATTATTTCCGTTCTTTCCTTTTGTAATTTCCCCGTTGCGTCTCACGACATTTCGAGAATGCCTATAAACACATCAAACACATATCAGCTGTCATACATTTTCAAATACAGATAAACAGTTGTGATACACGCGAGGCGGATATCGTCTTTTTTAGTTTGATTTTAGCATATCCAACTCAGACTCACGCATTGCAGATCACATTCAATAACGTAGGCTATTATAAATACAATGAATTAAGTTAATTATTCTGTTTGGGGTAAATCCCCTTTCCCCCCTGCATGGAATGCGATTAAAGTGACTGATTAGCTTGCTAAATATCAAATTCTAAAAGCAATCCGCATAAACCAAAAGATTATTTCTAAATCTGTTTTAAAACGTAAGGAGTCAAACAAAGTCTATTGCGCCAAGAGTGTGCCAAAAAACAGTTGTACACGTAGCCTATAGCTACAGTGGACAGAATAACTTACAGTTATGTTTGATACAATAATGTGTCTCTAATTGTAGCACGATAGCCAAAGGGATGCAAATTACTAATAAAGAAAAAAGTATCACTCCTCCGCCACTTCAAACAAACTGCTTCCAAAGAACGCTTTTTCAACACTCAATTCCAGAGGACAGAGGACACATAATAACCTGACCATTCGTTAGCATAGTTTGTATAAGCATCCAACTGATTACAATGTTTCATAGTTATCTTACCGTGTTCTTAGATTCACATTGACACAAATAAGATCATATTAATTAAATGACGTCTCATACCCGTAAACCCACACACTATTCGCTTCGTAGACTTTGACATACGGACTCCTTTAAATATCTTTTCTCTATCTCCACGCGTTAGCATTCCCGGCTGCTGTTCCTTGGGTAATTGAAAGGAGAGGTTTTGCAAGTCCCTCCCACGCAAGGCTTTAGCTGCCTCGCTATGGTGCTGAAATGAGTTCCCGGTACCCTTGAGCCGCTTCAGACCGCTCTGGCGATGTCTCGAATAAACAAAAACGAAAGGGGAAGAAAATGGTCCACAGGATTATGGGAATCGTAGTCGATTATATTGCAACTGCTACTACTTTTAATAATAATAATTTAAAAAAAATTACAAGATTAATGCGTGATATGTGATGTTTACATTAATGTAGATGCCTATATAATGTCGGCTATATAAGTATCAGCCATTGTGCGTATCAAATCCGGATTTATATTATGCTGTTCAACGTAGCTTTGATGTAATGCTGATTGTATTTTCCAGAACAAGGCGAAACAGTTAAAACGCGACCAAAATTTTAAATGAATCATGAGCTAACATAGCATCACAGACAACATGCAGGTCGCATATCCCAAAAGAACAGTTATAGTAAACCTATTTTCCTTTTATAATGAACAGGGGATCACACTATATGTTATATCGAAAATATTTGTGATTCTTCTCGGCTAGTAAAACCCACGATGAAAACGTACTCTAGATGTAGCTAATCTGCTCTCTGGATATTTGCTCAATGCAATAAACATTAGATGACAATTAAACAGAACAGTCATACACAAAACAACTTAGTGGGAGATGGTTTCCCGTTTAGCTAAGTCAGTTTTCATTAACTATAAATATGCCAGATGCAAATGCACACAGTTAAAACACCGGGCAGAATGTATCTGTTGTAGAATTCAATGTATTTGCCATTTAACTTGAAAGAAACCTTTTGTTGTGTTCTGCATGTGTGTGTGTAAATGTCTTTAAACCTCTTTGATCGGTGATGTCAAGCGTAAGTTGACAAAACACCCAACCTAACCACCATGGACTTGCCAGGAAAGTCAAAAATATGATTTAACCAAGTGCAATACCCAAGTTTCATTTTTACAGTTTCCCAAAGAACAGATATGCCACTGTGAATTTATCAAAAATATGGGAGGAAAAATAATAGAAACAAATCAGAGACATATCAACTATCTCCTGCTGCAGTTGACCACTTGAAAAAGAAACTCGGCAAGCAAGTCCATGTGCTTTAAACTGTAGCACTAATTTCAAATGTCAAATTATACTCCCAAACGCATCGGCATAACATTATTGTGACGTTATCATATTGTTTCTTTGACACGTGTGCCTTGCATGAATGTGTCAGTTTGCAACCCTTAGAAACCTAAAGAAAAGCCCACGGAGAAAAGCCCATCTCATGTGATTTTACACAACCACGAGAATCCCTCTTTCTCTGCCCCTACAGTGCCCCTCCCCACTGGTCTGAATCTGCACCCGGCATGCATACTGACAATAAAGCATTCGTACAGGTAGCCACGGGTCGTCATTACAGCATGCCTCAACGGTTCCTGGTCTACTGACGTATGGCTTTGTCGTTTGCTAAAGTCTTCGCACCGAGCAGCCACAAGGAGCTGTTTGCTCGCGTCACGTTCACTGATCATGGCCGTCAGATCTTTTCTCCAGGGAAAAATCGAATAAGTAAGAAAGAAAATGAGAAACATGTTTTCTTTTCTTTTTTAAATACAGAGACCATGTTGTGCCGATGGCTGTTTTCAGCACGGCAGAGTAAAATCATAAATATATAGAGGGAAAAGCAAAAAGTGATATATTAGGGATATGTATTTAAAGCAGCAGAAGACATGGAAGTCAGCTGTACTGCAAGGGCAGGCCTCTCGGTGGTTAGCATGGTTTTGAAAGTGCAGGCTGTGAGAAAGGGAACAAATTGCTTGTGAAGACGACCACAGTATTTCCATTTCCCACACTGCATTCACATTGATTCAGCAGTCAATATTTTATTGTTCCCTTTAAGTCCCGTACCAATTATCTTCCACAGCTCATTCCTCGCTATGACATACCCCACTGACTTCAGACTACAGAATGGGCTTTAATGTGTCTCTCGATATGGAATCTAGGCCTCCATATCCCTAACGAGTTCTGCTGTGTGTTACTTTGCGTTTGGAAATGCATTGACATAGCGTAGAGAGCAGTCTGACTTCAAAGCAGTCCTCTCAAATTGGCAGCAGGTACAGTCAGACATTGCACGTCATATAATACCATTTAATCCTGTTCTAAATTTTAAAACAGCATTGAAAATGTGCACTTTTTCAAACATAGTGTAGAGTGTCATATGAAACTCAGATTTGGGCACATACACAGACAGGTGTAATGGGGGGGGGAGGTGGCAGTGGTAGGGCACCACAGGGCAAAATATGTCCCCATCTTCCAAATAGACTGGTGGTGAACACAGACAGCACAAGCAGGGGGATTCATCTGATGGACAGATTAACTGATACAACAATGCATTCCAATTATCAATGCATCACCTACTACACCTATCATGGACTTAATTTTTAAAAACTGACTTTTCTTGTCACGGCATGGCCAACCATCTGTTAGCCATTCATAAATTTCAAAGTGTAATCCAGTTATAGAATCAACAACATAAAAAATTAATTATTGCTTGTAAATTGCAGAAATTTTCCAAAAAATAACAATATTGATTGGAATAAATGTATCTGATCTTTAGCATGTTCTAGTGTTAGCATGGTGTTTTTTTTGTGCAAATGTGTGTTACCATGATTTGTGTGGTTAATATTTGTTTCAGTACAAATACAAATAAGTTAGAAATTGTATTTTTGGTTAGTACCGGACACACTCCGCCAAATTAGTTCTGAACAGTTTACGCAATTTTATGACATTCACCATTTTTCTCTTATTTTGGACTTACTCATAGTTAAGAACAAAATTTAAGAGTGGTCGCTACCTGTCTTATGAGTTAGGCTACGCACAAAGCAAATAAACCTAAATTATATTCCCAGCAACTGGGTTGTTTTAATTTGGATTATTTTGATAAAGGCCCATTAATTAATTTATGTTGCTAATCGAACGAAAATTACGTGCATGGCAACTAATACTTCGGTAGAGAATGGTTCTCGTCTATTTTTGTTACTGTAACCAGCCACTGAACAATACGACAAAACCATTTCCAAAACATGGTTTATTTGGCAAAATCTTAACTATGCATTCTTTCCAATTATTATTTGACGAATGAGCAGTGCATCAAGTAAAAACAGCGCATGAGTGATTAGTTCGTTACTTCGTTTCCATGCTGAGCTGTGCAAGAAGCAAGCTAATGTTACTAGCAAGCACCACGGAGCGATGGATAAAAAGGGGAAAGATTGGGATAGGGATAAAATTGGTATAGGGATAAGGAGAGCGGAAAAACACTTTAGTTAACTAACTATTCCAAATCCAAATGCTGATAAGATAACGCGAACAACTAGGGCAAACAAAACAAGCGTTTGGTTCAGACTTCAGACAGAATTTCTTAGTTGAACAGGACGGTGTTATTCGCCTCAAACTATGGGAGGAGTTATGTAATGAGATCAAAGTATGTATTGGTTGAGGTTTCACGTCTACGTCACCATGGACCCATTTCGACACCACACTTTTTTTCAGCATACAGGAATAAAGATATGGATAGACTGAAATTTAACGAAATTGCAATGGAATTTATTCCTCATGCTTTATTGGTGCTCAATACATACCTTAATAGCCATCAATAACGTGGTTATAAGCATATTACGGATTTTCCTTGACCGTCACTTTACACATGTGGCAACTTCTTGCAACAACAACAAAAAAAGAAATAGTGCTGAGATTAGCCTACAGTGTAGCTAGTAGCTACTAATAACTACAGGAGACTCAGCAGCTATTAACCAAACAACAAGGTTAGCCTTGGATACCATCATTCTTCTGCTTTTTATATTGAACTGCACGGTCACAAACATGTTTAATGGTCTTGTTAAAAAATATCTGTGGTCAGACTCAACAAGGAAACTTGCACTACATGAAAATAGGAGTTTCTGAAAGATATTCAACCTCTTAAATTTCAGTGAAACTTTCTGTGTGTCGGTCGTGAGCAGTAGTTTTCTGTGTCGACGCATATATTTCCATAAACTTCTGCTCACTACTAGGCCACATCTCTGATTTGAAATTTCTGGACTCGGATATTCACAGTTAAGAGAAGTGGACGGTCACGTCTGGTAATTTATGCAAAGTTTCTGGACAAGACCACCTCTTTGCACGAGATTATGTCTGTTTCTTACGGCAGACAAGCATCCGCAAATGGCCAGAATTCCATATTTGTCTTCTATAGTGAGGACCTAGCTAGTAGCTAAACGGACCGTAGACATGGATGAACTTTTGGGAAGTTCACAGGAGGAAGTGCTAACTGGGTACTACTCTCACTGGCAGTTGATAAAAGTACTTCAGAAATCCAAAAGCAGCTGTACATTTTTCAAAGGAATTTGATCAATTGGTAAGCTTTCTGATACTGAGACTGTGTAACACGGTTAAGTCCACAGTATAAATAATCACAACCTTGTGTTCAGTTGCATACAGATTTTTCCAAATAATAATAATAATAATAAACATAATGTATACATTTGCAATGAACTTATATGAAACAAACACATTTTGATACAGCAGCTCACTATATTTGAAAATAAGACTCATAAAGAATTAAACATTTGTGTTTCAAACAGAAGGGTGTTATCAAACCCATAAACCTGTTCTCTTGTGTTGATTTTGCATACACAGTACCATCATGAATATATGAAGTCCTGCTCTTGACTGTGGAGCAAATTTGTTGCTGAACTAAAAGACATTTGATCAAGCACCTCTGAGACACTTCAATAGATTTGAGAGCAGTGACATTTCCAACTCTTTGGGGTATTAATAAGAGGATGCATGAGAAAATATGCCAAAACCAAGAACCATTTTTAATAGTGTGCACACACCCTGCAGTCTTGCCTTTGAAATTCCTCTGTAAATCTCTCTCAAAGAGAGAGAGGTGAATGTTGCATTAAATATTCAGTACCCAAGCCCTGAAGGTTTATTGAAACTTGGTCTCTAATTGTGCTATTCTCTCACCCTGGCACTGTAGTACACCGGAAAGGTGTGTGTGGAGCTGCATGGATCAGGCTCTTAACTTGCTTCTGAATATGAATCAGATATTTCCCTTTCAAGAGGAAAATAACCTCAAGGACCCGGTCAGAAGCATCAGGAAGAAAAATAGTGTTTATTTCCTTTTTATATATCATATTTATTCTGATGAATATAAAAAATATGGACATATTTTGATTATGGTTTTGTATGGTTGATTTTAAAAAAAGCCTTTTGCTGTCTTTTTCACTGTATTGCATTTTGTTGTTCTGGTATGTAAGTTTGTCCAAAAACAAAAAAAACGAACCCCCTCAGACTGTGGAGCCCCTAAGGTGACATGGGGAGAATTATTTTCTGATTGTTTTGTGTTCCCTCGCAAAAAGATTGCGTTCTCTCACAAAAGTTTTGCCTTTTATCCATTCAGGACCCGTTCTTAGGAAAAAAATGCTTTCAAAAAAGCTGTTGGTTGCTTAAACATTTAACTCTGACTTATGTCATAGGGCCTCCTGGAACACTGATAGAAGCTAAAAAGCTAGTTTTAACTAGCGACTAGCAAATTAATAAGTTGTTATTCTGATACAGCACAGCACTCAAACGTTTGCTTAACTGTTTATTCATTAGCCTATTCAGCTGCCTATTGTGACATTAGCCACTTAGCACACTAACTAAAGTTTGTTAGTTAAAAATACCGCTGATTAAAAACATATTGCTTGCTAGCTAGCTAGCTAGTGGGGATAATGCAGCTAGACATTCCACCTGCAGTTCCGGTGAGCAGGGTTGAGGAACTGTATGACGGCTGGACCACTGACAGGAGCTAAGAAGCTAGTTTTAACTTGCGACTAGAAAATTAAAGTGTTGTTATTTTGATTTAGCACTCAAATGTTTGCTTAACATTGTATTCATTGTTCAGCTGACGATTGGGACATTAGCCACTTAGCACACTAACTAGAGAATGCTAGCTAGTTAAGAATACCTCAGAGTAAAAAAAACCTAGCTTGTGTATTAAATACAATATCACTAAATAATATGTATTTTTGTTTTGTAGTAGCTAGAAAATACAGAATTGATTTCTAGCCTTTCAACAGGGATACACTGTTATGCAAAATAATAATAATAATGAAAAAAATATATGTAGCCACCCTTTATTTTGAAGGCTTTTATATACTACAAGAAAAAGGTAATAAATACCTTACAAAATTTTAATTACATTATATTACAGTTATTTGGCAGACACTTTTATCCAAAGTGACGTACAATAAGTGCATATTGAAGGTCATAGACACAATCTACGAAGCAAATCCACAACTTTCTCACAACGTAGGAGCTATCGCTAGTAATCAACAGAATACAGAATACAGTCAGCTATACATTCTAAGCTATGAAATAGCAAAACCAAATAGAAAATAAACAGAAAGAACATACTATATATTTGGCCTTATATATGTAGTTATTCAAGGTGGAGTCTGAAAAAGTGTGTTTTCAGACCACGACGGAAAACAGACAGCGTTTCAGCTGAGCGCAACGGAGTGGGGAGTTCATTCCACCACTGGGGAGCTAGAGTGGAGAAGCTCCGCAGTCGGGACGAGCGAGAGCCATTAACACGGAGGGAGGGAAGTGCAAGTCGCCCTGCACCAGCAGAGCGAAGTGGTCGAGCAGGAGCGTAGTGCTGGATGAAGTCCTGTAGATAGGAGGGGCCTGACCTTTTGGCTGCAGTGTAGGCCAGGGTCAGAACTTTGAACCTGATCCTGGCCACGACTGGAAGCCAGTGGAGTGACCTCAGCAGGGGGGTGACGTGTGTGAACTTCAGGAGGTTGAACACAAGCCGAACAGCCGCGTTCTGGACCAGTTGAAGGGGCACAATGGCGCAGGCTGGCAGGCTTGCGAAAAGGGAGTTGCAGTAGTCCAGACGTGAGGTGACCATGGTCTGGACTAGGAGCTGGGCAGAGTAGGTGGTCAGGTACGGCCGAATCTTCCTAATGTTGTACAGGAGGAACCTGCAGGACCGTGCCGTTGCCCTGATGTGCTCTCTGAAGTCCAGCTGGTCGTCCAGGATCACCCCCAGGTTTCTTGCAGAGCGGGAGGCGGTCACCATAGTTCTGTCGACGGTGATGGACAGGTCTAGAAGCGGGGATGTCTTGTGTGGCATGAAGAGCAGCTCAGTCTTGTCGTCGAGGTTGAGCTTCAGGTGATGGCTAAAGATCCACTCAGAGATGTCAGCCAGGCAAGCAGATATCCTCTCTTTAATCTGTGGGGTAGAGGGATGAGTTTAATTAAATTATATTTTATTTAATTATGACTCATTTCATTTTTAAACAGTCAATGAATAGATAATATGCAATAAGTAAATGCATATTAAGATATCTACTTTAGCTGTTTGAATACTACCTTATGCTTAGAGAATGACCGTATTTAACTGAAAGCTTCAGAATCTGAAAATAAAATAAATAGATTTCAACAGTGATTCCTTTAAAAAACAGTTTTCGTACATTTATAACCTGCTTACTTCACAGCCATAGGGACTGAATTTGGTCTCATCTGGCCAGTGATAGATTGAGTTTGAGTCTGTCAGTCTTCCCTGGGTTACTGCTGCATTAGCTCCTGCCAACAAGGGGCCACATACCCATAGGCTACCAGTCAGTCATCAGCAGACGAGTCTCTCCTAATTGTGCCATAGTACTTTGTGGCCTGTAGAATGGAAAATACTCACTGGTTTGCAAGCAAGTGTATCAGTGGAGCACATACACTTCAGCTGCTGTACTCCCTTGAGCATGGGTGGTTGGCACAGATGCAATCTGAAAGACACCATTTACGGTTCTAAATTGGCGAGAATAAATGGGAATACATTTTTGAGGCATATGCTCAGTCTTAATGCAGTTATGCACCGCACGTTCCAGATCACTCAAATGTTTTCTGAGAGTCCCACACGGCGATGCATAATTGGCCATAGCATTACTAAGGAAGACAGCGACTTTAGTCTGAACGGTATCACCCGGGCTCTTCTCTGAATAGTGCGTCCTCGTATCGATCAGGCATCTGTGATCCGCGCCTGTGCCAGCTGCATCAGAAGCGCAATCAGTCCTCCAATGCATCAACTGCAGCGGCTCAGGAGAAGATCCAACAGCCGACTGTGCACTTTTTGGAAGAACCCCGTGTCTACAGAATCCTCCTGTATTCACTGAGAATATTTTTAGAATAGGGTGCACCTGTGCCTTTGCAATAGGGCATTCCAAATGAGGAAAAACCGGGGAATGGGGGGTAGTGGGGTGAACAAAAATTTGCATTATAACTGTATTATAATACTAAAATGTCTATAGTTAAAGAAACACTACTATTCCTTCACTGTGCTCAAGTTGAGCTCTGTAAGCAGAACTGAGACCAATGAGTTTAATTATTTTTACAATGTGGACGCCAAACTTTAATTTACTGTGGTATTGTTATACTCCTGGTAGTCATTATTTAAACAGTGCCTCGCATGCAAAGAGCAACATCTGGATAAGATGCATACCAGAGTTAACTGTGCCACTTAATGGTGTGGGGGAGGGATGTAGGGGGTCAGGGTGCAGTGTCAGGCATTGGTGTGTGTGTGTGTGTGTGTGTGTGTGTGTGTGTGTGTGTGTGTGGGTGTATTTGTGTAACTACTGCATTTCCATTGCCAGTTTTTTCTTATTGTAACAGAGGCAGGTATGCTGTAGGTTCCATTCTGCTCCCATAACTGCACCCCGAGTGCTATGACTAGAGCTGAATCCCAGTTCCTCTCTCTTAGAGAAGTATTTACTTACTTTAGAGAAGTACACTTATTTTAGTACTCACTTTAGAGGGTGATGCTCAGCCACAGCAGTATCTTCCAAGTGAAATTGACTTAATTGTTGTTTCCGGATACTGCATTAGAACTTGTCTGAATGAAGTTAATGTTCGTTGAAAATGTGCAATTTGGCACAATGTTGTAGATGCACCAGGCTGCTTGTTTGGTGAATTACCCCCGGTTGCTAAAATGCTTTCTGTTTCAGATAATAGTTCTTTCTGATCCATATTCTCAGCACAGTAAAGACTTTTGTTTATGGGGGGCAGGAGAGATAAATCTTCCTCAAACCAACTGAAATGCATTTCGGGTAGAACACTTTTAAATGTCAAAAATCTCTCACCGTCAAATGACGTGCCTAGAGCTGAGGACAACCAACCTACAACAGTCAGTGACTAATCACATCAGTACGTCAAGACATGGGATGTTTTTATATCTTTAGGACTAGAGATGTAGCTATTTAGTACACTTTAAATATTAAACAACATTGACCATCATATTGTTAAGAATGTGTAAACTAGACAAGGTTTATTTTATCTGAAGGTCTGAAATATGTAATGTTTTAATGTAAAAATATAGGCCTTTGCACAATATTGTTAAAGGGAAACTTTACTCTGTTTTTCTGAGGACCCCCCCCCCCCCCCCCCCCCCCCCCCCCCCCCAGTAATCTAGTTTGGCTCCCTGTCATGATTATAATGTGTATTGGGGTTTACCTCCATCAAGGGAGACAAACAGATGGAATTTCATTGAATGCACACAGATGGCTGAGAGAGCCATTCTGAAACATTTATTTCCATAGGCTATAATAGAGAAACGATAAACCTTTATGAGCATGGTTTAATAGTTATCTTTTAGGGACCGTTGTATCTTGCAAGGGAGGAAATGTATGGTAAAAGTGTTTATGGCAAGTTATAATTTGCTTTGCTTGTTCGACACTCTGGCCTAATTGGGGAAGTCCATGAGGGATCAGTCCATTGAATCTTGCATAGAGAACATGCGAATCTCAGGCCATGCTAATTTCACTTGAAGTACAGAATGTTAACGGGCATGCCAGTTAGTCTGTAACATTATAAACATACTGTCTATGCTACCCGTACAAGGTCAGAAAAATTATTTTAAAAAATGCAACAAGATCCATAGGAACAGTTTGAGAATCCATATTGTCTTTTTTAGTCTTTTTTAGTATTTGATGCTCACTATGATTTACTTTACACTGATACATAAAAGAATATGTTTTGCATGTATCATTTGCTGAAAAAATGCAAGAGTATATAGCTGCTAAACATGTAAAGTAATGTAATATGAATGTTATGTCACATATAGAGTTTTCCAGTGGCACTCTTATATACACGATAAAAGTCATGAATAATTCTACAACTAAAAGAGTAATAATTTTTTATTTGAATGCACAGGTGCAAAAAAACTAATTTTATCTGGTAATAATATTTTATTGTGTTAATTCGAAAGAAGCTATGAATGCATATTTCACATAATATTGAGTCAGGTACCCTTTACATCTATTTTTAATTCATGACACACTTTTCATCAACTATACAAGACTAATTTATTAAATGCACTTATTTCGGCCAATCCTTGCTCATCCAATCATAACTAATCTAATTGTTCTAGCACTCTATGTAAACTGATGACTTGCTTTGAATATCAATGCAACAACTTGCCCAATTTGTCATCAAATTGTTGAACTTGCAGGGCACTTATCATCATGTTAAGACACCAAATATTCTTAATTGGCTATAAATGGAGCATAACATGGGACATATTTCTCTTATTGTAAAAACACACTGAATATGGGTAGCCTCCAGGTCAGGCAATGTTTGGTGAAAATACCAATACCAGCTCTCGCCATCATTTTTAAGGGTTTCATATATGTCAGTCACATTTGACATGTAAAAATACCCTCAGTTCACCACTAAATGGATATAGCAAACCTGGAGACGAACACCAAACTTCAGATCTTCATCTCACTTACAATCTTCAGGTTCTTTCAGATTCACCACTGGCAGTTCGACATTTACATAAGTAAGTTTGTAAAAAGGCAGACTGAGCCAATGGAAATAAATCCTTCCTTACAAGTCCTCATCAAGCGTACAGTATACTGTCTATGTACTAGAGTCCAGTAGAACACATATCAAGAGGGGAATATTTAAGATAATTTTACCAAAGATGTTAATGGAGGAAAATAGTGTGCATTACAGCATTAGAACTGATGCAAGAAAGACATGTAATAGAACACTCAGTCAATTTTCAATGTCACATATTAATTTTGAGTTTGAGAACACATTCTGTCTTCTCATCTGAGAGGTGTATGCACTGTACATAAGGAATAAACCAGGACAAGCCATGCATGTTTTCATGAGGCGTCTACATGCCTGCGGTGATAATGTAGCACAGGCTTTCAGCCTTGTGCCGTTCCCACCCCAGAAGTGTGTTTATATTATCAGAACCACATGGCTTGGAATGGTCTCTTCTGCTCACAGCCATGGCACTTACCACATGTAAAAATGACAATATAAATTCACAAAAATTGTGTAAAAATTGTCATATTTTCAGAATGTATACACCCGGCAATAAATATAATTCCTTATTATCCAAGATGCAGGAGAGGCAGCAAAAGACCAGTCACCTATGGAGTTGTTGCAGCAATGAAAACAATCCAGAAAAGATACTTAGAAACAGTGTGAAAACTGATAACTTTAAATTTTATACTGGTAGAATGATAGGAACAATATATCAACTTAAATTAAACGCAAGTAAACGCTGAAATATCTGCTATGATTAGCATTAATATGATCCACTTTAAGGCGTTCTTTAAAATCAATTTCAGTTTCAATGTATGTTTTAGATCAGGGATGGGCAACTTTAGTGCTCTAAAATTGATCAAGGTACTTTGTAGGGCCCGAAAGTCAGCACAAGCTTGCAGTGTCAACTGTGTGGGTAGCGCTGACACACTGTCCTAATTTAATTAATTAATTAATTTTTAATTTGGACGGGGCAGTGCGAGCTGGATAAACCATCGGGTCAGGCCGTGTGCGTCCGCGGGCCTCCAGTTGCCCATCCCTGTTTTAGATTGACCAGACAGTTTTTATGTGCAATAAAGGATATGTTATAGGCTATTACAGAAACTTATGATGACTCGTCAGCTTTACAATGGCTGTGCGGGCTTTTGGGGGTTCATTGTATAAACCAATACAATGCATAACATCACTGTTGCTTTGGAGTTACTTGAAGTGTGTGTTCTTGCTTTAGACCACAATCCTCTAAATGCCCCTATACCAGCCACTATAACGCCGGTATAAAGCTACTATCTAAAATAGTTTTTGTTACACATAAAGACTATCTAGAACAATTGAAAGTGTACAATAAAACAAGAATAAAATAAATATAAAAACTCCAAAAAGTGAAATATCCCTTTAATCAATTAGCAAAGTAAACAAGTTATTGTAGTGAGCTCGTATTACTTTGCTACCTAGATGAATTATTTAACATTAGCTATTGCTAGCTACTTAACACAATTCAAGTTTTTGTATACAGATACCATTTTCAAAGCTTTGATTCATGGCACTTGCATTATACATAAAACACACCTCATACATTAGCAAACAAAAACAAATATATTATATATACTTCAATGTATAGATACATAAAATTGAGGACAAAGTCAATACAATTGCTTTTAAAGAGTTACAGAGTTAAATGGCTGAGAATGGATATAATGTGCAAGAGTCAAAAATATCAAGAGCACTTCAGAATCCTGGCCTGTATGACTGGGTGGCATGAAAGATGCGATTACTGAAAAAATCTATTTCAAACCCAACCTTGAATTGGAAGGAAAGCACAACAGTGATCCAGATAATAGGTGGGAAAAAAAACTTGGCCAGATGAGACTGTGAGCTTTATCTTACGCTCGGCGCTAAGCGGCAGTAACCCAAACGGAAGTGTCGGATAGTTTCAGACCGACGCAGTTATCATTTTCCCCTCCAGCGCCCACATTGTTTAAATAGCAAATTAACTTGCGCCCATCTGGGCAGGTTGATATTAAGATGACGTGTGGTCTGGCACATTGTTGGCGTATTGCTATTTTGATTCTGAAAAGTGTTTCAAACAAAAACCTGGTCTTCACGTTGCAGTTGATCTCGTTGTTATTTTAAAGGTGCAATATTAAGATAGAAATGTGCCCCTACATAGGCAGGTGTGCAAGGCGTGTACGCCCTCCTGTCTGTTGCGCACACAGGGGTGCCCACAAACATGCATAAAAATAGCAACATTATAATGTGAAAGATTATTAATGTGTATATAAAAAAAATGCACGATAATAAAAAAAAATACAACATGTCATGCCTATTCTGTCATTCCTGCAGTCCTCCAGGGGGAGTCCCCCTGGAGAGGGGGCTGTTGGGGACTATGGCTATCCATTAAAAACATGGATGATGACACCGTATATCACGCCTACAACTGTGTGTGAATTGCCAATCAATCGACCACTCACGAAAACACACACTGTAATAGAAAAGACGTTTGGAGTGCTGAAAATGTTCTTCAGATATTTGGGTAAGTCAGGTGGAACATTACAATACAGGCCTCAGAAGGTAGGAGCATTCCTTATGGCATTTTGTGTGTTGCATAACATTGCCAAAAGTCATGGATGTCTCATTGACATTAATGATGACACGTTACAGGATTTTAGAAGGTGTGATGCAGAACTGCATGTGCAGAAGCCAATGAACCCAGACCCACCAGCACGGGCGAGGAGCGATCTGGTAGAAGAGTTACATCATCTATAGCCTGTTAAGCAAATTCAATGGTTTGTTTGATTGAAAAAAAAAGTCCAAAACTGTCCAGCGAATATTGCATTTATTTGGAAATTTGAAATCACATGAATGCATTTTTACAAATCCACCATTATATTAGCAATCTAACACAGGTGGCTTTTAAAGGGAATGGGAGATTATTGGGTAACTCTGATTGGGTAATTGCATGTTACACCCAAGTCACACCTATTAAGAGATTAAGTTCAGCCCATTTGAGCCTTGCGCCTTACTGTGCGCTCAAATTATCTGCTGTTTAGCCAGCAAAAGTGGATTTTGACATGCCCTAAAGGCAATTGCGCCATGCACTTTAGACCGTGCGCTAAGATCGTTAAAACAGACTGGAGACTTCAAGACTGAGCAACAAGGGAGAGAACTGGGGAAACTTGAATTTGCAACCAAACAAGGAACAGGTGGCAACAATAATCACATTATTGATTCAAGAACAAGCACAACATTTGTCCTTTGTTGCACTCTGTTGGTGAACTGAACTGTAACAATAAGCCCCCCCCCCACCTCGGAACGTAGGAACGGCTCCAGCCGTTACCCCGCGGCGGTCCGGATGGCGACGTCGGAAGTCCCCAATGAGCTCCGGGTCCAGGATATCCCAGGCAGGGACCCATGAACGCTCCTTGTGACCGTAGCCCTCTCTATCTATGGATCTCCCCTCATACCAAGCGGAAGTCAAGAAGGAGACGGACCATGTAGGCAGGCTGGCCATCAAGTATGCGAGGAGGATGAAAAAGTTTAGCCCTCACTGTGCGTTTGCATCCTCTTCCTCTTCCAGGAAGGTTCATCGCAACTGCACTTGTTTTAAACTTTATGATTATTGCCTTTATAGTAGAGATGGGTATTGTCAGGTGTTTAGCTATATTTTTCTCATTTCATTTCTGTATTTTCTGACATTTACTTATGTTGATAGATCACAAATATGCCCCCAGTGAAACAGGAAATCATAGATGACCAGGAGTTCATAAAGACTCATAAAGCTTAAGAAAGTGAAACATAAATGGCAATATGCTATTATATTTTGTTCATACAAATTTCTAGGGGTACCAATAATTGTTACAAATATGATTATGATTTAGAGAAATTATTTATTTCTTGATGTAGAATGTTTTTCCTTGAACAATTTTACCTCAATTGAAGGTTAGATTTCTCTCATATATTCAGTGCAAGATCAAGCTGATAAACAGCAATGTTTTTCATAGCCTTTTTTGCTCGTCTTCACCAAGGGTGCCAACAATTCCGGACAGCACTGTGTGTGTGTGTGTGTGTGTGTGTGTGTGTGTGTGTGTGTGTGTGTGTGGGCAATCCACCCACGTGCTCTCTCGATAAATGCATAAATGTACGCCTGGGGGTGGGAATGCATTATGTGATGTATATGCACCAGGCAGTACTGTACATACAAAATAGCATGGTTTATACATATATATATATATCTTACCACCAAAACATATATCCCCCATAGCCCATACATCCATCTACACATACATACATGCATACATACATACACATACATGAAAAACAGTGGGACAATATACGATATTTTAATGTGGCAGTTAGAAGATTAAATGTGTTTGGGTATGTGTGTGTGGGATGGTCAGTGCACATGTTGTGATGAATAGGCGTTGGTCATTAGGAAAATTAAAGAATTTTTGAATTTAAGCCAATTCCTCTGCTTTCCTGCGATGGAACCTATCAAGCTATTTGTAGTCTGCTGACACTGCTACCAGCAGCAAACTGAAAACCATAATGTGTTTTGAGATGTGAGGTAAGCAGAAATGTATTTCAGAAAGCCAACTCTTTTACTGTAGTCTAACAAGAGGTGCATGGTGGGTAATGTACAGCACTAATGCGTAGTGCATATTTACAGCATGGTAGGCTACTTGAAAGCAATTTATTTATGTATGATTACTGTTTGAGTATTTGGCTATTTGAGTATTCATATATGCATAGCTACTTGAACAATCAGTTTTTTACTGTAACCAGGTTCGTTGTTGTTTGGAGTGCACAAGATGGACGACTGCAGACAGAACAGATAAGGTTCGACATGATTATCTAGTTACCTTCAGAAAATGTTTGCAAAGTAAGCGTGGATGAGAGGTGTGGTTACAGTGCCACAGGGCTACTTAACCACTCTCCCCGGCTCTCTGCCTCTCCTCCACGCTTATCTTGCAGACATTTTTTGAATTTGAAGACCTAATTTCTGAACGAAGACCTCTAGCAACTCAATTGTGACTCTCTAGAATACAAGAATTGGACAACTAGTTTTGCAAAAGCAATGTTATTGGGGTGATTGTATTTTTAAATACGATTGATAGTACTGCAAATCTGTGGCGCGTTTTGCAAAACATGCCTCTGGAGTCACCGCTGTATCTCCCATATCCACACCAAGGGAGCTGCAATTCAACATTGTGCATTCGTCTGACACCTCAGACCGCATACTGCAACAGGACTGATAACACTGACAGACGGAGAGGTGTACCGCTTGCACTGACAACAACTGATAGCTTCTGGTTCCCTGACACATTGTGGGGAAATGTAGTGGAAATGTAAGGGATCCTGGCTGATTTACACCCACCCAACCCCTGGTGAGAAAGCCCATTTTATCCCACCACTGTGGATAAAAATCACTGTCCGCCAATGGCAGATTCAATGCTTGAACCTGCAGATATAGGGTCCAGCCTGCACTCACAGCAAAGACTTTTGTGTGAATGACCCTCCACTAAGATTCAGGGATCTCCAAGGATATCACCTTCCTGTCTCTGTGTTTGATCTTACTGCTGTTCACATATCTCACATATCTATCTCCCTCCACGACGACGCAACCCATCCAACCTCCGCTACCCCTCGCTGACTCCCTGCGAGAACTTCACCGTCGCAGGGGGGCTCTGGAACTGCCAGTCTGCCACACGGAAAGCGGACTTCATCTCCGGCTATGCCTCCTTCCTGTCCCTCCAGTTTCTCGCCCTCACTGAAACATGGATCACACCGGACAATACGGCAACTCCCGCTGCCCTCTCCTCCTCCTTCTCCTTCTCTCACACCCCCCGGCCGTCTGGTCGCGGAGGTGGTACTGGTTTGCTACTCTCCCCCTCATGGTCATTCTCTGTTTTCCCCCTCTCTGATCTATCTATTACTAGCTTTGAATACCACTCTGTGTTTATTAACAACCCTATTAACCTGTACATTATAGTTGTTTATCGCCCTCCAGGTCCCCTGGGGTGCTTCCTCGATGAGCTTGACACCCTGCTCGGCTCCTTCCCAGAGGATGGCATCCCGCTGATCCTCCTGGGAGACTTCAACATCCATCTAGATGCCTCCCAGTCTGCGGCCTTCCTCCCACTTCTCCGCTCCTTTGACCTCTCCCTCCAACCCTCCCCCCCCACCCACAAGGCTGGCAACCTCCTAGACCTGGTCTTCCAGAGGAACAGCCCCTGCTCTGATCTCACTGTTACCCCTCTGCATGCCTCTGATCACCACTTCATTTCTTTCTCTCTTCCTCTTGTCCCACACCGTCCCTCCCCTCCCCACACCCCCACTGTCTCTGTCCGCCGTAACCTCTGCTCCCTCTCGCCCTCCTCTCTTGCTCCCTGTGTCACTGCTTCCCTCCCCGCTCTCAAACCCTTCTCTCAACTCTCTATCGACTCTGCATCTGACACCCTGCTCACAGCTCTCTCCACATCACTTGACTCTCTCTGCCCTCTTGTCTCTAGGCCCACACGCCCATCTCCTCCCTGCCCATGGATGTCCGACGCCCTGCGCACCTCAAGGGCCGGTCTCCGCGCAGCAGAGAGGAAGTGGAGGAAATCCAGAGACTCATCAGACCTCTCCTCCTACCAGTCTCTCCTAGCGACATTCTCTACAGCAATCACTGCTGCCAAGGTAACATACTATCACACAAAAATTTGCAAACACAGTTCTAACCCCCGTCAATTGTTCTCTATCTTCTCCTCCCTCCTCAGCAAACCCCCTCCTGCTCCTCATTCCTCATTCACTGCAGACGACTTCGCAGATTTCTTCGATGAGAAGATCGTAGACATCCGCAGCTCCTTCAGCCCCACTCCCCCTCCCCTCACAGACACTGCTTCCCACTCTCTTCCTCTCTCTACCCCTTATGTGTCCCCCCCCTGTTTCTCCACCTTTTCTCCCCTTTCTGAGACCGACGTATCCCATCTCCTACTCTCCCATCGTCCCACTACTTGTGCCCTCGACCCTATCCCTTCATCTCTCCTCCAGGCAATCACCCCAGATATCCTCCCGTTTGTGACCTCCCTGGTAAACTCCTCCCTGACCTCTGGCTGCTTCCCCTCATCCTTCAAGAGAGCCCACATCACCCCGATCCTTAAAAAACCTACGCTGGACCCCTCCAACATCCAAAACTACAGACCGGTATCTCTTCTTCCTTTTCTTTCCAAAACAATTGAACGTGCTGTTTCTAACCAACTGTCGTCTTTCCTTACCCAGAACAACCTGCTGGACCCCCACCAGTCCGGCTTCAAACCTGGCCACTCAACGGAGACCGCACTCCTCTCCGTCAGCGAGATGCTTCATGCAGCTCGTGCAGCCTCCCTCTCCTCCGTGCTACTACTTCTAGACCTCTCTGCCGCCTTCGACACCGTAGACCATTCCATCCTCCTGTCGTCCCTGTCTGCGGCGGGGATCGGCGGCTCGGCCCTGGCCTGGATTAAGTCCTACCTCTCCGAACGCTCCTCCCAGGTTGCCTGGGCTGGTAAAGTATCGGCACCCCGTCCCCTTATCACAGGAGTCCCCCAGGGCTCAGTTCTTGGTCCCCTCCTCTTCTCCACCTACACCAAATCCCTTGGCCCTGTTATCACTGCTCATGGTCTTTCTTACCACTGCTATGCTGACGATACTCAACTCTTTCTCTCCTTCTCACCCTCTGACACTCAGGTGTCAGCCCGCATCTCCGCTTGCCTGAGAGACATCCAGAGCTGGATGGACAACCACCATCTCAAGCTCAATCCAGGCAAGACTGAGCTCATCTACATTCCTGCTCTAACCTCTCCCCCTCTCAATCTCTCTATTTCCCTAGGAGACATTCCACTGACCCCAACGCCCTGTGCCAGGAACCTCGGAGTCGTGATGGACAACAGGCTGTCCCTCTCCGAGAACATCGCAGTGGTAACCCGGGCATGCAGGTTCTTCCTGTACAACATCAGGAGAATCCGCCCCTTCCTCACCACCCACTCAACCCAGCTCCTGGTCCAAGCGATGGTGCTGTCTCGCCTGGACTATTGCAACTCTCTCCTGGCTGGCTTGCCAGCATCGGCCATTAGACCCCTTCAGCTTATCCAGAACGCAGCAGCGCGCCTGGTCTTCAACCTCCCCCGATACTCCCATGTCACCCCCCTGCTCACTGACCTCCACTGGCTACCGGTGATGGCCCGCATCAAATTCAAAACATTGGTGCTCACCTTCCAGGCAGTCCGAGGATCTGCCCCCCCGTACCTCCAAAAGCTCATCAGACCCTACACACCTGCCAGATCTCTGCGTTCCGCCTCCTCAGGACGACTGGTACCCCCCCCTCTTCATACTAGCACCCGGTCTCGACGTCTGTCTGTCCTGGCCCCACGGTGGTGGAATGAGCTCCCCGTGGAGGTCAGAACAGCAGAAAGTCTGACCGCTTTCAAGCGCAGATTGAAGACTCACCTTTTCAAGCTGCACCTCTCTCCACCCCTCCCTACCTCCGTGTGACTATAATCAGAATTGTTTATTCCCCCCCCCCCCCCGCCTAGCGCTTAGATTCGTGTTTGCCTTTTTAGGATTGTTTTAACGCACTTGTTACTTGTTTGGAAATGCACTATGTACGTCGCTCTGGATAAGAGCGTCTGCTAAATGTCTATAATGTAATGTAATGTAATGTAATCTATAGGGATGCACCGATACCATTTTTTTCAGACCGAGTACGAGTACGAGTACTCACTTTTGAGTACTCGCCGATACCGATACCGATAGCATTTTTTGTGTGTTTTTTTAAGTATGAGTACTTTATAATAATACTGTATAATAATACCACAATAATGAGACGGCTGATTTTGAAGATACTGTGTTTATTTTCTCCTGTTGATGGAGCACAGTCTATCAATTTACTGATTATTTAAATCAAATGAGGTCCAATAAAAATAAATAAATAAACATAAATAATAACCAAAATAAAACTGTACAGTCTTTTGTGCATCATTCTATTTATACTGGAATGTCAAAGTATAAGTGACCCCTAACCCTTACCACTAATATACATGGTCAACTTAACAGGGGGGGGCTGACTGTAAAAAAACTAGGGATGCACCGATACCGATACCAGTATCGGTATCGGGGCCGATACCATGCTCATGTACTCGTACTCGTACTCGAAAAAATGTACCGATACTCCAAAACCGATACCAACGTCCAAACGTCCGCACGCTAATGCTATCACCTTAGCAACACCTAATCCTGACCTGCGTGCTCACTAGGGATGTTAACAGTTAATCGACTATCGATTAATTGCTAATAAGAATTTAATCGATAAGATTTCAAATGAAACAATTAACTGAATAATCTGCGATCTTGTTTCAACGGCAGTTTTTGTGTGAAACGTAATCATGGTTTAAGGTCTCCACGCGAGGGCGAAGTTAATGTAGCCTACCACCTGAAATGCGAACTTTTCCTATAAACCTCGTATGAACTTTTTGTATTTTTTCCTTGTAGTTATATAGTTTTATGGATTAGGTTTATGGTCGCTCCAGTGAGCGTTTTAAATATGGATTAGAAACTACGGAAATATATGACAATTTGTGTGTTCTCAAGTTCTGACCATTTCGTGGTAAGTAACCTATTGTAAAACATTGCGTTTTCAAATGGTAAAGTTGTCAAAAGGGTGACAAGGGCCATACTTTTTTTTTTAAAGCAGATGATTCTTTTCTCCCAAATTGAATGTCGATGTTCAGTCATGTATGGGGGGAGCCCTTATACAAAGGGTTGAGCTAGGTGCACTGATGTAGCATAGTGCTATTAATCACCCAGTTCGTCAGTAGGCTACTTGATTAAAATAGCGGTTCAGATTAAAATAGCAATCATTCACGCAGTGCGTGATCTAGACTCAAATTACCTGACAACAAATAAAGAAAAGGGCTTTAGCTAGACTTCTTACTGAATTTCAAGTGTAAAGAAGAAACAAACGTATAGCCACATATTGGTTATATTTGTGTAGCCTATAAAACATGGTTATAGCATAGTAGGCCTTCTTAAAATAGCCTACATTTATTGTGCTATTTCGATACAAAAGAAAACACGAATGTGCTTCATTTAATCAATATCATTATTACAGATTTGAAATGGTTTAATAACGGGCAGACTTTTATTAACTCTTAGTTTGATAGATACAGAATAGGCCTACATGGAAAATGTACAATATAGCCTACAGTAGCCTATGCGATTTTGATTAGAAATGCTTGAACCGTTTTGCTTTCGGTAACGTTACGTTGGGTGGACGTCAGATGCCAGTAGGTAGGCTACAGGTTCCGATCATGATTGCAGGCTATATTTTTTAAATGTGAAACTGTACCAAAAAACAGTTGACCGGGCTATATTATTTTACTAATACCCCCGCCATTTGTTGCAAACTAATTGAGTAGCCCGTAGCCTATGCAGAGAGTAACTGATTCGGTTGACAATTATGTAGGCTACTGCGGTGCGGTAGTCAGCAGTTCATATAGGCTAGTCAATTTAGTAGGACTCTCTGAGGTTGATGGTTGAAAAGGACATTATGCCAATAAGCAGCATTGACGGTGAGAGATTTCGTGAGCTAATAAACGGGCTGGGCACACGACTCGCTCCCGACCACGTAGCTTAAATGTTCTTGAATAAAAATACGTAGGTCTATCTAGTATGCATATGAGAAGCCTATTCAAAACATAATAGCCTATGATTTAAGTTGACTGGGCTAGGTATACTAGTTTAACTGTCGCCTTTCCATTTCAAGAGAGATTATGTTAATGCTGCTAGCGCAGCAACGGTTTCGCTTGCAACTGATGAGACGGAGCGCAATTTATTTTCTGTTGAAGTAGCCTATACACGCCTTCATATTCTATTTTTGCATCACTGAACAGTACTCCAGTGGCTTCTGCCATCCAGGTGGAGACATACCTTGCAGAGTGCACAGTTCCTCGTGAAGACAAACCACTCCAGTACTGGATAGTTAACAAAGTGCGATTTCCCGCTCTGGCCCAAATGTCACAAAAATACCTCTCAGCACCATGTAGTAGTGTGGAAAGTGAACGGTTATTTAGCTCAGTGTCACACATTGTTGATGAAAACAGAAATAGGCTCACAGCTGAAAATGCAGAGGCTTCTTTTCATCAAAAAGAACCTGCCACTTACGTTTTCAAAACAGAAGTGAAGGTAGTCTAGGTAGTCTTTAGATGGCACACAGACTGTCAAACAGACCTAGTCTTTAGATAGCACACAGGCTGTTCCATGTCAGTACAGTAGGTTAGCCTATAATGTATGTAGGCCTATTTCACAATTGTTTAATCTAAATACAATTAAAATGTATGGTAAATGGACTGCACTTATATAGCGCCTTTATCCAAAGCGCTTTACAATGGCCTCTCATTCACCCGTGCACACACACATTCACACACCAATGGCGGCAGCCACTATGCAAGGTGCTAGCCTGCTCATTGGGAGCAATTTGGGGTTCAGTGTCTTGCCCAAGGACACTACGACATGTGGACAGGAGGAGCCGGGGATCGAACCACCAACCCTATGATCAGCGGACGACCCGCTCTACCTCCTGAGCCAGAGCCGCCCCACATGCCATCACAAGCTGGATTTGATACTGTTATATGTGTTATGAATAGAATAACTATATAATGATATTATAGTTTCTTCATTTTATGCACTATATTCCTTTGTGATTATGGTTCCAATAAGCTCATTCAATAATTAGATACGGTAAGGATAAAGTTGGATTATTATGTACATTTTTATCCAAATAAGGTCAAGTGTAATCAACTATGCCACAGAATTTGAGGGAAACCTTTTTTATTTTATTTTTTTACCATATTAGAGGCCAGTTCTGCAGGAACTATTCAATATCCACCCACAAGGTGGCAGTAAAATTCCATATCTGAAGACGAGACTCTGGTTGAGAATGGTTAGGCTGTATTGGGTAGCTTTTTTATTACTAATATTGTAGAATAATATGAAGCAGTTTTAAAAAAAATGTACATCAATTAATTATGAACATCATCACATGCTGTGAGTAAATGCAAAGAAGACTTTAGACTTTAAAATCTGGATAATCTTTTTGCTTTTGTTCTCATAAAAATCAAACATTATTTATATGTCTATCACTTAATTTTACTATATTGATCTGTAACATCAATCATTAGGACATCTCTTTTTTGTTTGACGTTGCTCACGTAGAAGCATGCTGTGACAATCACTTTGTTGAGTGAAATATCATACAAAATTAGGCTGCTTATATTTATTAACTGATTGACTCTATTCAGTGTTGCCTTATTGTGGAGATTTTATGTGAGCTTTATGAATACTCCACAAATGACACATGCGCTGCTAAAATTAAATACCGGTTGTTTGCTTTTTGGAGCGATTTACTTGAACTTCCCAATTTTTTTTTTCATTTACAAATTCTTTAACAATAATCTATAATCAAATAATTATCATTGGTGGATCGTTTTATCAACATATATGATGGAAATATGGAAGCATGAACATTTAACATAGCTTTTGCTATCAGTATTACAAACAATGACCTGTTTCATGGATATACTGTATATCAACATCAACACCAACAAGACCAACGTGCCAAAATCAGACCATTGACGAACATATATACAGGTGCAGCTCAAAAAATTAGAATATCGTGAAAAAGTTCAATATTTTTTGTCACTCATTTCAGAAAGTGAAACTCATATATTATATAGATTCATTACACATAGTGAAATATTTCAAGCCTTTATTTCTTGTAATTTTGATGATTTTGATTAAATGAAAACCCAAATTCAGTGTCTCAGAAAATTTGAATATTGTGAAAAAGTTCAATATTGGAAACTCATGGTGTCACACTCTAATCAGCTAATTAACTCAAAACACCTGCAAAGGTTTCCTGAGCCTTTAAATGGTCTCTCAGTCTGGTTCAGTAGGCTACACAATCATGGGGAAGACTGCTGACTTGACAGATGTCCAGAAGACAGTCATTGACACCCTCCACAAGGAGGATAAGCCACAAAAGGTCATTGCTAAAGAAGCTGGTTGTTCACAGAGTGCTGTATCCAAGCATATTCATAGAAAGTTGAGTGGAAGGAAAAAGTGTGGTAGGAAAAGGTGCACAAGCAACAGGGATAACCGCAGCCTTGAGAGGATTGTCAAGCAAAATCCATTCAAGAATTTGGGGGAGCTTCACAAGGAGTGGACTGAGGCTGGAGTCAGTGCATCAAGAGCCACCACGCACAGACGAATCCAGGACATGGGCTACAAATGTCGCATTTTTCGTGTCAAGCCACTCCTGAACCAGAGACAACGTCAGAAGCGTCTTACCTGGGCTAAGGAGAAAAAGAACTGGACTGTTGCTCAGTGGTCCAAAGTCCTCTTTTCAGATGAAAGTAAATTTTGCATTTCATTTGGAAATCAAGGTCCCATAGTCTGGAGGAAGAGTGGAGAGGCACAAAATCCACGTTGCTTGAAGTCCAGTGTGAAGTTTCCATAGTCAGTGATGATTTGGGGTGCCATGTCATCTGCTGGTGTTGGTCCACTGTGTTTTTTGAAGTCCACAGTCAACGCAGCCATCTACCAGGATATTTTAGAGCACTTCATGCTTCCTTCTGCTGACAAGCTTTATGGAGATGCTGATTTCATTTTCCAGCAGGACTTGGCACCTGCCCACACTGCCAAAAGTACCAAAAGCTGGTTCAATGACCATGGTATTACTGTGCTTGATTGGCCAGCAAACTCGCCTGACCTGAACCCCATAGAGAATCTATGGGGTATTGTCAAGAGGAAGATGAGAGACATCAGACCCAACAATGCAGACGACCTGAAGGCCGCTATCAAAGCAACCTGGGCTTCCATTACACCTCAGTAGAGGGTGGATACCCGACCGGGACCCGACGGGTACCGACGGGTCGGGCCGGGTTCGGACTAAACTTTTAAAATGATGTTCGGGCTCGGGTCGGGCTCGGTCACGGCGGCCGAACAACTAGCGAACATTTTACTTTTGAACTACAGTAAAACCTTGACATACGAGTGCAGTCAGTGCACTAACTTACGAGTATTCCGAGTTACGAGCCGTTGCTCGGACAATTTCTTGCTTTGCCTTATGAACCTAGACCCGAGTTACGAGCCGAGCAAGCGGAGCATTGCGAATGCAATTTCGGAAATTGCATTCGCATTTCCGAAAAATTCTGAAGGGAAGGAAGAAACAAACCACCATGGATAGGTTTTTATCGAAACGCCCTGCAGATCAGAGTCAGAAAAGCGTGACGAAAAAGCCAAAAATCAATGAAAAAGATGCAAACGTCACTGATGAAGATTAAGTGTAAGTGAAGAATAATAATGTAGCAATTAAGTTTAGAACCAGTTTATTTCTTTATATTCTATTTTATTATGTTTTGTATTAATTATTTATTATTTATAAATACATTTCTCATTTTTATAACTACGTAACAAATAAATTGGGGTGTTTTTTGGGGGGCTGGAACGGATTAATGGTATTTAAATTAATTTCAATGGGGAAAATTGATTTGATATACGAGTAAACCGAGTTACGAGCTCGGTCACGGAACGAATTAAACTTGTATGTCAAGGTATTACTGTACTAATTAGGATGGGTTAGCTTACTTCACATGGTGCTTCAAGTTGTTTTTGGTGAAAATATAGTGTGAAATAAATAAAAATGATACCGAATATTGTGTGTGTGTCTGTTATCTACCAATAAAACAATGCCTTTTGACGGTCATTTAGGTGCCCAGTGTCCACTAAACAGAGAAGCTGTAACCATGGTAACAACAACTGCGTGACAGGGAAACAATGTCAGCGCTTCAGTGCCTTACATTAACTGCGTCGGGCTCGGGTCGGGTTCGGACATAAAAAGCAGAATTCCTGTCGGGTTCGGGTCGGGCTCGGTTACTACTATCTCGGGCTCGGTCGGGTTCGGACAGAAATATGCGGCCCGATCCGCACTCTACACCTCAGCAGTGCCACAGGCTGATCGCATCCATGCCACGCCGCATTGATGCAGTAATTCATGCAAAAGGAGCCCCAACCAAGTATTGAGTGCATAGAAATGAACATACTTTTCAGAAGGCTGACATTTCTGACATTTTTTATTGATCTTATGTAATATTCAAATTTTCTGAGACACTGAATTTGGGTTTTCATTAGCTGTAAGCCATAATCATCAAAATTACAAGAAATAAAGGCTTGAAATATTTCACTCTATGTGTAATGAATCTATATAATATATGAGTTTCACTTTCTGACATGAGTGACAAAAAATATTGAACTTTTTCACAATATTCAAATTTTTTGAGCTGCACCTGTATTAGGGCATAAATTCAATCAAGCATGATGTCTCTCATTGAGGCTGTCATCTCAGGCGTGGGCAGCAGGTGGCACTGTAGTACCAGAGAGAACTTGTGAGAGAACTGGTGAGGCAGCGACAGTAATGAGAACTGCTCCCTTGATGACAGTGTTGTCTGGTGAGGATCAGACATTTGGGGCTCTCCATTGAACTGGTTAATGAACGGTCAATGAGGGGTGATCGTGAATATCCTAGAGCTCTGTCTGACGTCAACACAACTCACAATCTGTGATCATCGGCCCCTACGGATATGTCCTATAACCGCAACAACTAATCCTTTAGTGGCCAGTGGCCAGCCATTATAAAAGCTGAGTTGAGGAGAGACCTTTTAAAAAGCATAATCCAATTACATAAACAAAGGAAAACAGAAAAGCAGATCTTTGTCAATTTAATTCAGGTAAACAGCGCTTACAATGGCGTTATATTGCATTACACTCTTTCTTCTTTCAAACAACCCCGGGGGCCTGAAGATTTCAAAGCTAACAAACTCCAGATTCATCAAACCCAAAGCTTTACTATGTGTTTTCAGTGAATATGTATCAAAAGGCATTTGATTAAGAGAGGTAAAATTATATTTAGAGGTATTTATTGAACTTCTTGGCCCTGTTCCAACTTTTTTGGAACGTGTTGCAGGCATCAAATTCGGAAGTTGAGAAGGTAAAACATTAAATATATTTTCTTTGTACTGTTTTCAATTAAATACATGTAAAAGAGAATTTACAAATCACTGCTTTCTGCTTTTATGTGTGTTTTACATACTGTCTCAGCTTTTTTGGAATTGGGCTTTGTAAAATGACCCCTCAAATCACAGTTCAAACTCTCAAGGCGTGAGATTGTTTTTTTTTTTTCCGGAGGTGTGATGCGATGATTGCTCACAAAAAAAGGATCAACAGAAGGAGCGCTGTGAGATAACTCTCAGGGACCCATTGTACACCTTCTGTTCCATTTGAGTCATTTGGTGCCCCCCCGCCTCTAATGTGAAGCAAAAATCACCAATGAAGTCAAAATACATTCGGCATGGCGATCATTAACATCACTGTTTGCGTGCTCATGCCATCTTCACAGTTGTTGAGGGGGAGAAATGTTTCACACCTCCAGAATGAATGTTTGAAGCACGCAAAGAAATCACACCGCTCGACTGTTCAATAGACCAGAGTAAAAATAGTACACCAACATGAACGCAAGGTTCTAAAGAATTCCTTATGGATCATTGCTGAGCATTCAGTATGTGTGTCCAGTGCTCACAGTGAGGTCTGTGCTGTGGCATGTATGCAACCATTGATGAGCTCTCTGTCAACCAGTTACATAAAGGGCCTGACCAATGTGTGACATCCACACATCAAAAATGCTTTCACTGTATAATCTAAGGGGTCCCAAAGAGTGGGACCACTGAGGGCCTTGATAATAATACATATTTCAAACTATACTTCTAGACTATCTCCTAGACTTGCAGATAAAATAAAACGTGTCTGGTTTAAACATCCTTGTTAATCATTGTATTTCTTAAATATTTATATTTTGCAATAAATAGCTATGTCTTTAATGGAATATATTGTTCATCAAGATTTGTTTCCCAGTAGTAGTGTGTCAAAAAGTCACCCTACAGTATTCTGCTGGATAAAGTTGTTAAACATCAACTGGTTGGGGGTTGCTTGGTGGCTCGTTCTGTTACGGCACTGTTCTAAGTCATGGGCCCCACAGTCTAGTAATGAACCTGGACCATGCCAGTGCCAGATTTTTGTTCCCCAGAGATGGGAGGGTTTCATTTGAGTGAGATTACAGTGCCTGCTTGTACACCAGTGAGCCCAACTGTTTGAGTAGGTGCCTGTTAAGCCGCACATGAAGCGTCTTCCTCTGACTCATGTCTCAGGCTGGTTCGTTCATTATTTATTTTCAACAACCATGATGAGAATCCGTAGTACTTACCACGTGGTTCATATGGTGGCTCAGGAAATTGAAAACGGAAATGAAAAAAATCCACATTTACCTCAGTTACCTAACGTTTCATTCTTGTTTCCTTTCTTTCGTGTCAGATGTATGCATTCCTTTAACCCTGTATACACAGCTGGGGATTTTTTTTCATCCAAGCAATTGGGGGAAGAGAACCTTACTAAGAGTCATCACAGCAGGGGCCCGACCCGGCTGGTGCCTGTTGCCAAGTGTGACCCTCCTTTATTTCTTCTTTCCTTACACATCTGATGCTCTTTGTGAGCAAGCCAAGACCCTCAGGCAATTCTGTAACATGCTCGACACTCTCTGCGATCAGACGGCTAGGGTGGTGAAGAGTAGTCGAATTTGACAGTGGGTGCTTCTCTCCTGTGCAATTTTAAGCCATGTATGATTTTATTTAAGAGATAGTTGTTGCCTCTGATGCGATTATCCCAGCCCAAATCACCAGTTTACCAAGAATACTAAGAACTTCTTACCATTTTAACACAGAATACCTTTTAGATACTTATTTAGATACAGTATTTATTCAGTTTTTGATTATTTCTAGTATAAAATATTTCAAAGAAGTAGTTTTTAAATTACTCCACAGTTCAAATGCCGTAACCAATCCATGCATGTATTATGTGTTATTGTACAGAACACATTTTTAGATGACCACCCAAGAGACACTAAAATCAATACAGACCTAACAACAATTCAGTTTTTGTTATCTTTACCAAAACAGTGGAATGTGAAATATGGTATTCATATCTGGATGTAATATTTACATGTTCTCTTGTCACAAAAGGAAAAATAACTTAAAAATGGGAAACTGCATTATGTGAATTATAGTCCTGAAAGACATCACTGATAAGCGTATGAGATAATGTAAGCTCTTTTGAAGTTCTATTCTGGTCTTTTCTGTCAGCCAGAATGTAAATATTGTTCTTTAATATTTCATATTCAATATCCAAGTATGTTAGTTATTATCTCTCACGTTTAGACTGGGACTAAAATGGGTAGGCAACCGTCTCAAACATTCTTACCATCAGTACATTATTATAACTCACATTTCAAGCTTATTAATTATGGTTTATCGCTAGAGCACAAGAACGGACCTGTCCTTCATGCACCGGTTTCACTGTGTCTCACTGTATTGGATGAAGTGTGTTCATATATTCATGTTCAACTCCACAATCATAACAGAACTGTTCAAAGATGCAGTTCACTTTTACACAGCTTATAGGTTGCTATCCACCATTTTTCATGTAATGTATTTCATGTAGATGCTCTCCTAAACCTGCTGAAGGCACTTGGGCACTTTCTATAGTAAGTCCCTCTGAATAAGCACATCTACTCAAAGCGTATTTCCTGTTTCTTGCTAAAACTAATTGCATTTGCAGACATAAAAAACTATCTGTTCTTCACACTGTTTCTCATAGAAGAGCGAAGGGCAAGTTTAATCCAACCAATTGAACTGCAGCTCTTGGATTCCATGGGACCTTTTTAGACATTGCGAATTTCTCTGGAACCTGGAAAACTCACAAAAGGTGAGAATTTCAAGAACATTTTACACAACATGTCCCCATATGTAAATTTAGTCATAATATTAGTCAACTATTTTGTAATTAAATGTATATGTAATTCACTTAGTCATGATTATGTATGTATTCTGGAATGGTTCATTCATGTTGTTTAGCATGTGAACACACATTCTCAAAATAAAAAGATGCAGCTCTTGTTGGGAATTCCATTAAATCTATTGGTCACCTGTGATAATATGTATTGACTATATTTGAATATGAATCACTTTTAAACTATTGGTCACCTGTGATAATATGTATTGACTATATTTGAATATGAATCACTTTTAAACTATATTACCTGTGATAATATATATTGATAATATTTGAATATGTATCTATGAATGTATTAAGAGCAATATACAGAATGTATAAATGTATTAAGAACAGAGAAATGCATTCATAAGCACAGTAAAATATTTTAAGAGCAGAGAGACATATTCTCTGTCTCTCTGACTAGAGGGAGCTGAGGGCCAGTCAGGGGCTGCTGTTTTTCGGAGAATCTGATAAGATAAGAGAAGTTGGCGCCTGGACACCTGCTGTCTGACCGACCAAGGCTCAGTACAAAATAAGAACAACACATTCCAATATACTAATTAGCTATTGTTGTTTTTGCACACAGTCAGCAGTCCAGGAATTTTGAAGAAGAACTTGGATAGTAGCCAAGAAACCAGAGTCTGATAAGAGATGGTTCCCAGGCCTAAAGGGCGATGCCAGGGGCGGGGGGGATTGGCACACAGCTGGAGATGAGTGGCTGGGGATCTCAGGGGGGGGGGGGAATTTGAAAGCTATCTTTGGGGGGCGGAGCCGGGTGATTGAGAATCCAGGTGTCACTTGGATACAATCCAATAGGAGTAGGCCCTACAAAGGAGAGTTTGGAAAGTTCTCGAAGAAAGGCGGGGATAGAGATTGCCTGTGTATGTATGGTCAAATAAGTCAGATGGACAACTAATGAGATGTATAATCTGATAAGAAACTGTATAAAGATAGACTGTAAACCAAGAAGAGCAGGAGTGTCTCTGGGGAGAGGCACTGCCCTGGGAGTGTCTCTGGGGAGATGGCAGACCTTGATCGTGCGGTGTATGGGATAAGGTCTGGCATTTTTGATAGTCTCTGCGGGGGCACTCCGCTGGACTTTTTGTTGTTTGTTTAATGAAATAAAGTCTAGCATTCTCTGAGAATTATTGCTTCGTCCTCTTTGATTAAACACTTAGAGAAATTTGAGAGGTAAAGTTGAAAAACTCTGAATTTCTGAAAACAACTCTGAGATATTTTCACTCGGAGATCCACAACAAATTTGGCATAATCAGACAGGTTTGGATCAAGTATCCACAACACTCTCTGGTAAAGATAGAAAAAAGAAATACCACACATCCAGCAGGCAGATGTGTTTAAATTCAGCTAATGAGTGTCATGGTCCGTGGCTATTTTTTCCTGTTTCGCTACGGTTCTCGTCCTCTCTCTCCGGTTAGCAGTCTATCAGATTTTTTCTACATTCCGGTTTGGGGTTTTGCTTCTCCGCGCTTATCATTCGTTTCACCTGTCCGATTACCTGCTAGGTATTTAAGCCCCTCACTTCCGCTTCCTGGTGCTTCTTTGTCATTTCATGCCTTCACATAGTCAGGGTTGGTTAGAATATAGCTACTCTATATGTTCACTACTAGATTGGCTTTAGCTGCTCTTGAAGCTTTTTATGGATTAGTCCCGTTCGTTATTTTTGTTTCTTACTCTCTTCTACTCTGCTATATTGAGAGTGAGAGGTTTATTTTTATTTTATTTATTTTTCACCTTTTATCGGGCGTTATAATCTACGTTCCGAAGGTGATTCTTTGTTTTCCCCTTTTCGATCTTATGCTCGTGTATTTCTGTTTGGGAGTCTGTTTTCTTACCTTTCTGCTCGTGTCTACGAGCCACACCCGTGTTAGGGGGTTGTTTATTATTTTGCTACTGAGACTCCTTTAGTGGTCCTCACGTTCGTGAATGACTTGTTCTGTAATCGTGTTTTTTTCCTTTTTTTCCCCGCATTTGGTTCATCGTTACAAACTCGAACCCTTACAATGAGGGCATCAGATTTTACCTTAAAAGGGTTCATCAGAAATTTTAAATGAACATTTGCTCAGCTAACTGCGTTGCTAAAGCACATTTTGCCAGCTACAGTCAGTCATGTTGAGCACGTAGTGAAAGTAGGCTGGGTAGCCAATCACAGTATTCTAAATAACACAAAATGTGAAAACATAGCAATGCAACCTTACCCTAATGGATAGCTGTAAATTTGTCTGTAACTGGAGGAAAGAAGTCAAGAATTGAGCAAGTCATATCCCTTACTCATCCTGCGTCTCAACCCGCCCACTCTTTCCTCTTTTCTTCACGCTCAAACCTAATTTATTTCCCCATACCTGGTTTTCTATATCTATCATTCCCTACCTGACCCACTTTGATTATCCAAGTCACAACTGAAAATGAGAATTGAGTTCTCAGATTACGTAAAGGTTTTATAACATGAGGCCACCTCAATGTATCCTTTTCCTCACATCACTGATTGGGGCATTTAAAAGGTGAATAGAGAGGTGGGGGGCAGTGACAGCTGGTGAGCTGAAAATAAATGGTGCGGGAAACTGCCCTCTGGTCATTGGTCTCAACCTGTTTTCATTCATTTTCCTTGATTAACAAGTGTGCCAACAATCTGTATAGTCCATTGGCAGGTAAACACACAGCTTCTTTTAAAAAAATCAAAAATCAGTTTAAATCACCAAGTAGGCTACACTTTAAAATAAAAGATGCACCACTCTGGTAACTGCCATGTTAGCTTTCGATACAACCGGCAATAAAGGCTATAACAAAACCTGCACTTCAAGATTGGTTAAATAGCACATATTTTTCATGGATATTCTCTGAGTTTGATTGCAGAGAGTGAAGAACACAATTTTAAATAATGTCTATTAAATGGGCACAATTTTTTCGTTGCAAGTAAAATACATTTTATTACTTGCCGAATAGCCTAATGGCGATGGTAATCTAATGGCATTGAGTATTTTGTGAATTAGATGCAGTATTGTTAATCAAGGAAAACACTTGAAAATAGGTTGAGAACAATAATCAGTTTAAGTTTTCTGTCCCATCAATTTTCAACCACTGGTGGGGGGAGGACTAAAATGTTCAATCTGGGAAGCCCAGTGTAACATCATGTTGTATCATCAGACTTCCTGGCTTAGCTCAGGTCACTCATTTGTGTGAATGGGCATACAGTATATCCCTTAAATAGTTTTAAATTAAAAAGCATTAAATGATAAAATAACCAGCTATCATTCACTGTCCCGAGCTGTAACTCTGTGAACAATGCAAGTTCAATATAAGCTCTCAGGTTTGTTAACTTAAAACAAACAAAATGAAAAGCCAAGAATGCAAGCAAATGATCTAGCTACATTGTTAGCAAGGTCAATTCATTTCAGCCTTATGAGCTAGCTAAAATAGCTGGTGAATCTTTGCAGCTCGCTCGATTTTGAGTCAGGGAACATTTAACTCTAAGACGGCAAACGCAAAAGAATGTGCTCTGCTTGAAAACTTGGGTTTTATTTGGCATTTTAATACAAATGTATTATATGGGTGAGGGAGACAAGTCTCTGTAGTTATCAACTGTTTAAAAGTATCTGCCACCGTTTTGGCTTGAGTTTCTCCAGATGTTTGAGCTGTTGCCTCCAGTAATGCAAACATTCAAGGTTTGCTCTCTCACTGAATTTTCAGCTATTCACGGAAACTCTGTTTCTCTGTACTTATTCAGATTCTCCTCCAATATAATACTGGAACATGACTCAAAATGGGAAGAGGGGCACTCTTTGGCTAGGGTGCAAACCAAGGGAGTGTGTAAGGGTAGATTTGAACTCACGCACTAACGCAACCATGGGCTCAGATTCAATAAATCTTGAACTTTGAATCACATATGATTTGTTTTTCTCACAAACAGTTTGGCAACATTACCTTGCCAAACTGTGTCTATGAACATGAAACTAACAAACAGTAAAATGTCCCGTGTCAATTCAACTCTGACAGAGTACAACAGGTACTCTGTTAGAGTTGATTTAACACTGAATATTTTACTGTGCAATTACCTTCAAAGGTTTTACCACTAGCAGGTAAAATCACCAGGAGCATCAAATATGATGTTAAGTTCTACTGTAGCTCTGCCAGTGTATCATCAGTCATTGACTAATAGAAAATCAGTCATATTCTCTTTCATCTTCAAAAGAATAGATACAACTACTAACTTCACATCCATAACTTAAAGTTCAGCTGTAGCCTACATCAGACTGTTAAAATTTGGTTCGGTGACCTTTCAATAGTAGCATGTTAAGAGGAGTTGTACCATTCAGCTCCACACTTACCATAGATATTAACCTACACCTGGAATAAAGTTACTGAACCTCATAACAACATGAATCAATGACACCTTTGAGCAATTAACAGTTTGATTACTTTTACACTAGAGTTTTTGTTGATTTAACACCTGAATAGATGATGGCCATGGGAGGCCACTGTTTTGCTGGTTTTCAGTTGGCCCAGGCTTTGAATTGTTCTCACCACAGTCTTCTATGTTGAGTTCATATACTCACATCACACACATTATTAGATATCCAATAAATGCCAGTAAGTGGATTCATTATTTGTATGTAATAAGTGGATTCAAAAACTGAATCTGACACACACACACACACACACACACACACACACACACACACACACACACACACACACACATCTCCACCCTTTGGTGGCGGGGGTGATTATGTACAGTAACAGCTTCATTAGAACCTATTTGAGCCATGAGCTATTCTTTATAATACTTTATTATGTTGTACATAATAATGTATAGTACTCTGTATGATACATGTGTCTACCACTGTCATGTTTTTTACCATTTGTTTTTATTTTCAAGTAAGAGTAGAATAAGTCACAAATGTCATAATCAAACAAACTTTAACATGTATGGTACATATCCACATAATGGCAAAGAAAAGAAAGAAAACACCTACACAGCTTTTTATACACATGAAAGGCAAGATCTGTATTTAAAATCAAAATGTCAGAAATACAGTGACATTCTGCAATGCAAAAAATGAGGTTATAGTTATTACATTGCCAAGATGATCCATTATTCAGAAACACATTATAAGTTTCTGAAATGTCCATTTGCGCTATTTATAAAAAAAAAAATTTTTAACATTTTTTTTTTTTTACCAAAGTACAGCTTAACATTTCGTAATTACAAATGTGCAAAGGAGGAATGACTCACTGCCATTACAGCAACTCTTATCTCATTACCATAATAACAAATATGAAAATGAGCATGCAGATTTAGCCAAGGCTACATCACTCTGCTGAATGTGGTATATCCTAATACAAACTATTTTCAGGTGTGTTGTTTAATATAAGTTAATTGGAAAAAACTAGAAACCGTCGTAAATATGTTAAACCTAAACAGAGATAATTTTACAGCAGCTTCCCGTAAATACATCATTAACGTGCGGCAGTCCATTATTGCAACTAGCCTATACACTGTTCATCCAGTAAAGATACAGTCCTCTGTTTAAAATCATTTCTCACAGTACTGATAAAGAAATTTCCTGTAGAAAAAAAAATGGATGAAAGAGCGAACGAACGAACTAACGAATGAATGAAGTACGTAGGCTATGTTTCTGTGCATTGTGTTTATTTTCAGTTTCAGTGAAGAGAGAAAATTAATTCTGCAAAATTGTATTAGTATTTAATGTTACCAGTGCTGACCCTAATCCCAGGAATAATCCCCATGAGCGTGTCAGAGAGGAGCATTACAATTAATTAGACAGTAATATTTCACATGAGTATTAGTAGTTGGCAATAGCCATTTAGTAGTAACGGTAGCAGTAGAAGTAGTCAAGTAGCCTACACAAGATAATTATTTAAAATGCGCTCGTGCTGGGTAATTGTGGTGATCATACATGGATTACAGCTCGGCCGACAGAATATACTATTGCTCTGGTTACTGGTAAAGTTGTACCACAGCCCTGATGACAGATGGCTTGTTCCATCATCTAATTTCAGAACGCGTCTGAGTGGTACACTGTGCACATTGCGCACTGAGCGCCTTTACCTTCCAGAGCAGATCCATCGCTCTCTCCCGGCTCTCCACCCTGACTATACTCTGCGATTTACAAAGACATCAGAACTCGGCTTCACGGCATTTTCTCCGGCTGTCAAAACTTGAGCAACCTTTTGGGAAATTAAACACAAACAGATCATACTGGTTCACTTTGTTTTCCGGCGTGCCAGTTTGCAAATTAGATGCGCTTTTGGGTTTTCGAGTTACGACGCAGGGAAATTAATACAATGTTTTAACAAGTAGGCTAATCGCTGCATTACAGGAACATGCAGTAAATACAGCTATCACTGTTTTCCCAAACACAGATTTTGTGTTGTTTCAAAGAATATTATTTACGATTTGTCCTTATATATACGTTTTCGCAATACCAGGTGATCTAATGTGTGCTTCATTGTTTTCATCAACTTTCCGGTCCCAAAATTGAATGTTTGAAATTATTCACTCGTAGAGTCAGAGAAAAAACGAAGAAATGGAGAATTCTTCTTTCATTCAAGTGAACCAGACTTTTGGCAACTGGACTGAATACAGTATCGAATACAAAGTGGTGAGCATATTGTTAGTTACCCTCATCTGTGGGGTTGGGATTGTGGGCAACGTTATGGTCATTTTAGTGGTCCTCACGACCAAGCACATGCGGACACCCACAAACTGCTATCTCGTGAGCCTTGCAGTCGCTGACCTAATGGTGCTGACCGCAGCGGGTTTACCGAACATCACTGAAAGCCTGTACGGATATTGGGTGTTTGGATACGCCGGATGCCTCGGCATCACTTATTTCCAGTATTTGGGCATAAATGCGTCCTCGTGCTCAATCACCGCCTTCACTATAGAGAGGTATATCGCGATTTGTCACCCGATAAAAGCCCAATTTCTATGCACACTTTCCAGGGCGAAGAAGATAATCGTGCTTGTGTGGGCTTTCACGTCTTTCTATTGTGTCATGTGGTTCTACCTGTCGGACATTGAACATAAGTTTTACGCGGGTAACTTTACAACTGTCAACTGCGCTTACAAAGTGTCCCGAAACCTCTACTTGCCAATATACTTCACGGATTTTGCGGTATTTTATGTACTGCCCCTGATGCTAGCCACTATACTGTATGGCCTGATTGCAAGAATTCTTTTTCTAAACCCGCTACCTTCGGATTCCAAGGGAAACAAAAAAAAGCTGAAAAAGGATTCCAGTCAGGGAAATATGGTGATTAGTTCTAAAAACTCCAATTGCACCAGCAGCACGACAGCTGCCTCGCGGAGACAGGTAAGATACTGACAGGTGTTTTCCAAATAAATAAATTGTTGTGTTTTGTTGTTGTTAGAAAATAGCCTACCCTATATGTGGAAATCTGTAGCATATGTAGGTGGCCAGAATAGCCTGTAGAACAGAAATCGCGGCAGGATTGCAAGTACAAATTGTAAAAGCAATATAGGCCTATACGTTATAAAAAGTTTAAATATTTCTTAATTTTGATTCAATGCAAGCTCCATCATCTGATATAGGCTACCTTTATTAACCCCAAGGCATGACCCCATCCCGGCATTATATTGGTAATATAGCAAATCTAATTTATGTGATGAAGGTGGTAGTATACCCTAGCTATAGGGGATTTTTGGTTGTGACACATGGAAGATGCATAGGTTACTCAGACATTGCTATGGGAAATGTAGGACTAAATGGTTTTTAGTTAAAATGTTTCCACCTTTTTCTTGGCTGTTACCTTTGTCGGATTTTGGCGTCTGTGCGATAACATATGGCTTTATGGTAACTGGGAATGTCGTTGCTTAGCAGTTACTTATTGAAGATAAGTATTATGTTGTGAAAAGTTCCACGTATTTGTCAATTATAGACCCCATAGTACTGAAATGTCAGTGAAAGGTCACAGCGAGTGACATGGTCTGGTAACATTTTCCATATTAAATAATGTGATCATTTAGTTATAGGTCTATCATGTTCATTTCTTTTAGTTTCACAATATGATTACAATGTCAATATCCATGGAAGGGATAAAATACTATTCCATAATTAATAGAAATAATGGTTATTTTTTGCAACAAACCATCAAATATTTCATAAATGTACATTTTCCTGATGAAAAAGCAATATAAAAAAGTAAACTTAATTAATTGGAATTATTTAGGTAGAGAGAAGAGAAGATATTCGGCAGCTATTACATTTCAATGGAAGGATTTAGTCATGGACAGAAAACAAATTTCCTGCATTTGCCAGAATCTAAAAAGCTGGAGGTTTCCAGAGAAGCCTTATATTATGATCTGCCAGATTTGCCTTTATCAGATAGAGTGTAAGGCCCACATGAGCACAGCAGCTGTCTGATTCTCCAGGGCTGTCATTTCTGAGAAGGTCATCTGTCCACAGGTTGTCCAGACAGTAAACTGTCCCTATGGCCTTATTCCACCCCTTGATTCGGTTGATAAGACAAATGAGGTTGAGACACAAACCCCTAGTCCTGTGGCGGTGGGGTTGGGGGGGTCTGCAGTCTAATGATCTGCATTTGGAATGACATTAGGCAATTTGGACTGGTCTAAGACATATGAACATGACAGTAATCTATACCACTTATGCTGGGAACCTATCAAATTACCAAAGGTCATCATGATGCCCCGCTCGAGGAAGCCCCTCAACCAATCAAACCTTTCCCCAAGCAATTTTCATCATTGCATCAGCTCAAAACATAAATATTCTTCGGGTCTGATTGGGTTTTGGAATGCATAAAATCAACATTCACCCAGATTCAATATTTTTTTCTGTTCTTGGAATGCTCACCAGCTTCATCTTTGTAGTCCTTAATGTACCAATCTTAGCTGTGCCATTGCTTCAGTCAACTGAGCTTCAGTCCTTTGATGGCTAGCCTAATATTTGCTTGGTTGTAGTTTCTGCAAATGTACATCATTTAAACAAATTGTGTAGATTTAAGCCTGAAAAGTTGTCTTTTTAAATTAAATTACAGTCAACATTCTGAGAGAACGAGCTTATAACTATACGGAACTATAGAGTTCTGTCTGCAGATGGTATGTAGGTTTAAGCGATCAAGCTTTCAAATTTAAAAGTTTGATCAGCATTTTATCAGCATTTCTTCCAGTTTTCCCATTTCATGTATTACATGCTTTTTTATAAAAGTATTTTCAGATGTATAAACTAGTGTACATAAAAATTACATGACAGGGAATCCATGTATTGTAAGTTATTTTTAACAAAAATTCAGGTATAACATTTTGAATGTAACCTTTCAAAACTGCAATACAACTGGAGGTGGTTATCTTCCATTGGGCTGCATAGTTTTTTGGATGGTTATTTTCTAAAAAAAATTATTTCAGTTTTAGTAGTTCAGCTTTTAACCTTTAGACTTAAATGAGAGTGTAGTCAGCTTTTTCAGAGAAAAGGCAGTACAAATTGAACCATTGCTATAATTAACTTGGCCATGGTCCATTCCGCACATAAAGGAAATTGCTATCTTGGTTTGGCAGTCCAAAATATCAGTCATTTGGAAAAATACCTATTGCTATTGTTGTTGTTAATAATAATAATAATAATAATAATAATAATAATACAACCCAGTATCATGCCCAAGAGTGACATAGACCTGTTTGGGCCAATAATAAAAGTGTGTAATTTCACAATATGCTTGTTTTTTTGTTTGTTAAACATATACACTTTCTTGTACGCATTACATTTTAGCTGGTAATGTCCACATGTCCCAGTTTTAAATCACTGATCAGTGTTTATGTCACTTTATGTTGCAATTTAACACAAAAGTATGACTAGGGAAACGTGATACTAGTTTTATGGAATCAAATCTAGACCATATGAGTGCCAACGCTGGCTAGCAGTCCTTGCAGGGAAATGCAGAACTCTAGTGTTGCCCAGGGATGGGAAGGCCCATGGAAAGTCTCTCTGCACCCGCCACTGAAACCCGTTAGTAGGTCAGGTGCCTGCAAGTCTGTTACGCTGCACATGAAGTGTCTTCCACTAATTCATGTATACGCGAGCTTGACTTGCCAACTGCAGCGTGAGAAGAAATGTCGGACAACATCACACACTTCAGAGGAGATCACATGCTCGTCTGTGCTCTCCCAAATGGATAGCGGAAGGTTGAGTGCTGATAAAAATAAGATTTGGAATTCTGAATTGGGGTGAAAAGGGGGGATCAAAGCATACAACATTTTAGTAACTTCCATTTCAGGATTGTGTATATAAAATGAAGCTTTGCCCAGTAAAAATATCATTAATGCCATTAAAAAGGCAAATTACAAACGTGGAAATGTAGCACAAAATGTTCTCAATGTATTATGTCACAACCAAATGGGAATCTTTCCAGAATAATGTTTTTTTTTTTTCATAAACATTTTTGTGAGCTAGGCTACAGCTATTGCTACTGAAACTTGCAGCTGTTTTGTCTTCAGTGGAGTAATGTTTGCCTCCATGTCTAGGTTACAAAGATGCTGGCTGTAGTGGTGATCCTCTTTGCCCTGCTCTGGATGCCTTACCGGACGCTGGTGGTGGTGAACTCCTTCCTGGATCCGGCCTACCTGGACCTGTGGTTCTTACTCTTCTGCCGCCTCTGCGTCTACCTGAACAGCGCCATCAACCCTGTCATCTACAACGCCATGTCGCAGAAGTTCCGCGCCGCCTTTAAGAAGCTGTGCAACTGCGGGCCCCAGCGCTCGGAGAAGCCTGCCGCCTACAGCATGGCCCTCACATACAGCGTCATCAAGGAGACCTCCAATGGGGAGAGCCCTGACCACTACACCACTGAGCTTGATGACCTCACAGCCACCGACCAGTTTCTGCCCAGCAAAAGACTGTCGTTTGATGACAGCCACCTGTCAAGCAAGGTCACTTTCAGCAAAGCCTGATTTGGCGACGCCCACCTAACCTACCCCCATCCCACCAAGGAATTGTCATGTGAAAATGTATCCTGACCAAGTGTCACTCTGTTGTGATCAATATTGCCGACCTTAGCTGTCTTTATGAGCTTTCTTCTGTCATTTTTAGAAAGCCCAGCTGGTGGTAGTTTAGGAGTGTGTGAGAATAGTAGGCATCGTTTTTTGCTTCTGATGATGTTTGGCTGAGTACATAAAAAGGTCAAATTTGTATTGTATCTTTGCGTGCATTCGTATGATTCATAAAATGAGTGATCTGCTGATTCTGTAAATATCCATGGGGCTAAAGCCAGGTGGCAAAGTTCCAATTTGAAAAGCAAGCGAGACTGATAAATGATGGTGAGGGTTTGCTGTTCAATCGCAAAGACACAGTGTTCTCATTTCTCACAGTGAATTGCTTCACTATCCAGTAATTATAGAAATTTCAACCCAATGTTCCCATTCTATTTTAAGTCAAAATACAGACAATTGGATGGTTTGGCATTACTGGGATTCAGTCAATTGTCGTTGTGCCATATTTATCTAATTGCATGCAAGACTGTTATCATTTACATATTCTGAAAACTAGTATGCATGTGTTGCTCTGTACCAAACAACGCCCTGCAAATAGGAATGCTGTCTTGTATTCTGCTTTAATAATAAGATGATTCAGTCAGGTACACATTTAAGGTAAATAGAAAATTTTTGGTCATGTTTTAATTACATTAAATTGAATTACAGTTATGTTAAAAAAATTTGAATTGAATGTTTAAATATATATTTTCATCTGTGTATGTTTCAAAAAGCAAATGTTGATATGAAGTATATGAGTTCTGGGTCACCGAAGAGAATGATTCCAGGTCCGATGTGTAACCATTCTGCCTTTAATGCGGGTAATACGACCTGCAAGGTGAACAGTGTTTACTAGAGATACAGCACATGGGACCAGAAAAAGGAGCCTGATTTTGACTTACCAATGGGTCTTGTGTGAAACTGCCCAAACGGGTTGGCAACTTTATAGTGTTGTTCTTACTGGAAAAAATAGTAATCAAAGAAAACAATTATTTCTTTATTTACATGTACTGATTTATTTTTTGCTCATGGTCACTAGTTACTTCTCTAGTTACATTAAATTACTGTATCTTGGTATTCAGTTACTTATTAAAGGTGTAAGTTTAATTAATACTGAATAATACACGTTTAAAAAAAGAGGGAAATCATATATCACTTCTAATTTTACATGCGAAAACTAAACGCAATTTATCTGAGTAAAAGGGTACCCATTTTGGGGTTGATATTAGTTAGAAATTAAGCAAAAATTAGTGGGAGCAGTTTGAGGATGTTTCTGCCACTTACAATGAAAGAATACTAATACTGTATCTCTACTAGCCAACACAGGTATCTGAGTGTTGAGTTTATACACTAGGTCAGCTCCACCCTGTTTTGGCCATTTACTGTATATCATACAACATTTCCTGTTGTGATTTCTGAGATTTTTCTCACTGTGTCTGTTACAATAGAGGGTGGTCTTACATGCACTGTTCGTGTTACAGTAGAGGGTGGTCTTATCTGTACTGGAAGGGAACCTACATAGGGTAGATGAGGAAAAAATTACCTCGGAGCTATAGTGCAATTTCTTTTTCTTTTTCTTTTTGTCTAAAGAATTCGATAGTTTCTTTTTATACTTGAACTTATTTACATTCTACAGTCTCTCGGTGTGTTGCAGTTATTACGAAGCCTTTCTTTTGACAAAGTAGACTATTACTGTAATAACAAAAGACAAGATGTATTATGTTTTTTTAATCGTGTCTGAAGTTGCATCTTGAACCTTTGCTTATAAACAAGCTTACCCATATATTAGATTTGAAATTGGCTACCCAACATTTGTTATTTAGGTCCTTAGCTGTGCCCATTGAGGTTTGTAAGTTCGCTGTCTACCTGTCCTTTAAATGACCATACTAAATGACACATTTCACATTCATAACAGCACTAAGTAATGTATGTAATATTCTATAGCTTTTGTAGCTATAGATTTAGAAAATACTCAGGAAACAATGTGCTTGCCAGTCACTTGCCATGACATAAACAGAGGCAATGAGTAAATGTACAAGTCTTTTATGTAGCTATGTTTTTATGTCTAAATTAGCAGGTTTGTGGACCATAAATACCATATTTTTTACGGACAGACTGTACATATTTACAGATGGTTGGCAACACCAGGCTTGACTCGTGCGGAACACTGCACTCTCAATCCTCATACAATTCAATGACAGAGAAACAGCCTACTACAGCCGCAAAGGCACTCAAGCCAGGAGATGAGGCAAAGCTCTCACGCCCTATGTGGGCGTTAGGCCTGCACGCAGGGCTGAAGGAGTACGTGCTCATTTCAAACAGAAAACTTCAAAGCTAATTGACGAAAAAAAGTGAGGGAAAAGCTCAGGTACCTGTTAAAGCCCTCTTGACCGATGAGGCTGAAACTTGGTGCATGGTCTCATAAAGTATAATTTTAGATGTTGGTTGACTGACAGTACACTCTTAACCGGGGGACAATGTTGGATCACTCATTTCCTTTGGCTGCAACAGATTCTAGGGCTGAGAAATGGAATGAGCTTCACAGTTGTCACCCTGATGAATAAGAGTGCTGCTTTCACATTGTGCACCACACAGTTTGGCAGCCTTGTTTATTACCCCGCTTCCAAGGCTACACCTTGGCAGCCGAAATCCTCGCAGACACGTCTGCGCAAGGCTGGCAAAAGTCAGAGAGCTCAAACCTCCAATAGCTGGGCCTAGATGACCTGAGGCTAGTGGGATACAGACAAACAGCATTGAGGAGGGGATTCTGAACAGTGGGGTTGATGCTGTAACCAAGCCAGACTTCCAGTAACATCAATGTGGAAAAGAATACTGAGAGGGAGGTTCGGACTGATCTGAACCTAGCAGTCAGAAAACTGCCGCACAACCACGTTTCAAAATGTGAATGTCCTGAGTAAATGGGGCTGTCAAATAAGGTTTGGATGTTTCAGCAGCTAAACTGTGTGGAAAGAACATAGCGATTCAGAGATGGTTATAATCGACTTCCTTTTGTTTGACTTTTTCCTCTAAATGTGTTAATACATAGACATGGTGAGAGGTCCCTAACAGTGGGAGATCTATAGGCTTCTGACACCGTAAGACAGGCTTCCCTAAACTGGTCGCCAGGGACATTCGTAAAGTGGAAAAAAGAATTCCCATTGGAATAATACTCAGTTTTATAAAGTACATATATTAGATTTTCAGATAAAACTAAGAATATTTAGTTTACATGTCATTTGTAACATTATTATCATTGTAAGTACTTAAACATTTTCTTTTCACTTTATATTGCATTGTGTCATATTGTACTCAACACATATTTCATCAATAGATCAATAGTATATCATTTCATATTTCAGACTACATGCATTGATGTGTTACATTGCCACTGCATAGTAGCCCATGGTGGGCCTTCATTTAGAGGACAGTTATCTCTATTAACATTCCTGTAGAGATTAAAAGGTTCAGAAACCCCTGCCATAACACAGTTAAAAGCCTCAATAATGCATTTTTATCTCCTTCGTTTTTAAATATCAGTGGGCCATGAACAGATCAACAATTTGTACAACACTTGTACAACACATAGTATTACATGCAGTTTTGAAATGCTTTTGCAGGTGGGAGCAGACTAACATGGATCACTTTGACATATGGATACTTCTCTGCGGGCTGGCCAAGTAGATATGCATTACGGTATGTTAGGTAGGCCGACAGTGTCAAAGTGATTGATCTCTCTGCTGACACATGTACTCTAAACACACCTCACTAAACACTAGTGTCTGCACAAATGATGCATCAACGCCAAGATATAGTATCCAAGACAAACAGGCATGAGCTGAGTTATAGCATTGCATTCGCACAAACAGGGACATGGCCAAAAATGCATCATTTACACAAATAATATGTTGCGGTCTGTGGAAGCATTATCAGTCATTTATTTTATGCAGAGGAGATTAATAACAATTGGAATTCTGCCACACAGTATTGATTTAGCTGTTTAAAAAAGAATATTAAAAATAAAATGTGTTTACTGCATTCTCCCATTTTTATTGTTGATTGTGCTGTGCAATGTAGAACTGATGTAAAGACTTATCAAATCCAGTAGAATTTTCCAACTGTTTCTGTAGTGTTATTGATCAAGTCATAATATTTCACCGTGGTGTTTAAATTGCAGTCTGTGTTTTTCTAAACTAAGAGTGATGTTAGCTAGATGTGTATTTGTGTCAGTCATTGCATTTTTCTGTGGGCAGCATTCTGAATATTTCAAGCTATTCAAAGGCATTTTTATGAGGAAAAAAAAAACATTTGATGCAACTATTTATTTTCTGCTTTTCTCTGTTGTAATGAGAATAACTGCCTTCTCCAGCCCAGAATATTCCTGTTACTATTTGTCCACACTTTTTGTCTCTGGGAGAAAATAAATAACCCTGGTAACAGGGTCAGCAAATCGTGAGTTTTAATGTCATAGTTCAAGGATGGACTGCCACATTAGAAAACATTATTATAAATGTCTTTGTGAAACAAATTATTTGTATAATCAATATAAATGAATGCCTGTCAAGTACTCAAACATTTTGTGCATCATAGAGGCATCTTTCCTGCTTTGTTGGTTGGTGTTTTTTATTTTCTAAGCCAGCTTTAATAAATAGTTTCTTAATGTTTTGGAGTTCCATGTCATTTTATTACATACTGTACATAGGACATGCACATGGAGAATGTCTTTGGCAACCCTCCATTAACATAATGATAATTTGAGGATAGCCTACTAACATACGAAGAGTAATTGGTTACATACTTCAATTGTATAAGTAACAGCTTTCATTGCAACATTGGACATAATTTGAATCTCATGGATTCATGAAAGATCATAGATATATTTTGGTTATTTAACTTATTCTGCATAATTGGTCTTTAAATGACTGTTCTCACAAAGGATGGCTAGGATACAACTTTCTTTTTGCCTAAGATTGGCGAACAACAGATTCTCCCTAGTTTAAACATTTTCTTCGATACTGAGTTGTATAAAACAGGAAATTATATGATATGATAGATATGATAGATATTATATGATATATGATAGGAGTTCATAATTCAGTACCTTATACATTTGCACTTGGGGTGTATGCTGAAGAACAACATGTTTTCCCTTTCCTTATCTGACCTCGTTTATATCAGTGGATCATTATATTGGTGGATATAGTGGATCACTGAGGCATAAGCTATGAACTTTGATAACATATATCCGCTGTGGAATACAGCCATAAATCAAAACATTGCTTGGGCAGATCAGACAACAAAGATGTTTCTGACCATCAAAGCATGACTGAATCAGCATTTTTACAAGAGCAATGGTGATTTGACTTTTACAAATCCCTTTTGCATGCTTAAACATAGGTCCCAGGAGTCTACTGGAGGTCTCTTTCTAATTGGTAGTACATTAAGCAGACAGCCTCAGAATGCTACCTGTCGCCACCCCACCCCCCAAGATCACTTCATCCGTACATTTACATGTACAGCACAGTCCTTGGAGAGAAGCAGATAATCAATGTAATTTTGAAAGGTGCTGGGGTCAAGGGGAAAGGGGAGGACAAACACTGTAAGTATAGAATTGGATAATATTGTATAATTGTATAATATGCCATAGAAGAGATTCAGATTTCTGTGAAGGATTTTTCTGTAGACTTAAGCAACGGCTGTCTGATGTAAGAAGTGCAATATTGGACAGGCTAAAATAGAAGGTCAGAGAAGACAAAGGAAGGACATTCAAAGCGAGGCAGACCTTTGTCGCGTCAATCAATTTCAGACCGCGACTCTTCAAGCCCAGCTGACTGTGTTATTATATTTTCCTCCATTTTTTGGCACCTTTATTTCACCACATGGCTCAAGTGAAAATTAATGTCACATGCTAGATATAATCTAGTTATAATCTAGATAAAGACCTGGAGAAATATACAGCCATAGTGTATTGCGGAGCGATACACTTTGCTTACCATCACCTATAAATAGCTGTGACCCCTTTTGCACAGGCAGGGCTTAGACCAAGTTATACTGTGAAGCCTATTGTGACAAATTATTTCCAAAATGCACAATATAACTCAAATGTGTTGGTCAATCTGGGGTCTTGTGTCATTGGTTATGTATTATCATGTGGTAACATTATTTTGATGGCTGTGTGTGTGTGTGTGTGTGTGTGTGTGTGTGAGTGAGAGAGAAAGAGAGACATTGGGTGCGTTTACATGCACTCAATATTCCGATCATATTCGGAATATGGCTGTTATCGGATTATTCAAATTGTCATGTAAACGCAATATTCCGAAAAGCTTTTTCGGAAAAAAGCAGTTATCGGAAAATGAGAAATCCAATAACTACACCTGGATTTCTGCCGTGTTTTTCGTTTTATTGGTTGCATATAAACGCTTATTCCGATCTAGTTCGTTTTTTAAAATCTGCGCATGTGCGTGTTTGACAGCAACAGCCATGGCAACAGCTACTCCGGATATTGTTAGTAACGTAACGCTAACGTCAAAACAGTTGAGAGGTCAGAGAGAGATGTCAACCAACGGGAGAAGTAATTTCTGGAGCGAGGAGGAAACCCTCCTGATGTTATCCGAAATAATAAAGAGGAATATACTTCATCTCATAGATGGGAAAAAAGTTAGAAACGCGGAAATAATGAGCGCGTTTACACGCACTCAATAATGCTCTTATGGGTTTCGTCGTCATATGGTAAATTAATTAACCGATTCAGAATGGAGAGGCAACTTCAGTATGGCTCGGAGATCATTTATGAAACTTTGTGGTTTGGTACAGAACATAATGAGCCCTGACGAAGTTACAGTGCGTCCAGCTGTACCTCTTCAAATGCGAGTCGCAATAGCGCTGTACAAAGTCGGTAGCTGCGGGGAGTACAGGCTGATAGCGAACCAGTTTGGTGTCCACAAGTCTACGGTCTGAATCTCTCCCACCAGTCCTTGCTCTTAACGCGCATCCAGCACTACCGGGTCCTTAACAGTGCTGGAGGAAGGCCTATTCTGGGTCCAATAATCAGCGCTTGTTGTAACGTTAAAGCTCTTCGTCGTCTTCTGCTCATAACACAGAACGCTTGAAAGACAGTGTTAGTTGCCAACCGCAACCATAACATCTGCCATATGACGACGAAACCCATAAGAGCATTCCTGTCTAACGTTACCATGTTTAACGTTACTTTCTTATACGTTAGGGCCCTGTCACACTATAGCGTATGAGAGAAACGTATGAGTTGCGTATGTAAATTCATAAAATCATTTTCATACGCACAAAAAGCCGTTGAAAATACAGAATTTTTCGGATACTTACCGTATTGAACCTATGAGTAGCGTATCGCCAGCGTATGGCTAGCGTAATGTGCGTATGGCTAGCGTATGAACTGCGCATGTCCAGCGTACCGCTATCACGTGACAAAGTGCCTATATAACCGTCGGCCTTTCCACATTCTCGGTTCTCAGGATGGGGAACGCAACACACCACCACAACCAGGAAAGAAGTATTGACTCTTTAATGACTGTAGGCTATTACTCAGAGGGTATGCAACATGATTGAAAAGGACATGATGGCAATAAGCACCGCTTACGGTGAGGGATTTCGAGAGCTAATAAACAGGCTGCGCACACGACTCACTCCCGACCACGTAGATATGCTTAAATGTTCTTGAATAAAAATACGTAGGTCTATCTAGTATGCATATGAGGAGCCTATTCAAAACATAATAGCCTATTTTTTAAGTTGACTGTTCTAGGCTAGGTCTACTAGTTTAACTGTCGCCTTTCAATTTCAAGAGCGATTATGTTCATGCTGCAAGTGCCTAGCGGAGCAACGGTTTCGCTTGCAACAGATGAGACGGAGCGCAATTTCTTTTCTGTTAAAGTAGCCTATACACGCCTTCATATTCTATTTGTGTTATGCTAAAATAATGCCTGTTTCTCAAATGTTACAATAAATCTTTGATTGAGGACTATAACATGCATTTTGTATTCTGTCTATCATAAGCTTTATTTAGCTTTTATGTTATCAATTAATCGACGATTGTTTGTTAAGGTTAACAACTATCGATGAAGGAAATTCCTTAAAATTTGCATCCCTACTATGTAACATTATTACCATGTGCCATTATTAATGATCAGTTGATCATATGAATAAACGTTTTTTAAACTTACTTCTGGTGTTTTTCATACTTTTATAATAGATCAAATGATATGTAATTTATAAGTACCCCTGACCCCTAGAATAATAAACTGCACTTTACACTTGACTTTAAACTATACAATTGTTCTAAATCATCCTGTCTTGCCATGGAACTGCACCTGCACCTGAGTTGGCCCAGTGCTTCTTTCAATCGTCAGGCATACGCCAAGATGTCTATATACGTTGCAGATACGTCAGACATACGTTAGAAGTACGTTACTCATGCGCTATCAATGCGCTATCAATACGCTAGCTGTACGGTACACTTTCATGTCAGCGTATGTCAGCGTATGACCAGCCTACTCGACCTATGAGTAGCGTACCTCTAGCATAATTCTAGCGTATTCAGCGTATGCCTAGCGTATGCTTAGCGTATAAACCATACGTCCGAACACGCAAATTTTTTTTAAGCATGCTTAAAAAACTTTTTGTGCCTCGCCGTATGCCAGCGTATGCCACCGAATGCGACCGTGCTTGAAACGTATACAACCTATGCCTAACGTACCCCTAGCGTATGTCAGCGTATATCAGCGTATGAGTGATATTTTTCATACGCTGGCATACGCTAGTACGATACGCAATAGTGTGACAGGGCCCTTAGGACGTATGGTTTATACGCTAAGCATACGCTAGGCATACGCTGAATACGCTAGAATTACGCTCGAGGTACGTTACTCATAGGTCGAGTAGGCTGGTCATACGCTGACATACGCTGACATGAAGGTGTACCGTACAGCTAGCGTATTGATAGCGCATTGATAGCGCATGAGTAACGTACTTCTAACGTATGTCTGACGTATCTGCAACGTATATAGACATCTTGGCGTATGCCTGACGATTGAAAGAAGCAGAGGAACCTCCTGAAGCACTGGGCCAACTCAGGTGCAGGTGCAGTTCCATGGCAAGACAGGATGATTTAGAACAATTGTATAGTTTAAAGTCAAGTGTAAAGTGCAGTTTATTATTCTAGGGGTCAGGGGTACTTATAAATTACATATCATTTGATGTATTATAAAAGTATGAAAAACACCAGAAGTAAGTTTAAAAAACGTTTATTCATACAATCAACTGATCATTAATAATGGCACATGGTAATAATGGTAATAATGGTACATATTTGGGATGCAAATTTTAAGGAATTTCCTTAATCGATAGTTGTTAACCTTAACAAACAATCGTCGATTAATTGATAACATAAAAGCTAAATATAGCTTATGATAGACAGAATACAAAATGCATGTTATATTCCTCAATCAAAGATTTATTGTAACATTTGAGAAACAGGCATTATTGTAGCATAACAAAAATAGAATATGAAGGCGTGTATAGGCTACTTTAACAGAAAAGAAATTGCGCTCCGTCTCATCTGTTGCAAGCGAAACCGTTGCTCCGCTAGGCACTTGCAGCATGAACATAATCGCTCTTGAAATTGAAAGGCGACAGTTAAACTAGGAGACCTAGCCTAGAACAGTCAACTTTAAACATATGCTATTATGTTTTGAATAGGCTCCTCATATGCATACTAGATAGACCTACTTATTTTTATTCAAGAACATTTAAGCATATCTACGTGGTCGGGAGTGAGTCGTGTGCGCAGCCTGTTTATTAGCTCTCGAAATCCCTCACCGTCAACGGTGCTTATTGCCATCATGTCCTTTTCAACCATGTTGCATACCCTCTGAGTAATAGCCTACAGTCATTAAAGAGTCAATACTTCTTTCCCGGTTGTGGTGGTGTGTTGCGTTCCCCATCCTGAGAACCGAGAATGTGGAAAGGCCGACGGTTATATAGGCACTTTGTCACGTGATAGCGGTACGCTGGACATGCGCAGTTCATACGCTAGCCATACGCTGGCGATCCGCTACTCATACGCTACTCATAGGTTCAATACGGTAAGTATCCGAAAAATTCTGTATTTTCAACGGCTTTTTGTGCGTATGAAAATTATTTTATGAATTTACATACGCAACTCATACGTTTCTCTCATACGCTATAGTGTGACAGGGCCCTTATAGGCTGCTGTTCTTTCTTATGTAACTAACGTTAGGCTATAGTTAACTTACGGTTACGCATACCAACCCGCGTGCTGTTTCTAGCAACCCAACAGGAAGTATAATCACGTTATGTATAAACGTTAAAATATGTAATTTATAATATATAACGTTAGGCTAATATATGTTTCTAATTTATGTTTGAGTTACACATCGCGTTCAGGGAAAGAAATCGGAATATTGACAGAATCATGTAAACCTGGATTTTTCCCATTATCGCATTACTTAAGTGCATGTAAACGCATTTATCGTATAATTGCCATGTTCGGATTACTCCCAGTTATCGGAATATTGAGTGCATGTAAACGTGCTCATAGAATGAAAGAGAAAAAGAGGAAAGAGGAATTATTAAATGTGAGTTACAGTACTATACACTCTATAGTTACTTAATAGTATATACAGACAGTTTTAAGCCTCAAATGAAAAATAGATGAAAGACTCATATGTTATACTGTATATACAGTCACCTCCATATGTATTTTCACCATTGCTAAAGATGAGGGGGAAAAGCCTGTATAAGATAAACAACACAGGTAATGAGCAATATTTTATGCTGGAAATATTGAAAAACTGTTCTTTCCATTCTAATAAAATGAAAAGGAAATGAAATGGGTCCTTAAATATTCTTATAAATAGAACTCTTCCTCTTTCTCTTCTGCCTGCCGCAGGCTCTGGTCTCCTTAGGAAAATAAATGTGGTCGTATAGCCGCTACACTGAGATGCATTGAAGCTAAACTTAACCAATATTTCCTGTCTGAGAGAGGTGAGACACATCGATCTGGCACCAGTGTCAGGCCTGGATGTGAAAATGAGACGTTGAACTGAAGCGAGGCTCAAAGGGCACATATGTTTGCTGCTCTGGGCAGAATCACTAATGAAATTGCTATTTGAGCCTTGATGGCCTCAGCCTTAGGCTTTGAAGCCATGCAAAAAAAAGTGCTCGTATGTTTGTTTCAATATATGATGCTTAAAAGTAGCATATTTTGTTGCAGTGTGGCTGCAGAAAAAAATACTATTAAATGGACCATTAAATTAAACTGTTGGCGTTTTTTATATGCGTTTCTTGACAGTTTGGCAAGTTCAACCAAACATTTGCACAAAGAGATCAATATAGTTTCATCATTTATTAATTTCAATTAGTCTATCACATGGGTGTCAAACTCCAGACCAAGAGGTCTGCATGTACTTGTGCTTTCCTTTCAATCATCAGCAAATGAAGGTCTTGAGAACAAGGTGTGTGGACTCTTTAGCCAATCAGTGACTTAAATTAATCGCAGGTGCTGAAGCACACCAAAAGCCAGCAGACACTGCAACCCTGCTCCAAGACTAGAGTTTGACATACGTGGTCTATTAGCATCATTAGTTTAATAACTAGCATCATCTTCAAACTAGTAATGAAGACATTGTTCCCTGACTTGGTTTACCGAGCAATACATTCTGCAGTGTTGTCTTTAGTCCCTGCAATACAGGTCAAGTGTGAAAATACTGCTTAATAATGGTTACTTTCTAAATATTCTAAGTATACTTTCTAAGTATTTTAAATATTTACTTGTCTGCTAGGTTGTTAACACCAACTTTGCTACAACTTGATACAGCTGACCAGCTAGCTAGATAGCCAGTTGACAATACATTAGCAAAAGCTATTTTTCTGAATCGTCTTTTGAACATTAGTTTGCTAACACCAGCTCTGTAGCTAAAGCAATCTGTTAACTAGATAGCCAGCTGATGTTACAGTAACTAGCGAGAAGCTCTAACTTGGTGGTAGGCAACCCTGGTCCTGGAGTGCCAGAGATGGTCCTGGTTTTTGCTCCATCCAAGCCTATAACACACATTCGGTCGAGAGAACGCCGTGCACATCTGTGTTGCCGCTTCTCGCCAATGCTCCCCCCCCCCCTCGCCATCCAGGCTCTGTGTGTTTCCTGATTCAGCCTTTCACTGTTGGCACTCGCTTAGTTCATATACAGTATACTTTTAGTCTGCAATGAAAATCCATATGTTAGATTACTAGCTAGCGTACTTGTTTTAATTGCCCAGCGATTCAAATCGACCTGCTATCTGGCTTCACCCCTCGGCCTGGATCTACGACCCTGTCTGCATCGCCTGCTGCCCGGATACCCTGCTGGTCCCTCCCCTGCTGAGTCTCCTACCTCCCGGCTTACCTCTCCCCTGCTACTGACCTCGGATCCGGCCATCTGGATGTTCGCTAGCTGTGGATTTCTTCCTGTGGATTGCCTATCCTGTCTGCCTCACCGCCGCCCCAGACTCCGTTGCTGACAGTTCCCGCACCGGTTGGTACTGGATGCTGCCTGCATCATCACCCCCCCCCCCCGGCTCTGTTCCAGCGAGTTGGTCTACACTCTTTCGCCTGGTCTTCGAGCTGCCAGCTATGCAAGCCTTCATGGTCAGTACGCTTACTGCTCTCCTGCTGTGCCAAATAGCTGGCTGGTCATGGGCTCGGTTTAACCAGGTTCATTGCGGTTGTTTTACCAGCCTGGTCTGCGTTACCTGGCCTGCTCCGGTCCACTCATCAGGATAGTCGGATCCTCACTAACGTTAGCTGGTCAGCTACCGCTAGCCCGCTATGCTACGGCTGTTGACACAGCCGCCTGTTCTAGTTATTTTTACACTGCTGATGCAACTGAACACCCAAGTTTCAACGTAAATGTTACAATACAGCTCATCACAACTGCTTACTCTCAAATCTGGCTACCCTGCTGCCTTACATGACTTCCTCATGTGCAAAAAGCATGGCATTCTTCACACCCGATACCTACACCGGGGGCGTCATTGTAACATCCACGCTGCCACTGCAACATCAGCACAATCCATCCCATCCATATGAACTATTGATCGCTCTGCAATGACTCAAGTAATCACCACTCGTCTCGTGGATTACTCTCTTTTGCGTTCATTCCCCACAGCCCCTCCAGTCAATTCACGATGCCAACTTTGCTTTGCTGAACATTCGCTCCATCAACAACAAATCCCCGCTGCTCCATGAACTTATTATTGACAATAACCTGGACTTTCTTTTTTTGTGTGAGACCTGGCAGCAGCCAGGTGGTTTTTTCTTATTGAATCAAGCTACGCCCCCTGGTTTTAGTTACTTTTGCAAACCTTGCCTCTCTGGCGGTGGCCTTGCAATTATCTATCAAATCAGTTTTCCTCCCGGTTTCTGTTACATCCTTTGAATACATTGCATTTAAATTACACAATGTCATTGCTGTTCTTATCTATCGCCCCCCTAAACCAAATCAAATTTTTCTGTTTTAATTAACTGAGCTACTCTCATCTGCCTGTCCCCTGTCTTCCCGTCTACTGTTACTGTGCGACTTCAATATACATGTCGACTCCACTCACTGTACCCCTGCCTCTGACCTCAATGTAGTCTTGGACTGTTTCAACCTCACTCAACACATACACTTCCCCACACACTCCAAGGGCCACACTTTAGATCTTGTCTGCTCTACCAGTCTTAACATCTCAAATCTCATCAGCTCTCAGTTAATTTTGTCTGACCACAGTTTGATTAATTTTCTCCTGTCCACCCCTGCCCCTCAGCCCAAACAGTCAATCGCATCTGCCCTACCACTCAATCACACTATACACTCCACCACACTATCCAGCACCCTCAACTCTTTTGTTCCCCTCAAAACTAAGCTGGTCACCTTTTCACTCCATCCCCCTGGTTTACCCCCGAGCTTCGTGCCATGAAGCAGACCGGCCATCGCCTAGAGCACCTCCACAATAAAACTGGTCTCACTATCCATGCCCAAGCCCACCAATTGCTTATACAGACATACAGAGATGCCCTTATTGCTGCCCAATCCTCTTACTATTCCACCATAATCGAAAACTCAAACAGAAACCCTCGCACCCTCTTCTCCACTGTGACCAAACTTCTCAACCCCCCTGAAAATAACACTACCTCTGGCTCCACATCACTCTGCAACTCCTTCCTAGATTTCTTTCACACCGAAATCACTAACATATACCACACTCTGACCTCATCTACACCCCCTATAGATGAACCACCCCCTACTACTACTGCCACCGCAACTTCTCCCCCCTCTGGTTTTACCTTCACCCAGATTGACTGTGCCTTACTCACCAAACTCATTTCCTCTGCCAGACCCACCACCTGCTCCCTAGATTCCATTACCACTGCCCTGATTAAAGGCTGCCTCCCTACTCTCTGCCATCACTAAACTCATTAACCTGTCCCTGACCCATTGTGTTGTCCCCTCCATCTTCAAAACTGCTGCCATCACCCCAATCCTTAAAAAACCTGGCCTGGACCAAAACACTCTCTCCAACTATCGTCCCTTCTCCAACCTCACATTCATGTCCAAACTCCTGTAAAAAGTTATTGCTTCCCAACTCCGTTCTTACATGTCCGACATTAACCTCTTTGAGCCCCTTCAGTCTGGCTTCCAACCCCATCACAGCACAGAAACCGCCCTTACTAAAGTTGTTAATGATCTCCTCATATCCTCTGACTCTGGCGCATATAGCATTCTCATCCTCCTGGACCTCTCTGCCACTTTTGACACAGTCAACCATAACATCCTCCTCACCCGTCTGTCTCACCTAAGCATCACTGGCCCATCTCTCAACTGGTTTCATTCATACCTCACTAATAGGTCAGAATTCATATCTATCCACGGTTCTGGCCACTGTCACCCAGGGTGTTCCACAAGGTTCTGTTCTTGGTCCCCTCCTCTTCATCATTTAGATGCTTTCCCTTGGCCCCATCCTTCGCAGCTTTGGTCTCAATTTCCATTTCTATGCAGATGACACCCAAATCTACATCAGCTCTAGATCCACTAATCAGCCACCCACTGAAAAAACTGTCATTTGAAAACTGTCTGACACACGTAAAATCCTGGATGCAACACAGTTTGCTCAAACTCAACTGTGAAAAAACTTAAATCATTCTCATCGGACCAAAACCCCAACTCACAAAACTACCCCACTTCTCTCTCACCATTGACGGTACCCCAGTCTCCACCTCCCCCCTGGTCCGCAACCTTGGTGTCTTCGATTCGATCCATTCCTCTCCTTTGAAAAGCACATCAATAACACTGTCATGGTTTCATTTTTTCAACTACGCAATATCTCCAGACTCAGACCCTCTCTCACTCATCCTGATGCAGAAAAACTCATCCATGCATTCATATCTAGCAGACTGGACTATTGTAATGCACTCCTCACTGGTCTTCCCTCCTGACTCCTACACAAACTGCAATTGGTTCAGAACTCGGCTACAAAAATACTTTCCCGCACATCCTCCCGGTCTCACATCACCCCTGTCCTGAAAAATTTACACTGGCTCCTAATCACATCACGCATCACATTTAAACTCCTCCTTCTAGTCTATAAATCCCTAAATGGCTTCGCACCCACATACCTCTCTGACCTCCTGCTCCCCTACCAGCCATCCAGACAGCTACATTCATCCACTGCCGGCCTCCTCACCACCATCCCCTCTCAGCGCCGTTCTTTTGGCGACCGCGCCTTCTCAGTTGCCGCCCCCAAACTCTGGAATGCCCTCCCCCCTGACATCCGTACCTCTGACTTACTCAACTCCTTCAAATCCCGCCTTAAAACCCACCTGTTCTCCCTAGCCTTCTCTTGATGTATGTCTCTCCCCTCTGTCCACCACACCCTCTCCTACCCCCATTGTCCTGGTCACACTGCATTTTCTGTATTGTATGTTTCATTGTATCTTTGTCTGTCTGTTGATAGCAATGGTTGTACCCTGGTTTCTTTTGTTGATTGTTTTCTTGACTTCCTGTATTGTTAAGCGTCTTTGAGTTTGTGAAAAGCGCTATATAAAATAAATGTATTGTTATTATTACTATTATTATAACAACATAACTGGATTAATTTTAATGAATGCAGGTGACTATGTGCTGAAGGCACTCAGTGTTTCACCATTGAGAATATTCAGGCTCAGACATTTAATCATCAAACTCTTGTTATCAAGCCCAGATGAAACAAAAACCAGAAACATCACCGGTAGTCCAGGACCAGGGTTGCCTACCCCTGCTCTATCTTATGGCCATTCAAGGTCATTGCTTGCTATCTAGCTCATTGAAACAGCTATTGGTTGGGTAGATAACCTGTTGACTCATTAACATGAAGCTGTGCTGTAGCTGTCTGCAGTTACCTTCTAGCTAGATAGGCAGCTGACATTGAGGTACGAAGTGCTTGCTATCTAGCTAAAAGTAGCCAATTACCATTTTTGATCATATCTGCTTTTTTGCTATTTTGCTAACACTATCTTCAACAACCAGTTCAATTTACGGTCATGATGATCAGTTGATTATTTTCATCTAGTGTTTTAGTACTGGGCTGGAACAAAAGCTCGGACAACCTATGGCTCAGCTCTCCAGGAGTAGGGTTCCATAACCCTGATGTATAGTTTTTAAATGGCATGCAAATCAATGCACACAATGTATTTCACACTGCCTTATGCTAAACTTATTATAATGTGTAAAGGAATGGGAGAAATCTATAAATCTATAGAAATGAACTTACATGGGGGTTGCCACACACCTAGTCCGATTTTTTCAGGCACTGTGCATAGTACTGGATACGCCCTTATGGTGCACATCAGTTTTTCCACATCCAATAAAGAAATTCAACACACTAACCAGGAGTTTTTTTAAATGCCTGGGCTGCTCTTGTATGCTTTGCTGCTCTAACAATTGCTGCTCACCCTCCACCAACCCAGGATTCCACCTGTTATTTGGGTCTGGATCGCTAATTTGACATATTGATTAAAACATGTGAGTTGTCCTGACTGAATTCACTTTTTGTTGCCATTGTGTTAAATACCAGTCAAGGGCAAAGCTCTTCCATCCTGCTTTTTCCGTTTTGTTTCTGTTTTTGCTTTGCACCTTTGCAGGATCTTTCATGATATTCCTCTGAGGCAAAGACAAGTATTTCCTCTTTTTCCAGAGTGCTTTTTGCTGTCTGAGCACCATGTGTACTGGTTTACACGTGATCAAACATCTGCTGCTTAGAAGTGCATATTCCTCATGACTAGCTCTCTGGCCACATGCAGTTTGATTGACAGGTCTGTCTATGCCTATCAGTTGAGAAGAAGAGATTGAACCAAGCCATCTGGTCCTTCTCGATATGTTTTTGGCACAACTCTATATTCTCTCCTATCTGAGAACCACAATCCCTGAAATGTATTGTTTCTGGTATCAACGTGAGTCTCTGTCAGGATGAGACATAATGGAAATATGGTGATTGTCAAATTTTGTTTTTGTTCTGCTGTTGTTGATTGTTTTGTTGTCTCAATCATTTTGATTGGCCAGTAATGACAATTTCACCTGAGTTCTACAGAGTTGAATTAAGAATGCGTCAGTCAGGATTTAAAAAAGTAAAATAAATCTATTTACCTATCAAAACTTGAAGGAGCACCAGCATTCTGTGCTATGAAAAGTAATACAACATTTAGATGACAACAGTTTGAAGGGTGTTGGAAGTTTTTAGGATAGTAAAGTTTGCTTCAAATACCTCCAGGGGAATTCTATGTGAAAGAAAGGGTTTGGTTGGACGTGCCAAGAGCATGCCTATGCCTTGCAATAGGCCTTTCTCTCATTTCTGTGGTGCCATTTCTGTTTTTGGCTACTGGGTACAGTGAGGTGATAAAGAAAGTACATAGTCTTTCAACTCTATGGTTTTACACATTACAACATAACTAACCATAATCTAATCTGCTCCAAGTCCTAACAATAGATCAATTTAAGCTTATGTAACAAGTACATTTTTTTTGCCTTGTCATTGTTTGTATATTCAAGCAGAAATAAACCAGGTACAGTTGAAGCTGCATGACAATGAGGGAAGTCGATAGCATACTTCAAAAGCACTATTAGTTGAAAGCCCTAAATCAGGGGTAAAGCCCTAAACCAAGCCTGCTCCTGAAGTGCCTGTGACATTTCTGGTTTTTATTCCATCTGAGCCTGATAACAAGAGTTGATAGATGATTAAAACTCTGAGCCTGAATATTCTGAATGGTGAAACGCTGAGTGTCTCCAGCACATTCGCCTGCCTTCATTAAACATGAATAATTAATATAAATCCAGTTATGTTTGCATGGAGCAAAGAACTGGACCATCCCTGAAACCCCGGGACCAGGGTTGCCTACCCCTGCCCTCGATGCTGGTTTAATTAATAAAACCATTCCCTTCCCCCAGTAGGAGATCACAGCACACATTCGAAAATAAATCAATCAATAAAAATAAGAAAGAAAGAATTGCCTGCTGTCACAGACACAGCACTGTAGGACGAACCCACCGAGTGTTTCTAAAGCAATGGGAGCAACGTGCAGGGCTGTTGCACAGAGTCCATATCCCATGGCTTGTTGTCAGGCAGTGGAAATTCAGTGCGTTTAAAAAGCCATTTACAGAGCAAATACACAGACATGAATTTGGCATCACATTCTGCTCAGATTGATTATCCTTTAAAAGCTTCTCCCTTTTTATGCTCATCAATTATTGTCACTGCGGCACACTGGCAGAGCAGTCTGTAACGTGCGCTCAACTTTTTAAAATATCACAGACCCCATTTCCTTCGCTGCCATCAATAACCAGCCCTGTCTATATATTAAAAAGAAAACAGCGAACAGATTTAGCTTTGAACCAGTGTTTTGATACCCAATAAAGCTCCAGCACAAGTTTATTCATCACCCCGCTACCTGTCTGATTCTCGTGCTGAATGCCGCTCATCAGTCATGACGCTCGCGGGATGTATGAACGGACACTGAAAAAATAGTCTGAGGTGAAATATATGTGCACACAAATGCACTCCAATCTGGATCTTGGTCTGCAGTCTAGAACAGTTCTATCTAGCTTTTGGCCTGGATAAAGTACAACAACATTTATCTTTAAGTTTGACATATGAATGAATACAATTGTTTGTATTTTCCTTCACAAATGCAGTACGGTGAGTTGAGTGATCAAGGTCAAAGTTAAGGGCTACATTTTAATGAAGTCCAAGCCTTGCTTTTGGAAATTCAAGCCAATCAAAAATTTTGATTTACAGCAAAGGCCAGCTACAGGCCTCGCTGCTTCAGCCAGACTTTGCCCACAAGTTGCCGTCATAAAGATGTTCCATATTATCACCAAACTCATTCAAAACGGCTGGACCCATTCATAGTTATATCACTTTCAATGATGAAAGTGATGTAACTATGAATTTAAAGGGCAGACAGGCATAGCTGAGGCACAAAGGTCATGCTGTAGCCTTCCTGTACAGTCAGGTTAAACTTCCGCCTGCCAATCTCCTTATCTCCAGAGGCACTGCTGAGCCTGAGGTGGCCTGAGCTCTCCTCTTAGATCTGTCAAAATGCCCTCCAGGGAACAACAGTAGCTAGTACTTACTGAACATAAAATAAAACCAATAAAATGTAACTTCCCCTGTCATTAGAGTGAACATACACCGTGTGAGCGAAACAAGTATCAAGCAAGCCATTTTGATTGTTGCTCTTTGTGCCTCCACTGATCATGTCATGCCAACATGGATGTTTACTGACCTTTTTTCAAATGTGCCATTCATTCAAATTGATACAAAATGGACAGTGACATTTAATATGTGTGGCCATCCCCTAAGTTGTACTGGGTAGTGAGAAGCCATCTTCTCATCAGCAGCTTGCTTGTGGTCTTATCATCCCTCACTTTGAACTCACAGTCCAGTCATTGTATTTTTCTACCTCGTGCCAGTAGTTTCTAAAAATACATGGTATTTGACAAGTATTAATGTACCTTCGAACCCAGCACTATAACTATAAACAAAAACAATTATAACGATACAGAGTTTCGTAAGCATACACACTGAAACAATATAGTTCCACAATGTTCCACTGTTTTGTGAAGTGTCATTTTTGGAAGACAGGGGACAAAGATTTCACAGATCTCATACTACTGTACCCAGATAGCAAGCAAACATTGAAACAATGTTGAATCCGTATCAGCAGATACATTGATTCAATGTTGAAATCTGATGTTGATCCAACATCTGTTTGCTCATTGAAGTGATGTTGAATCTATATCATTAAACCAACATAGGCAGACATTGGATCAGCATTGGATCAACACTGAATAAACAAATTATTATTTTATACGTTTAAAGTTGATATGCTGTTCACTTGATGTTTTTCTCCCCCAATGACCTGATGTTGTTTCAGCATCTGTGCAACATTTTAATATTAATTAAAGGTTGAATCAATGTTATTCCTTACATGGATTTAACACAGTGGTCCCTAACCCTGTTCCTGGAGATCTACCATCCAGTAGGTTTTCACTCCAAACCCAACAAAGCTCACCTCATTCAACAGATAGAGATCTCGTTGAACTGTTAATTAGTGGAATCAGGTGTGCCAAATTGGGGTCGCAATGACTACAGGACGGTAGATCTCCAGAAACATGGTTGGGAAACCATTGCTTTAGAGTGTCCGCTGGGCGTTTCTGAGCCTTCAGCTTTCTTCAAATCCAGACCAAGGCAGTGCCTGCTCTGACAAGGTGTCACATGATTGGAGGGAGGGAGGGCTTAAATAAGGGTAGCCCATGCCTCAGCTATCACCAGCAACAGCATGTGATTATTTGCATACAAGTGTACAGTATGACGCGGAACATCCTCAGTGTAGTTTGCGCATTACTTGTTGGAAGCAGAGTATTCAAAGCATAAAGATAAATCAACAAAGACTGGTGGTTGTGGGAACCTAAGAAATTAATGTAGCATGAAACGCTCTAAAAGCTTCCTTATAATGGAAATCCCATCTCCACCTACATGGGCCACGAAGCGGAGCATCTGGATAGGGACAGTAAAAGCTACGTGTGCAAGGAGAGTATCGACCCAGACTGGCACCACAGACTGTAAAGAGTAACCAGATGGCCTGCTCTTCCATTCCTTCCATCAACTATTCCTAACAACAGGAGGTTCTGGTTGTTAAGAGGAGTTTCCTGTGCTATATTACTGTAAATAAAACCCATTTACCCAGCTACAGTTCTGTCCTATGTCACAGCCCTTAGCGTATTTTCATAGGAGGCATCAAATTGGAATGTATTGGCTTGAATGGTAAAGAGACGGGTCTTTCAATGTTAGGAATACATAGCCAAGTGTCTTGTGGGTCCACATAATTTTTGGCTGTTTGCCCTGGTCCACTTCCTCTACCAGAACAATTCAACACTGATTTGGGGGGCGGGGGAGGAAGGGGGGAGAGCAGAGAACCCGTCATCCTCCTCTCCATTGGAGAGCAGAGATAAGAGATGCTGCAACCTCCTCTGCCAGCTCACCACCCACACCACCTGACACTCACACCTCAGTCTTAGTTACCAGGGGCAGCAGAGGGGAAACTACAGCCACACTGCCCACCACCTTCTCCAAGCACACACAATCCAGGGTGCTCCGTACGTGGATGGAGGACACTTTGTTCAGCGTCACTGACTGTTCATCACAACAGCCGTTACCTTGGATGCGGTGAGTCAGAGGACCTTGTCTTTGTCATCTGTGAGGAAATAAGATAAGAAAGTTCTACGATTTGCTGAAATACTGAGAATGGCGGGACATAAAATTAAAAGAGAGCAAACAGAAAACAACTGCTTTGAGGAGGAAATGCGAGCTTCATTGTATGAAACAAACTCCCATTTTTATGAAGCTTCCTAAATTTAAATTGGTGAATGAATGGTTTGTGTTGCTTTGCTGCTGTGTCCAAGGCCACATACCATGATGCCACGTCATACCATTACTCACCATCACACCCTATACAATTTGTCTACTATGACATGCTATGGCTCTTTTATTACTGAGAATTAATGTAATGTATTAAAATGGCTATGAGCGAAACACTATAATACAGTAATCTTTTTCTTGTAATTTAGATGTTCCTTCAATTTAATATTGAAGAGGTGTCTAGTCCAAGCATTGAGCCTTTGAATAAAGCCTGACGATAAATTATTTTTCAATTTTTTTTCTCATTGTAGCGAAGTCCCTCTGAGGCTCATGGAAGATAAAATTCACTCGCTTAAATTATCAGTCCTGATCCAGTGAGATTCTGAAACATTCAGGGTTAGTAGTGATTAGCACATTTTTTTGCCTGTCAGTAACATGGGCTTCTTAAACAATTGGTTATTGTGAGATCAAGCAGAGGTACAGAGATTGTGAGAGGTTGTGAGAGGTACAGAGAGTGTGCATAGATGTATAAACAAGAAATGTAGGCATGGGTCATTGTCCTGGTGATGTGAAAAGTGGCATGAATGTGGTGTTCTTTCAGGGTTCATTCAGACGTCTGTGTTAAATGACACCCAGGTCACAACCAGTTAAAATATATATTTTCTCTCTCTCTCTCTCTCTCTCTCTCTCTCTCTCTCTCTCTCTCTCTCTCTCTCTCGCATGCACGCACACACATTTTCTACAATGTAATATACAGTATGGATGGGATTACACATACTGTATAGTTAATAATATAACTGTTATACATTGTCTTACATTCTGCAGATTGTATTGATGGGTCAGACAATAGAGTGCTTCAGTCATGATGTATTTTTGTAAGCCAATTTGGAGGTTTCTTCCGGGCATGGGTTCTAATCTGTGGTTAATATAAGCCTAACATAGTTGTCACGTTTTGTTAAAAGATAATCTCCACAAATAAATGCCCTCTTTGCGATCGGTTACTTGTTAAAAAATTTTAACTCGGATAATGCAAACGAATAATGAATAATAAACATTACGTTACACTTCCTGACCGCAAGAAGGCGCTACGAGCTGCAAGTATAACGGTCAATAGACTGCGCACACGTTTTACTCCGGAGCATGTCGACATGCTAATAATTTTGAACAAAAACATGTAAGTGAGACTAAGTTATCTAGCTGTCAGCCCACGTTTGTTTTTGGATTGTGTTTAAACTGAGTTAAATGGAAAAAAAACAAAAATAACAATGCTTTGATATTTTTGTAATTAGTAATTTAACACATTTTAATGTATTTTTTAATTTATTTTATTAATCTGAATTCATATACCTTAAGGTTATTCCATACTTTTTGTTGCTTAATGGTAAAAGTAATACAATAAACATTATTTCTTGATCTGAACTTTAGCATCGGCTAATTTAATTTATTGAACTTCTTCTGCCCCTACCCCCCCCCCCCCATCCCCCTCTTCAAACGAGTAACCGAATACTATTCGAATAGTGAAAGTGAGTAATTGACTACCAAATTATTAGTTATTTACATCCCTACTGAACAGTTTTTCGAGCCTGCTGTTCTCCCGCGTTCAACTATGCCCCAGCGCTTTGTAGCCTATTTGCTACCTCCTGGACCTGGAGCAAAGCAAAATCCAGAGCTGCCTGCTTATATAGGCCTACATCCGCGATATACTACATAGGCTGTTCCTTTCTGATGTCGCAGGTTGCGGTTTTTTGGGTTGTTTTAAAAAAAAATCTGGGTGCTACAATTGTTCGAAGACATTAGCTAGCTTATAAATTTAGATATTAATTTAGCTATTCCACCCTCTCCCGACCACAATCGCCCTACTCTCCCGTTTGTTTGGGCGTGTTTCTGACAGGGAGGTTGATTAACTTTGTCTCCCGAGTCATGTTTGGCAATGCTGGGTTAGCTAGCTAGCAAGCTAACGATAGCTCATGGCAAGTCATTTTAACATTTAGCTAGCAAGTTAACGATAGCTTATGGCAATCCGATTTAATTTAACAGTCATTAAATTAGTCCGAACTAGCTGCCCAATGTCCTAGCTGGCTGGCCTTATGAGTTAAGTTAGCTAGGTACCGCGATTGCCTAGCTACCAGCTACGTCCTAAGTGCAACACAACAAATTGATGTGGAAAAGTTTGAAAGGAGCACTGACACGACTAGCTGCAAGCTACACTTGAGAGCAGCCAGGCAAGGATCTGCTGAGGTAATGACTAGTGGTGTGTCGTTCAAACACCAATCATAGATCAAAATATTTCTAACTTTGGCCAATTTTCACAAACCGGAAATGCTACTGAACGAAGAGCCGCTTGGGAGCCGAAAGAGCCGGCTCTTATTGGTGAGCTGAGCCGGAATGCCCATCACTAGGACGTGTATTTATTCCAACAAGTCGTAGTTTGAATATAGAAACTGGTTAGTAACATACTTTTTTAAACCATATAAAGGCCTAAGAATTTATGGTTAATATATTAATATGTGTAATTTATGTCTTGGAACAAAACGTGAAAACTCTCTTAGGCTCATATTAACCACAGACCTTATATTCGGCACAAATCCGAAAAACCCATGTTAAAACCCCATTTGAAATCGGCGAGGGAACCCATGGCTCAAAAATGCTAACTCACTTCCGGGTTTTACCACTAAAAACTGTAGCACTCTATTGGGTGTATATATTTGGTAAGTATACTGTTATTCTTTTTATGTAATCGAGGAATTTTTTTCTATAGATTGTACAGATTTTTCTGTAAACCATTTTCCCAATTTCTAAAATGGTTAACACAACATTCAAATTCAAAACTGTATTTACAAAAAATTTGCAAAAACACAAAAAAAAAACATTGATCTAATTAAAATAAAAGTAGATAGGATTGCTCCTGTCATTTCTGTAGATCGTTTCACTAATTTACTGTATGACCAATCATGAATTTAAATTCACATAATAGCCAGTATTGTAATGGGTCGGTAATGTGTCGGAGATTCAAACGTGAAGGTGGGGGAATCAGAACAAGTCAGCTCACCGCAGTGAGGACCAATAAAGAGGGGAGAAAATAATAGAAAAAACAGGAACTAATTCCCTAAGGCTAAACAGCCAAAAAACTAAAAATAAACCCACTAAAATGGGCGAACTAGAAAACTAGTGAAATACCAACTAAATCTCCCGAGCACACTTCATGAGCTAGAATGGGAAATCTAGAAAAGAACACCTTCGGCTACCTTAGCTCAGAGCCGGAAAAGTGTAAAACCAAAACAAATGCACAAAGAAAAACTGTCTCCTTGAAAACAGCAACGGACAAAATAAATAGCGCAGAACGCTAGCAGGAGGAAATAATCCTATACCTGAATAACAGCTAATAGCAAGTCCCTCGTGAACATAAACGGAGTTTAATATCAGGAGGTCGCTAGTACCTGGCTCGATGCAATGTCGAAAGACAAACAAGCACCGGGGAAGAGGAAGTGAGGAACTTAAATACCCCGCAGGTAGAAGCACAGGTGAAAACAATAATGAGGACGGCAAAACCCAAAATGGAACGTGGAAAAAATCCGATTGATTAATCAATCGGGAAACCAGGATGAGAGCCGCTAAAGAAAAGAAAGTACACAGCACGAACCACGACAAGTATAAGCAACTCAGCGTATGAGGCAAAAAAATTATATTACAGTAAACCTTTACTCCTTCCTTGACTTGAGTCTTGCCTGCAATAACTACTCAAAGACCACCTTACCAAGAGCCATCCCAAAAAGATTTCTACTGAACCTTGAGCACAATACAGTAACAACCAGTGGCTGCTCTCAGGCTTTCATACAATCGAGATATTTCTTACAGTCCTTTGATCAGTGGCAAGATTATTATCAATAAAGCATTGTGTGATTTTCAACTATGAATGATCAAATTCTTCTTGAAGTATCGCAATGAATATAACATTCTAAGAATTGGAAAGGATATACAGTGAGCACCATAATTCATTGGACAGTGACACATGTTTTGTTATTTTGGTTCTGTACTCTAGCACATTGAGTTTGAAAGGATACAATGACAATGAGGTTGAAGTGCAGACTATCAGCTTTAATTTGAGGGTATTTTCATCCATATCAGATGAACCGTTTAGATATTATAGAACCTTTTGTACATATTCCCCCTCCCCATTTTCAGGCATCAAACATATTGGACAGTTTAACATAATGTAGAATAAAGTAATCATTTTAAATATTTGGTTGCATATCCTTTGCATGCCAAGACTTCTTGATGTCTGTGACCCAACAATATCAAAAGACTCTTGATATGTTATTTTCTGATACTCTTACAAGCTATACTCTGCATTTGAATGGATCTCTATGGGAATTGGGGGGGTGGGACTAGATTTACTTTAAGAGTTGATTCTCCTGACAAATTTTCCTATTGAACTCTATGGAAAAATAAGTCAGGAGAAGAAACCCTACTACTGCATATCTGGCAGCAGTGATGGTTTAAGGCTTGTGTGATACCAGGCTCAGACCCTTGATGACCATTTCACCAACCATGTATTCCATACCAGCATAATTTACAACTAAATCTAGTCCCACCCCCCAATTCCCATAGAGATCCATTCAAATGCAGAGAGGTTATAGTATCGCTTGTAGGAGTACCAGAAAATAATATATCAAGAGTCTTTTGATATTGTTGGGTCACAGACATCAGGAAGTCATTGCAAGCAACCAAATATAAAAAAATTATTACTTTATTCTACATTATGTTAAACTGTCCAATATTTTTAATGCCTGAAAATAGGGGGGTGGGACTATGTACAAAAATGTACAAAACTATGTACATCCGATATGGATGACAATACTCTGCTGACAGTCTGCACTTCAACTCCATTGTCATTGTATCCTTTCAAACTCAAAGTGCTAGAGTACAGAACCAAAATAACAAAAAAAATGTCACTGTCCAATGAACAATGGTGGCTGCTTTTCCTTTGAATGGTGGTTATACTGTAATTTTCTCTTGACCAAATTCGCTCACCCGCTGTGCTTTGACAGCACCAATAATTGTGCATTTTTCACAAAATCAATAGATTCAGTTACCAATTTAATGCCCCAAAATTCACACACAGTCACAGAGCACAGTGTATGCACAATAATGGCTGGAGAGCATGCTGTGCTGGGGCTAGCTGGAGACATTGATGGGAGGACACATTTAGACTGAAAAGTTAGTCCTTTTTAGCACTTGAAAGCCCTTTTTTAGATATTACATTTATTTATATATTGTCTTAATTTGCAGAAGAGCATTTCTGTACGTACAGCTTCCATGCCCAAATACAAGTTTATATAATTGTACACTGTTTAAGCATGCGCTTACATTTGTCATTTTGACAATAATCAAATACATTTTTTAATCATTAGGGCAGTCCTTGTTCATACCTGAAACTGACATCCAGTACACAATTATATAATTGCACATCTGTTGAGAAGCTTTCCAGCTGAAATAAAATGTTAATTATGAATATATCCGTCCTATAGTGTAAATACACACTCTAATTCCAGTATAATGCATTTCCTCTGCTCTGTGTAATGGGAGATTTACCAGGTGTATACTCTCCACTCTATCTGAAATCAATCATTAACTTGTAACACAAATAGCCAACTGGCAGTGAAAGCAGGTAGCCTCATCTTTGTGGTTCCAGACATTGTACTTGGCGTCCAAACTCACGACCTGTTGCTTAGAGACCCACCCGCCCTTCTGCCCTGATTCCAGAGGAGGAGCACGCTGACTATAGACCATCCAACACAGCACAAAAAATTAAAGCTGGATGGTGGAGAGCTTTAAATTAAATGTTCTGTGTCACTTTAACCAATTAAGAAACTATCTTGCTCTAGCGTTAACATTTTTTTCTACATAGTCAGCTCTCTAGAAACCCCAACCAATTTATAAAGGAACCATAGCCATACATCATACTCTTTATTAGCCTACCACAAGAGGTTGAATTCCACAGTGAAGTGGAATTGTTCATCCAATTGCCATTACTTGTACATGCATTCTCGAATATGGGATGATAACTCTATAAATCCATGTCAGTACAGTTAGTGTCAGTCAAACTCTGTTTTAAAAATTTTTAATCTCAATGTAGGGGGGTGACAGGTATTCCAGACTCCATTTATGTATGTCCAATTGAAGAGTGTTTTTCCACAACATTTTTGTTTATTTTAAATTGGTGGAGTTTTTGCATGGAAATCACATTAGATTTATACTTAAATCTCTAAGAATAATAGTGTAAAAGTAAAACTGCAAGTAACCATTTATCAGAAAATTATAACCACCTTGAAAAACATGGTTTTTCAAAACTGGACTGAGTGAGGTTTGGAAAAACACTCTTCAATTATCACCATGGAGCTGGCATTTGTAAAGGTCCAGGTAGGCACCTTAGAATGGAATGCCAAATTACTAATTATTCATGAAACTCATTCACAACAGACAGCTTTTTTTATTTCCTTTTTACAATTTATTCAAGTTAATTAAATATGACTGATGTAAGGTTGATTCAATTATTTGCATAAAGGCTGATAAGCACCCATCCAAGAAAAAGGCAATTTCCATATTGATAAGTTGTTAAATTAAAAGTTTGAAAAATAGAAACAGATGGATGAAGATGGATGGGATGTCCCATCTTGGCAAAATTGTTGTTCGTTTTCCACAGAAATCTAATGCCACTCAAACACCCTTCCTCCAGAAAACCAAAAAGTCAAACAAACATTTGTTATCTAACTATAAATTGCTATCACAAATGTGAGCTAAAGGCAACTGCTCAAAGAATGAAGCATTGATTCAATTTCTTTCGCAAATCAATACAAGAGATAAAACAAAACATTATTACAATATGCTATAAAATACAAGGTAACACTTTACTTGAACCTTGCAACATAAGGTTGACATAACACTGTCATACACATGACATTGAAGTTTTCATAACATGACAAAACAGCTGATGTCAGTTTATCTGAAATTACATATCACTGTCATCACTTTTATCGGTAAATGTTATGACAGCTGTTATGTCACATGATGACATGACGGCTTATGTCACTTGCTGAATTTAGCTACCGGTGCTTGCTGAAACAAAAGTTTTATGACAGCCATTGTGACAGGGAATTCATGACACTCTCATAAGCATCAGGAAATGGCATACATTAACGGTATGACATAACAGCAGTAATAATTTATTATTATTGCTTATGATGCAGTTAACTTTGCTGGTCAGATGTACCTACTTACATTCCATTTAACTCTCCCTTGTGTGGTTGTGTCTGCAATTGCAGCCACTCTTTTCATTTTTTTGGTTATGACAGATATTACTATTATGTCATATACCTACAGTGCCGTTCATGCATATTGGGACAGTGCAATCAAAATTTATATTTTTGCACTATACTCAACTAGTTTGTGAGGATATATGAGGGGCAAGTGCAGAATGTGACCTTTTATTTACGGGTATTTCTACACGTATGTTTTACCATTTTAAAATAACAACAACCAAAAAAATGGTGGGGTTGACTTTATACATTTCCTGTTGGATCTAACCATTTATAGTATCTTTTCCATAATTTAAAAAAACTATTGAAATGTAGCACAAATAAACTGAAGATTGAAAGTTTGCACAAATTAAAAGGATAAAAAGGTTGTTTTAAGATGAGAAAATAAAGATGACCTGAAGCAGGGGAAAGAGGTAATATACAGTCAAGCCGGAAAGTCTGAATACCTCTTTCACCTTCTCCACGTTGTATTACATTACAGACATATTCTACAATAGATTGAGTACATTTTTTGTCTCAAAATTCTACACAAAATAGCCCACAATGACAAAATTAAAATATGTTTTTAGAAATTTTTGCAAATGTATTAAAAATCGAAAACTGAAATGTTTAATTTACATAAGTATTCATACCCTTGTGTTGCTATCGACCGGCCAGTCCAGAGATAAGGTAGCCTATTGATACACATTTGAAATTATTTGGATGAAATAGCACCCGCCCAGTCCAGTCCAACTTACCATACTGCTTCACGCTCCTCATCCAACATACTGTAGTCTACCGTTCTGTGCCCTCGCTGAGTGATTAATGCATACTGTGGGTGCATGGCGCTGTAAGCTAGGCCTACATCTGAACGGAATATTGAAACTAACATTAAATTAGAATTAGTATGTACTGGGTTAATAGGCATGTGCCCCGCCAAGTAAAGTCATGACATGATACATACGTTGGGTTGACTTCTGCATGAGTGATGACATCATCACGCGGCGATAAAGGAAGGTGCCGGTATTTCCTGTGCATTTTTGTAGTTTATAGTTGCTGCCAGAATTAAAGGGATGGTCCATGTTCCGGGTGATTTCATAAGAATATATATTTTTTAAACGTTTTGACTTTCGTCCCTGATGAAGACGAAAGTCAAAACGTTGATAAGATAAATAAATAAATATATGGAGCTGAGTGTGCAGTGTTCACTTCTTTTTTCCAGTATAAATTATGTTTGACATTGCTTCTAATGATCCTGTCGTACTTATTTGACACTGTTATGACAAATGAAACAATGAACACTTAAACTATATAAAAAAGTGTCATAACAGTGTTATGAATCTATCATAATGAGAAACCCTGACCATAGCTGCTCCTGTACATGTCACAAGAGTCAATGAATGCAGTATGACAGGAACTTTTTCATTTTATTATGTAGCTCCTGTCATGACGATTGCTATAACAGTTGGGCCTCAATTAGCACAGTATGGCTAAATTAGCTAAATATGGCAAGCAGCATAAGCTGTCATGTCAACGTGTGTTATAACATGTTATGGCTCCTACAGCTTCATGGATCATGACACTGTTACACTGTTTGCCATGCACATGCATAGATAGGCCTCAACGGGGGCTTGAGCATCTGCCGTTTGGCCTCCTATAGAGAAGTGCCCTTTTTCTGTTTTTTTATTTACTTAATTCATTTTTTTAAATAAATAAATAAATTCCTGTTTGCGCACAGCCTGCTCTCCGGAACAGATATATTGATTGAATAAAATATCAGGTCAGGAGAGTGGTGCTCCCCGGCGATGCCCTCTACCCTCCCTCCCTCCTGGTTTCCGCCGCAGCAGCGAGCACTGTGTGGGCACCAAGCCTTTCTATGGTGAAAGAACGCATACGCATGCACAGGCACTCGACAATCGTGAGTCAGTCAGTGTGATGAGTTACTTTGAGGCAGACATCAGGTATGTGGCAAAACAAAGTATAAATATACTGTTCATTTTCGTTTTATATTGATATTGATGCTCTTTAGGAATTGCTTGACACTATTTGGCAAGTAGGGTCTATCTATGCTTGAACTATTTAGCAACTCAAAATGTGCCAACTAGCTATCGTTAGCGTTGATACCTTTTGCTAGGAATATTGGGAATCAGTGGAATATGGTCGAGCTATTGTGTCCCATCCACTGAACTTAAAAAAACGGTCCCATCGCACCACAGCAGTTTTAATGTTGTCTTATTGTCTCGATAGCTAGTTAGCTAATGTAATACATAACTGTAGGGGATCTCTATGCCAGAGACACGGAGGAAATATTGGAGGTCCAGATGCGATAGATGCGGAATCTTAAAGTGTTCCAATGAACACCACTGAAACGGACAATAATCCGTAGTGGACGGGGGAAAATAAGGAGAACACAAATAACCTCACGATAAAAACGAGGAACTCGATATCCGAGGAAAACAAAATAAATAAGCAGTCACGCTTATCTAACTCCCGTTTGTGGAGCGAACAAAAAGAAAAGAAAGAGAAAAACTCAAAAGACCCCTAAAACTTAGGGTGAGAGCACTCGTAGGTATGAGTGGAAAACAAAGAAACGAAAACCTCTGCTCTGAAGTAAGAGCGAAAAAGCTTTGCTTTTGCTAAATTGTACTGCTAAGTCCCGCGTTGAGAAGCAAAGCGATCGATAGCAGCACAACTTCCTATCCCTTTTACCGGCTCAAATATTGCGTAAAATAACATGGAAGCGATGAGAAAGGAAGGAAGCGGGGTATAAGTAGTGAGCGGAAATAAATGACAGGTGAACTCACTAATCACCGAGGCGAAAGCAAAACCCGTAGCGGAACACAGAAAAATCCGATAGATTATCAGTAAAAGACAAAAAGAATAAAAGACGCGGAGTTAAGGAAAGGAAGGCATGATCCATGACAGTAACATGTGAGGAGAATGTACTGAAATAAATTTATTTGCATGTGTCATTAATTAACTGTACATACATTTTAATATCCCTTTAACAGTGTTGCAAAAGTAGTCATTCCAGGCATAAATTTATTTATTTGCAAAAAACCCTGACATGCTCTTTTATGAATTTGGGCCCCTGCCCCTCTAACATCCTCCGCACATGCCTGCTGTTTGCCATAAACTGTCAAGACCGTTTATGTATGGCATTTCCATATGCTTATGACAGTGTCATGAATTCCCTGTCATGACGGCTGTCATAACACTTTTGCTTCAGCAAGCACAGGTAGCTAAATTCAGCAAGTGACATACGCCGTCATGTCAACATAACAGCTATCATAACATTTACCAATACAAGTGATGACAGTCATTTCATTTGACATAAACTGACATCAGCTGTTATGTCATGTTATGAAAGCTGCAATGTCTTGTGTATGACAGTGTTATGTCAGCCTTATGTCGCAGGGTTCAAGTACAGTGTTACCAAATACAATATACTAACATAATTTACTATCTAAAATATATTATTTTAACTTCATTGTGTTAATATCCAAAAACCTTTCACAGCCAGTCAAGCCTTCTTGTTTGAAAGCAACTTAAAGGGGCTATATGTAACGTTCAGAAAATCCTTTTCATTACTGACACCAGTGGCAATAAGTGAACTAGGTCTGCAAGTTTACTTCTGTAGCCTACACGTTTTATTATTTTCTTGTTATTACAGCTAGTTTGGTAGCCAGCAGGCTAGCGGATACAATATAGTTTGCCATATGCTGGCTAAACCCAGTAGTAACTGCTGAATCGATAGCCCAGTGATGTTCTCCAAATCTCACACGTGCTTTTATGTCACACAACATTTTACAGTATTCCACTCACGATTCCGCCTTTACATCCCAGTTCTAAATTAATGTTCAGAATAACGTTAGCTAAATACTGAACAAGCGCACCATTTTTTCAGCCAGATATTTAGGGCTTTCTGGCCTGTGCCATGAAGCCACTGCAACTGGTCCAGAATGTGGCTACCTGCCTGGTCTTCAGCCTCACTAAATTCCATGCCAATTTTAAAAACCCTTCACTTGCATCTGGTGACTGGCTTTATTCAATTCATATCACTCACATTAGCATACCAGGCTACAAATGATACTGTGCCTCCTTATCTTCAGGCAATGATTACACCATATGCTCCAGCCAGACCTCTCCATTCGGCATCCTCTTACCAGCTGGCTGTCCCATATCTTCAGGCACAGGCAGCCACTTCTTGCGGCCTCAGTATTTTCTCCCCTTATAACACAATGCTGGAATGACCTTCCCCAATCAGTCAGCAATACAGATTCGCAGATTCAAATATCTGAAAACCCATAATTTTAGACTACAGCTCATCTTTCTATTAAAGAAACTTGACAGATTGTAACTTTTCGTACCTCTAGCTTTAGTGATATCACCGTGTTAAATGCACTTCGATAAGTCACTGTCTAAAAAGCTTCTGCCAAATGCCATTTTTTTACAGAGACACATTGTTCATCCCACCACTTAGCGGTCGCACCTGTCCTGTGCTTCCGCTGGCTATTTAAACTCTGCGTCTTTCTGTTTTGGCGCTTCCATGTTGTCTTCCGAGACAAAATAAGCCAGTACGGTATAGGCTGCACTTATTGTCAACCACTTTACCCTTACAACTTGTAAGAGTAACGTGGGATTTGGCGTTTGTGCTTCAGAGTTTATTAGAATTCACTATCTCTTCGTTTTTCCGTTTCTCCTCTCCTTTGTTTTCCTTCTCTTATATTGAGAGGGTGGAAAGTTCTTTCTACCTGCTACCATTTTGCCTGTTTCGGGTTGTTTTTAGTTCCTTAATTTTTCTGTTTCTCCACTCCTTGATTTTACTTATTTTATATTGAGAGGGTGGAGAGTATCTTTCTATCAACTACCGTTTTGCGCGTTTTTAGTTGTTTTCATTTATCCTTTGTTTCTCCACTCCTTTATTTTCCTTCTTTTATATTGAGAGGGGGAGAGTATTTTTAAAAATAGTTTTCCTTCTATTTTCTCCCTTCTACAGAGCCCGTTCTAGTGGTGTCCCCTGGTGGACACTTTGTGATTCCCATCTGTTGCGTCTGGTCCTCCGAACCACCCCCATTACAGATGGACAGACAAATAATATGTGATTGGGATTCAGTCAGCATTTCACCTTAAACCTTTACTTGACAGTGTTTCTGTGTTTTTTTTTTTTTTTGTGCGAGTTCAACAATGACTTAAATGAAAGGAAAATTTCCCCCCATAGCCTTGTTTAATACAGTATGTTGATTTGTCTTCTAATAATCTACAAAAAGTATTCCTGAAGCAACAACAAATAATATCACATTCAAAATGTCACATTCAGCTTAATAGAAACCACAGTCTCCCACAATATTTGTCCATACTGAAAGTATATTTGTAGTATATAAAGTATGCTAAAGGTTTGTTCAGGTATATCTCTACACAAATGTTCTTCTCAGATGTGTGGAATGTATTTTTTTTGGTACTTATTTGATTTCACATGCCAATTTAAAGTATAGGTGTGGTATGATAGGCATTCATGTACTGTAAGTGTAGTTTAAGTATACTTATAAAAAGTACACTAAGATGTTTACCAAACTTAAGTTGTACATTAGTATACTTAATAAAGTGTTTAAAGTATAATTATGTACTGTTAGGGTTGCAAAGGGTCGAAAGATATCCGGTCAATTTCCGGAAACAATCCGGAATATATTTAGGAAATTGTGACCCATTTTTATTTCAAAAGTTAACCTATAACATGGAACTTAAATATAGTTGGAAAATACACATCAAATCAATATTGCAATCAAATCAATATTTATTTATATAGCGCATTTCACAACTAGTTATCACAATACGCTTCACAGAAAAACCCAGCCTAAACTCTCACAAGAGCAAGCCAAAGGCAACAGTAGCAAGGAAAAACTCCCTGGTGTAACTAGGAAGAAACCTTTGGAGGAACTAGACTCAAGGGGGGAACCCATCCTCCTCTGGTCGGCTCAGGGTCTAGGTTTTAATAACCAGCATGGTCAAAACAGCCAATGTCCATGTTAATAGAATTAGCAGCAGCTAGATGACAGTCCAGATGTTTAGTTTAGTTTATTGAATGGATCCCCATTAGCTGATGCATTGGTGACCGCTAATCTTCCTGGGGTAAAAACATAATACATACAGTCATGCAATACCTAACATGAAACACACAATTAAAATTGTGCATTCAGGTACCTAGGTACAGTCAAGCCGGAAAGTCTGCACACCCCTTTCACCTTCTCCACTTTTTATTACGTTACAGACTTATACTACAATAGATTGAATTAATTTTTTGCCTCAAACATCTACACACAATAGCCAATAATGACGAAGTGAAAACAGGTTTTTAGAAAATATGCAATTTTATTTTACTGAAAGAAATAGGTTATTTAGGGGTTACATATCTGTACACAGCCTTAGCCTAATACTTGGTTGCTGCACCTTTGGCAGTGATTACAGCTTCAAGGCGTTTTGGGAAAGAAGCTATGAGCTTGGCACACTTGTTTCTGGACATTTTTGCCCATTCCTCTTGGTAGATCCTTTCAAGCTCCGTCAGGTTGGATGGGGAGCGTCAGTACACAGCCATTTTCAGCTCTTTCCACAGATGTTCAATTGGATTCAGGTCTGGGCTCTGGCTGGGCCACTCAAGGATATGCACAGACTTTCTCCGAAGCCACTCATTTGTTCTCTTGGCTGTGTGCTTCGGGTCGTTGTCATGTTGGAAGGTAAACCTTCGCCCCAGTCTGAGGTCCAGAGCGCTCTGGAGCAGGTTTTCTTCAAGGATCTCGGTGTACTTGGCTGCATTCATCTTTCCCTCTATCAGGACTAGTCGCCCCGTTCCCGCTGCTGAAAAACATCCCCACATCATGATGCTGCCACCGCCATGCTTCACTGTAGGGTTGGTATTAGCCAGGTGTTGAGCGGTGCCTGGTTTCCTCCAGACGTGATGCATGGTATTCAGGCCAAAAAGTTACATATTGGTTTCATCAGACCAGAGAATCAAGATTCTCATGGTTTGAGAGTTCTCTAGGTGCAGTTTGGAAAACTCCAAGCGGGCTGTGATGTGCCTTTTACTAAGGAGGGGGCTTCCTTCTGGCCACTCTACCATACAGGCCTGATTGGTGGTGTGCTGCCTGGATGGTTAATCTTCTGAAAGGTTCTCCCATCTCCACAAGGATACGCTGGAGCTCTGTCAGAGTGACTCTCGGGTTCCTGCTCACCTCCCTGGCCAAGGCCCGTCTTCCCCGATTGCTCAGTTTGGCTGGGCAGCCAGATCTAGGAACATTTTTGGTGGTTTCAAACTTCTTACATTTATGAATGATGGTGGCCACTTATCTGCAGACCTCAGAAACAGGATTGTGTCAAGGCATAGATCTGGAGAAGGGTACGGGAAAATTTCTGCAGCTTTACAGGTCCCAAAGAGCAAAAATTTCTAAAAACATGTTTTCACTTTGTCATTATGGGCTATTTTGTGTAGAATTTTGTGACAAAAAATGAACTCAATCTATTGTAGAATATGTCTGTAATGTAAATAAAGCGTGTAGAAGGTGAAAGGGGTGGGCAGACTTTCCGGCTTGACTGTATATCTGCGTATCGCCCACATAGCAGTGAAAATCGATCCAATGTGCCCAAATAATATCATCATGGGGTAGCATATATAATGAAAATAGTACTGGACCTTGCACTGAACCTTGTGGAATACCATATTTCATTACTGAGTAACTGGATACTTCTTCATTTACTTTAACAACTTGATTCCTATTGTATAAGTATGATCTGAAGCATGCAAGTGCTTGACCATTAAGTCCAACACAGCCCTGGTGTCTGTTCAGTAGAATCTCATGATATATTGTATCAAAAGCAGCACTTAGGTCAAGGATTACAAGAACAGACTTGGTCGGCTGATGATAGTACATCGTTGATAACTTTAACAAGTGCCGTTTCAGTGCTATGGTAGGGTCTAAATCCTGACTGGAATATTTAGCGGATATAGTCTGAGCTAAGGTATGCAGTAAATTGCTTTTCAGCAGCTTTCTATAATATTTTTGATAGAAATGGAAGATTTGAAATGAGTCTACAGTTTTCCAGTTTGTCAGGTTCGAGGTTTGGTTTCTTCAGTAATGGCTTACTAACCGTCATTTTTAGTACATATTCTGCTATTAAGGATGTGTTAATGATTTTTAACATATGCTGACCTAGTACGGGAGAAAGTTCTTTAACCAATCTTGTAGGGATTGGGTCGCATAGACAGGTAGTCGGTTTTGATGACATAACCAGTTTAGACAGCTCCTCCATGTCAATTGGCGTAAAACAGTTAAGTGCCACTCTTGATACATCTTCCTTTGTTGACCAAGATCTGGGCTGTTCATTTATTATGAGAGGAGTGATGCCTAGAGGAGGAGGAAATTTGGAGATAGCTTCAATCTTCTGATTGAAAAAAATCATGAAATCATTACTGCTGTAAACGAAGGGGTAAGTTGAAAATTCTGATGATGGTTTTTTAATCAAATTGTCCACAGTGCTAAACAAAAATTTTGCGTTGCATTTGTTTTGTTCAATTAATTTAGAGAAAAATGTGCGATCCAAGAGCTTGCTTGTACTGGGGAAGGCTATCTTTCCATGCAAGGCGAAATACTTCTAGTTTAGTTGACTGCCATTTTCGCTCCAGTTTTTTTGTGGACTCCTTCAGGGCACAGGTAGTGTCATACAATGCAATTGTAGATCTTGCAGCATCCTTTGGTTAAAACAACCCAATTTAATGCGAATTCAGTTGAATTTCAACCCTGCACTGTGCATTATTCCATTACATGTGCAGTGCATTCTTTTATTACATGCACAGATAATTCCTACCATCCTGCACACTACTGCAGGGCCCTCTGCATGCACTGTGCATTCTTTCATCACATGCAGAAATAATTCCCAGCATCCTGCACACTACAGCGAGGCTATTGAGGCCACACTACTGCATTTGAGCACAAGGACTACATTAATTTTTAATGGGAGATTTTTTTTTGGGGGGGGGGGGGGGGTTATGGAATACATTTTTTAAATTAAACATTCATGTTTTTTGTTCAATGAAAGAATCCATTAAAGTTCTACTCACAAATGTTTGCATGGATGTCTGCTTATGACAAAACTAAATGTTTATATTTATGTCTGCATATGACGAAGTAAATGTAGCTAGTACAAATACTGCCAAAATTTTCAGTTAATTCCTGTTAATTCCCATATATTCCCATGGAAAGTTTCCACCTTTGAACATTTCCAGAATTTTGCAACCCTATGTACTGTTGTTTAATATGAAAATGTATTACCATAGAATATAAAAAATTGCTAAAGTATACAGTAATTATTGTTGTTTATGGTGTCGTCGTAAAACTGTAAAAAGATCTGGAGAGAAAGTGTTTAATAATCATTATGTATTGTTGTTTAATGTCCTAGAACTATGAAAATAAAATGTAGTGAAAAAACTGGATCTGCGGGGATTATTGGGAATAGTGCACTGTTTCATGAGCTTGGGCTAGGCTATCTTTCACAGGTTTGTGTAAACGTAAATGTACAAGCTCTCTCACCTTTTATCCCATTGATTCTTACGGTATTAAAATGGCTTGTTACCCCCCCCCATACGAGGACGTAAAACTACACATTGGAAAAGCAACCCTTCTAATTTACGTGGTCTAATTGAAAGAAATTCCCCTTATATGTTGTTTCATACAATGTCCTTGTTTTGTACAATGTTATTTTGTAGCATCTACGCCTGAGGCTACCTAATGGCTCTGCTAAAGGTGAGTTAATCTAGTGCTGTGGTTAGCACGGACACTCTATCCCCTGAAGACTCGAGTTCAAGTCGCGCCAGATCCCTGCTGTTACATTGGTGTTAGAAGTAGAGCGTGGATCTCGGTGGAATTACAATATCATTGCCATTACAATATTTGAATTATATTTAGAATGCACTAATGTAAAAAAAATTCACTAGAAGCACAGGTACAAAATTCACTTCTGATACTGAAAGTATACTTGAAAGATGTACTATTTTTGTATACAAAGGTAATCAAAAATTTTAAAATATGATTTCAATATACACTGCTCATAAAAAATTAAGGGAACACTTAATCATCACAATATAACACCAAGTCAATTAAACCACGTCTGTCACATGTGCTCAGTGTGAACCTGCTCTCATCTGTGAAGAGAACGGGGCGCCAATGGTGAACCTGCCAATTCTGGTATTCTCTGAAAAATGGCAATCGAGCTGCACGGTGCTGGGCTGTGAGCACAGGTCCCACTACAGGACGTCTGACAGTTTGGTCGGAAACATGCACACGAGTAGCCCGCTGGAGGTCATTTTGTAGGGCTCTGGCAGTGCTCCTCTTGTTCCTCCTTGCACAAAGGAGTAGATGCCGGTCCTGCCGCTGGATTGTTGCCCTTCTACAGCCCTGTCCAGCTTTCCTCGTGTAATGGCCCATCTCCCGGCATCGCCTCCACGCTCTTGAGACTACTGGGAGACACAAAAAACCTTCTTGGGATGGCACGTATGGATGTGCCATCCTGAAGGAGCTGGACTACCTGTGCAACCTGAATGGGCTGCAGGTACCGCCTCATGCTACCAGTAGTGACAAGGGCACTAGCAAAATGCAAAACTAGAGGAAAATCAGTCAGGAAGGATAAGGAGAGAGAAATGGCTTGTGGCCACCACCTGCAAAACCATTTACTTTTTGGGGGTTGTCTAGCTGTTGCCTCTCCTGTCCATCTGTTGTCACTTTCATTTGCACCAAAGCAGTGTATATAACCATATGTTAAGTACAACTTTTTAATATACTAAGTATAAAATTATCAGTTTCAGCTTAACACAATTTTAGTGGATTACTTTAGTGGAATACAAAAAAATATATATTAATATTAATATAGTATATTACCGTATATTATTTGGTATATTATCTATAGACCTTTTATGTGCTTTAATTGTACTTAGAATAGTAAAATTTCAAAACACAAAAAGTAAAGGTACAAAAGCACACTTCTGATGCATAAAGTATGCTTTAAATTTTTTTCCCTTTATCTCGGTAGAAAGTAACATAGGTTAGGCTACCTTAGCTCTAGACTGCCTACTGTTCTGTCAATCCAAGCAACCTACCTATTATAATAATGTATGCAATGTATGTAATTTGATTAGTTTGTTTGTTCATTTGTTCGATATCTAATCTACCATCTAATCTATCTAATACAATTGTCCAATCTATATCTAACATGAAACATAAACGTAGCCTATTGTCATCACATATTGCCAACATGACAAAAAAATCTCTCACTCAAACTCCAACATGAATAGGCTACATTGACACGATCAATACTATCAACAGGTAAGCTATCGACAGCCTAGGCCTATTGTCATTGGCAACACATGCAACGTTACACATATAGCACTAACGTTAGGCCTACACTGTTAAACTAAATAATCAAATTTAACGTTAGCCAACTCACCAACGGACGTCTCTTATACTATAGCAGGACAATGCGCCTGTTGTTGTGGTTCATGGCAAAATCATCAATGATGTCGTGCTCATCATGGGCCCTTGCTCCTTCGGAATTAATCGACAACAAAACCGGGTTGCTATTCCGAGTGTCCCCCCTGTTGCTCTTTATGTAATTTTTTACACGCCATAAACAAGAAAAGCTGCGTTCACAGAATCGTATTTTAACTCCGCTGGGTATTTTCGCAGAATAGGGCGCCGTTGTCCTCAGGGCCGGATTAAATGGATAGATTGCACTCGGCAGGGACCCCCCAGTATCTCCGTATTTTCTCAGCGATGTGGAAAAATCACCAATATTTTGACGGGGTTTGTTTGATGCGAAGAAGTTGTGCATTTTGTCGTCAATTTTATCCCATTATGCAGGGCCCGTTTCAAAAACCAATGGGAGACCCCCTATTCTTGCCAGTCCCGAGATCAAGGAGTAGAACGAATTATCGGCGACTTCGTTTGAGAAAATGTTGTCTATATTTATTCATCGTATAGTCAAAATGATATAATGATTTTTTAACTAGTTATTTATTTATTTTCATAGCCACTGCTACAAAGCTGTTTAAAAAAAAAAAGAAACTGCCTGCCCACCTAAAACAGAAAAATACACTGACTTATACTAAAGACAAACATGCAACAAAACAACATGGTAGCCAAGTAATGCTGCAAAGAAAAACAAGCCAGCAAGTGAAAGGGAGAGAGAATCTGCACAGCGATCAGGCTTTTATTAATTTGGCCGTCAGGTCACCACAGGTAATCAGGTAATCTCATCTAGAGCACCTAGAGCACACACAGACACGCAGACTCCACAAAACAATGGAGTGCAACCTCCAAATATAGAATGTCATCAACAGAATAAGAACTTAGAAACAGTGCTCATGGCTCAGGCTGTCGCTAGCTATTTCACGCTCCACTCTTTGAAATATATTACTGAAAAATGAGTGGCCTTGATAAAATCTATTAGCTAGCTTATGAATAGAAAGGAGTCAAAGGAAAAAACCTAGACCCACAATAAATGCAACATTCATCAGTCCCTTTATTTGTTTCGGGAGAAATGAATTCATTAAATAATTTTGTCTTCAACATTTGCAGTAATCTTTTCTGACAAGAATAAGTACATGACTGATATCCATCCTTCCAATAATAGAGAGTGGAGTATATTAAGAAAATAACTGAGACAAAAGTAAATAAGAAATATCAAATATATAGTCATCGTTCACTTTTTAGTATTTCAGAATATATACATGGGAAAATGGGAAGAAGAGAAGTGCATCTTTGATGTTCACATAACAAGGCCATATATTACTGCTTCAGTTGGTTATGCAAAATGCAAAAATTAAATAAACTTGACTGAAAACCCTGTACCAAAAAGGTTTTGACACATACTCCACATCTTTCAGATAGAAACAGATAAACGGGAAAAAATTCAGTTCACGTCACCCCTGCTGATCAAAATCAATAATCTTTACAACAGCGTGAAGGGTGTTACATGTTAATGGCGGCATGAACAGCTGGCCACGCCCACTCTTCATAACTGCCTGCATGTCAAAATCAAAAGGATGCTGCTGAACACACATTTGGGTGTCATGCAGATGTATAGCGTACGCAGGTTTTTGAAAGAGAGCACCTGTATGCTCCCCACATTAGCCTCTCATGGCTGACCTTAAGATGATGTCTACGTTGACTCCTTCCTCATCAGTTCTTCTAGTTTCCTCTTCTTTACCTGTCAGCTCCCAGTCAGCTGGGGCTTTCTATGTCCCTCTGGGAGCTAGACTTAATGAACAGAATCACAGCCTTGAGATCCACGGCATGTCTTCCGAAGTCAACATTAGTTACAATCAAACCAGACCCTCTTTCTTTGCAAACTCTCCGTCCAACAAGATGATTCCAGCCACCTAAGCCAGCTTGAGCGAGACCAGGCAACTTAACGCTTCACCATCTTGCTTTGCCATTACATGCAAAATGCTTTGCCAGGAGCATGTATGATTTTAAAGCAAGGGGCGGAAGGAGAAAAGATCAAACTCAACCCAAATCAGTATTGCCTAAATCTGAGCGGTGGTAACAAACCATTGAATTTGCAACTCCTTCAGAGGCAGCTGAATTCCCAGTGTAATCTGCAGCTGCTCGGATGGCAAATTGCCCCTTATCATTTTCTGGAGCATTGGCCGCCAGGGAACATTGAGGCTTTTGGTCTGTATTTAACTGATCCATCCGGTTCGTGGCACATGGCAGTGAAGCTTCAAACAGGTCAGACAAAAGCACACAGAGAATTGCGTGTCACCTCTCAGCCCCAGTCGCCACCATCGTGGTCTGGATTCAATTACCATCCGTGGGATGCATCACTTCGCTCAGGCATGGCTCTAGACTATTTGCCACCCTAGGCGACTATGGGATGGGGGAGCAATTGTAGACACCAACTATCAAGTTAAACCCCGCCCTTTGGAAATCCTAGTACACCGAGTTCAACCCAGTGCTTCGTGAGGTGGAATTGTCTTTTAATATATATTTTTAGGGCTTTTTCAACTATATTGGACAGCGCAGTGTAGAGATATGAAGCATGCAGGTGGAGAGACGTGACAAAGTTTGCGTGGTCGGATTACAACCGCCGGCGTCACGGCTCGCAGTGAGCATGTAGATAGTGTTCTACAGGTTATGTCACGAGACACCCTGGCGAAATAGTTTTTAACCAATTGCATGTATCGATGGGTGGGGTTAGATGTCATATGCTACCCATCGACATCCAACCCCACCCCTCCCGCATCCTGCAGTCAGATGTACTTGTTCTCATCTGTTCACCCTACTGTTAAAGCATGCACTTCCACCATGGCTGGACTGGTCATTGGGCAATTCTGACAGACGCCAGATGGGCTGATCCAGTTTTGAGCCTGCAGGGCCTCTGTTGTGCCTCGATCACACTCTTACATTGTCCAAAACAACAGAGGGTACAATGAGAAATCCTATGGTCAAATGTGGCTCACAGTTGATGCAGCTGAATTATACAATTATTACATTTTATCATACACTTTAAGGCGGACAAACTACATTTTCAATATACGTACCATTCTTTAGTTGTTCTTGTCTGTATCCTTTGCAATCTTCTAGCAATGCGTAATCTTACATGACCACGTTTTCAAGTGAGCTACAATGCATACAATAGAATTTAGAACATAGAATATTTATTGTATTGATATTGAAACATTTTTTTGTTAGTGCGTCGATAAATGGGTACATTTTATTTCTGATCCACTGCCGCTGAGTCCACACTACAGGCAACTACTATCACACAAGATAGAGCACTGATAAGAGGATGGGCAAATTAGTTGACGCCCCTGATACATTTGAGTTCAACCCTTCCTTTGTTCCTGGATATGCTGTCAACCAAGATTATTCCAGCAACACCAAGCCAAGCACACACATTAAGAAATATTTTTAAGTGGCCTATTGGGAAGGCAGATATGCCATCTGCCCAGTTACAGCTTAGCGGGGTATGCCCCATACCAATACAGCACAGAGAGTTTGCCACTTTTTATGGTTTTCTATAGTATTTTTTCTAAATCATCTATAATTTTTCGAAAAAGAAGAATTGAGAGGCTATTAACTATCTTTAAAGCAACAGCTCTCCAAAAAGTGCATATCCTACAACAGGTAGTGACATTAACAAAAATAAAAAGGATGTGAGTCACATCCTTAATGCACAAAATATTTACTTCTGATAGATGAACATTTTTTTCAGTGATATGGCGTCCACATCCTGCTGTCTGGCATGGACAGAATCATCAGTGGATCGATGACATTGCTAAAGAGCTTAAAGAAACCAACATTGCATTAATTCTGAACAGCATGCTAGATCAGTGCATCTTCGATTAACTAAAGTAATTACTTCTCGGAATATTCTATCATTGGTCAGTTTCAAGAGCATGGTTCCCGCTTCGCATAAAATGAATCACGGATTATGGGAACCCTTTAAATAAATGCCATAAATATCACAGTCCAAACCAAAGGGTAGCTTTTCCCACATTGAAAGCTTGTTTTAAAGAGTAAATCCCTTCTAAGCATTCTCTCCAGAATAAATTCAAACACACACATGGGCTTACCATGTTTATACATTGCAATTGCCATGTAAGAATCAATCTGAGCGCTTGAGATGACAGAAAACACTCAGGCCATAGTAATCCAGGGGATTCTCTTGTGCTTGCAGTGCATTTTCTTTGTTTTATCCTATTGTCCCCTCTGGTTTTCTCACTGGCAGTATTTTAGAAATGTCCTTATGGCACTAACATTTACAACTTACCCCATATTCCTATTGAACTCTATAGAAAAATAAGTCAGGAGAAGAAACCCTTCAAGTTATCCATGCATATCAGGCTTGCTTGATACGTCAGACCCTTGATGACTTAAAGCCATTTAGCCAACCATGTGTTCCATACTGTTCCAGTGTAACTTACAGCTAAATCTAGTCTCACCACCCAATTCCCATAGAGATCCATTCAAATGCAGAGAGGTTATATTATCGCTTGTAGTACCAGAAAATAAGATATCAAGAGTTTTTTGATATTGTTGGGTCACATACATCAGGAAGTCATGGCATGCCAAAAAGCTATGCGACAAAATATTCAAAATTATTACTTTATTCTACATTATGTTAAACTGTCCAATATTTTTTGATGCCAGAAAATGGGGGAGGGGGACTATGTACTAAAGGTTCTATCAAAGGTTCATTCCGATATGGATGAACATACTCAAATTAAAGCTGACAGTCTGCACTTCAACCTCATTGTCATTGTATCCTATCAAACTCAATGTGCTAGAGTACAGAACCAAAATAACAAAAGATGTGGCACTGTCCAATAAATTATGGTGCTCACTATCACATTTCAACGTGTAATACAAGAGGCATGATCATTGTTTTGTGTTTATAAAAACAAATGAAAATTACGGACTGTAATTATAATTTTATGACGTGAAAAAGAGTAATAAAACGCATCATAAAGGCTATGAGCCATCTGACTTTTGGCACTGCTTTCTTTTTTTTAAAATATAAATTTGGCACCAAAAGCAGGGCTGAGCATATGCAATTCCCTCCCCAATTTGGAATGGGCAATCATCCGCAACCGCAGCCACGTACATTACGTGAACCCATAGACATGCATACTTAACTAGACAGGAAGCACGCCTGCAACCAACCTAAGCTGTGAAACACAGAAGTAAGCCTGTACTGCGCATGTTGAGTGCAAAACACCAGAGCTCCCATGAAAATTAATGGGGAGTATCAGACATTTGAAGGTGAAATTAAACTTTCCTGATGGTATTTTGAAACTCGATTAATAGACGTGGCATTTCATATGAAAAGTGAGTGTGAAAATATGTTTAATGTTTCATGCAAGTATACAGTAAATACATTTTAATAAATATTTCCCCAAAACGTCTGGACCAAAATAATGATTGTTTCACAAACTGCGAAACATAATGAAATTTACAGTGCACTCCAAAAGTGTTACTGGCTCTGCTTTGGCTCTGTACTCCAGCACATTGAATTTGAAATGGAAAAGTGGCTATGAGGTTAAAGTGTAGACCTTCAGCTTTAAGGGTTTTTACATCATATTGGGTGAACCGTGTAGGAATTGTAACCATTTTTACACATAGTCCCCCCCCCATTTTAGGGAACCAAAAGTAATTGGACAAATTAACAAACTTAAATAAAGTCATTATATTTAATATTTGGTTGTATATCCTTTCATGCCATGACTTCCTGACATGTGACCCAACAACATCAAAAGACTTGATAACTTTTCTCTGCTTTTAAATGGATCTCTATGGGAATTGGGGGGTGGCACTAGATAAAGCTGTAAATTACATGTGAATAGTATGGAATACATGGTTGGCTAAATGGCTGTGAGGGTTGTTTCTCCTGACTTATTTTTCCATAGAGTTCAATGGGAAAATGAGTCAGGAGAAACTACCCATAAAGTGACCCATCCATATCTACTGCATATCTGGCAGCAGAGTGATGGTCGACAAGTGGGGGTCGCCCAATAGCAATGCACACAGAACCCTATCTGACTGAACCCTCCCATTCCCTGGGTAACGCAATCGCCAATTGCACGTCGCCCTATGGAGTTACCAGCCACAGTCGGCAATGGCATGGTCTGGATTCGATCCGAGGCCGTGAAGCTCAATAACCAAATAGCCTTAACCAAAAGGGCTATCCAGCAGCCTTTGACAGTAGTCTCAAGGAACTGAACACCATTGGATTGTTGCACTTTAGAACATCTTTACTTCCTATTTTGTTAGTGCAGGAAAACCGGGTATAGGATCATACTTGTTTAGCCTGCCGTCCTCATCAGCTTGTTTGTTCTGTTTGCATCTTTTGTGATAGTCTCTCCCTAGCAGAAATTCCACAGCAGACTTAACCTTCAAATATATTCTGATAGTCTGAATCACTGTTTTTCTTCAAGAACAAAGAGCCTGGGTCCATATTAATCCACAACAAAGTGTCATGTTGTAAATTAATATTAAATTAGAATTATCTGAAGCGAAACTGTCCATGCGCTGATGTTTTTTCATTTAATTATTATTTTTTTCCCACCACTTATTATTATGTCTGGTGTGCAAGCCATTTTATCTGTAAATTGATCTATTTATCTTTTCGATTCTGTTTTGTTATGTGAATTATATTTAGTGATGTTGATGCTCACTGCAGAGTGCTCCACAGTGATTTAAATGCAAAGGGTACAATGAAATTAGTCTGATCACCAGTGAGGTTTCATAGGGGAAAGTATTTTAAACAATCAAATGATTTGTAGGGTTTTGAATCCCAAGATCAAATGACCAGTTTTAAAATATGAGTTTGCATGGCTTTTGGGTGCCCTACAGCAAGATCATCAAAAGAACAATGCAGACTGGTTTTTAAACAGAACATTGATAAACTGGAGTCGATTTATCATCATTGTGAACGTCTGTATTTTAGAAATTACTCACAAATGCTCAATGGGTGTTAACAATACATAATTTGGCAGCTCTGTTATTAAATTACACATTAAATTAAATGAATGATTAAATGTTTGCACTTTACAGCCTCTCTGAGCTTGTACATTATCTATTGAATGGAATACAGGATAAAACAAGTCACAGGAACAATAAAGGCCAAAACTATTAATGTTGAAGATGATTGATAAAGAAGCAATTATCTTATTAAACCATTGTTCCACTGTATAGTGAGAGCTGATGAGAGCTGTTATAGTCAGTGGGTGCTCTGTATTCCAAAGGAGTGTTAGGTAAATTATTAAAATCTTGTAAAAATAAATAAATAAGTCATTTGTGAGGGCTATTTGTTATGCACTCTAAAAATCTCTCCTGAATGTCATTATAAAAGTCCCTACTTTCATCGTCATAGTACAATGAAAATTCTTTTTAAAATCTTTTTGCACTAATCAATAACTATTTTCCTGGTCATTTGTGTATTTTATGGACAGCATACTAAGAAGAAAATGTGTGTTTTTTCTTTTCTCATATTCTATCATCCTTAAATGTATGCACAGAAAATCATCCTTTAAATGATTCATGTCTAATCTTAATGGCTACAAGAAGCGCCATCTTCCCCAATACAGATACACCATCAAAAGCACAAGGACAGAAAGCACAAATAATTGATTCCCAATTTTTCTGCTTTCATCTTCTACCAGGAAAAAAACTGCCAACAGAAAAAATTTAAACATTCTGTGAAATCCATAACTAATCCTGGATTGGTCAAAACATCTAAGCGGAGAGGCACGTCTTGAGGATGAGTTATGAAAAGTGAGCTCAGGAACAGCTCAGTGTGGCCCCAGTCCATTTCTCTCACTGATAAAACAAGGAATCTGTGGCCCAAACTTGCACATTGAGCAGAAAGCCGAGGGTAAACAGGCAATTTGCATCCCGATCATTTTTCACCAAATGACCCACCCTGCCCAATCAGACTGAGAATAACTTTACAATCCCGCAGAGGACTAGTTAAGCTCATGTTGGATTTGAATGTGTATAGTGATAAATTACTAACCTTTTTCCAAGGACATCAATATATAAACTAAAAATATAGCTGAAAATGGCAACTATGGGTAGCAAGCACAACAGATTTCCCATGCGACCAAGTTCTGCAAGCATCGCACCTTGGGAGAAGCAGTATTGATGCAATATCAAAGCCTTTTCAGCTTTAGAGAAAACAGCGTGTGCAGTATGCATGTTTTGCAGCCACATGGTGGCACTAATAGAAGGGGCCGATAGAGCATGCTGATATAATCTGTCTTTGATCCCTAACACATATATGAAGTTTTATTGCAATCAGACAAAGTGTTAAGGAGTTCTGCTTAGTCAAGCTGGAAAGTCTGCAGACCCCTTTCACCTTCTCCACGTTTTATTACGTTAGACTTATACTACAATAGATTGAGTAAATTTTTTGCCTCAAACATCTACACACAATAGCCAATAATGACAAAGTGAAAACAGGTTTTTAGAAAATATGCAATTTTATTTTATTGACAAAAATAGGTTATTTAGGGGATACATATCTGTACACACCCTTAGCCTAATACTTGGTTGCTGCACCTTTGGCAGCGATTACAGCTTCAAGGTGTCTTGGGAAAGAAGCTACGAGCTTAGCACACTTGTTTCTGGACAAGGATTTTTGCCCATTCCTCTTGGCAAATCCTTGCAAGCTCTGTCAGGTTGGATGGGGAGTGTCGGTACACAGCCATTTTCAGCTCTTTCCACAGATGTTCAATTGGATTCAGGTCTGGGCTCTGGCTGGGCCACTCAAGGACATGCACAGACTTTCTCCGAAGCCACTCATTTGTTCTCTTGGCTGTGTGCTTCGAGTCGTTGTCATGTTGGAAGGTAAACCTTCGCCCCAGTCTGAGGTCCAGAGCGCTCTGGAGCAGATTTTCTTCAAGGATCTCGGTGAACTTAGCTGCATTCAGCTTTCCCTCTATCCAGACTAGTTACCCCGTTTCCGCTGCTGAAAAACATCCCCACATCATGATGCTGCCACCGCCATGCTTCACTGTAGGGATGGTATTAGCCAGGTGATGAGCGGTGCCTGGTTTCCTCCAGAAGTGACGCTTGGTATTCAGGCCAAAAAGTTTAATTTTGGTTTCATCAGACCAGAAAATCTTCTAGGTGCCTTTTGGAAAACTCCAAGCGGGCTGTGATGTGCCTTTTACTAAGGAGGGGGCTTCCTTCTGGCCACTCTACCATAAAGGCCTGATTGGTGGAGTGCTGCCTGGACGGTGGACCTCTGGAAAGTTCTCCCATCTCCACAAGGATACGCTGGAGCTCTGTCAGAGTGACTCACGGGTTCCTGCTCACCTCCCTGGCTAAGGCCCGTCTTCCCCGATTTCTCAGTTTAGCCGGGCGGCCAGGTCTAAGAAGATTCTTGCTGGTTCCAAACTTCTTCCATTTACGAATGATAGTGGCCACTGTGCTCTTTGGGACCTGTAAAGCTGCAGAAATTTTTCCGTACCCTTCTCCAGATCTAAGCCTTGACACAATCCTGTTTCTGAGGTCTGCAGATAATTCCTTTGACCCCATGGCTTGGAGTTTGCTCTGACATGCACTGTCAACTGTGGGACCTTATATAGGCAGGTGTTGGCAATCCCCAATCATGTCCAATCAATTGAATTTATCACAGGTGGACTCAAATTAAGTTATAGAAACATCTCAAGCAGTATCAGTGGAAACAAAATGCACCTCAGCTCACTTTTGGGTGTCATATCAAAGGGTGTGCACTACATATATATTTTACATTTAGATTTTTAATAAATTAGCACAAATGTCTAAAAACCTGTTTTCACTTTGTCATTATGGGCTATTTTTTGTAGAATTTTGAGACAAAACATGAACTCAATCTATTGTAGAATATGTTTGTAACGTAATAAAACGTGGAGAAGGTGACTGCATTTCCTGTTTGGACAGGAAGTTGCAAAATAGTGATGCCCTTTAGCAGTGGTCTATACTATCCAATAATCCAATCATAAATTGAATTTAAAAACACATAATGGATGAATGGTACAAAAATCTTCAGTCTGTGTCCGAAAATCTGACATGGTAGTACCTAGTTGAGAGGTCAACATACATACAAGTTTCATGATTATCAGTCATTGCTAAGCCTGACATGCCTACTCGCAACTGGTCGGCTGATGGTGGCTATATTTTTTCAGATAATGACTTTATCATTGCACTTCCAATGGAAGCCTTGCAGAAAGACATAGTATGCAAAATTTCAACTTGATTGCTCAAGGATTTGAGGAGACTGAGGAATTTTAAGTTATTTCCTTCTTATACCCCGGTCTGGGTAAATTCTCGTTTCAGATTGGCTGGAGGGTGCGCATTAATTTCCAATAAAGAGACACCTATGAAATAGTTCAAACTAAGAGGCTTAATCACCGTTCCAAATTAATATGCCATCTACGTTATCTGCTGCCAGAGCCGAATGTTAACCATAGAAACACAAAAAGCTGATTAATAAAGTCGGTAAATAACGCTAAATCTGCAGATTAAAAAGTTTATATTCGCCAAATATCTTAGTTACAACTTTAATCTAGCAAAGTAGTTTTGTGGTTAGAGGTGCAGTATTTATTCAGTTTGGAAATATTAACGTAACATAGTAGCCTAGGACTTGTAATGTAATGTTAACGTGAGCAAGTTACTTCACAAAGCACGTTAATCTGTATATTTAAAAAACTATTTATCCACCGAAATGGCTTAGATATGACAAGCTACATCTAACAGTAACAAACTCTGTATCTATAGTAGGCAATTTTTTCAGATGTTCCAATCTCATGATGGAAATCTGAAATGCAATTTCCTGAGCCTAGGTTAGGCTGTTTAAAACAGGCTGCGTGACCAAACTATTTTTTAAAAGCAAGACAGGGAGGGAGGTAAATTGAGTTGCGGTTTCATGCAATTTTCTTAAATAATGCAACTAATGACAAAAATAACCAGAATTAGTGTTAATTTTATTGTATAAAGTTGAGAAGAAACTTTTCCCTTTTTTTGTTGGAAAACAACAGGCCAAAAGATCCTCGGAAGGATATTTAAATTTCAGCTGATTAAGTCGATAAAATCAATACATATAAAAGTAACTAATATACAATCGTCGTTGGTAACCGTAGTATAAGCAGAATAAACCAATCCGGGCTGTCCCTTTCTTGAAAAATAACGTAGCCTACTTCGGCGTGGTAAGCGATCTCGGTTTCGCCTCAGCCGCATCACCACGCCCGTCGTACATTATTTTCCAATAACAGGACAGCCTGTCGTCGTTTATTCCTTACTTATACCGTATTGTTGAACGGCCACCAAATTTTGCATGCTGCAAGTGAAATATTGCATTTGCTGTATATACCAAGTTTATGATGATCTGATAATGAATTTATGAGTTATAGGTGTTTTAGTAAAAATTGGCCACACATACAACAACTGATTGTCATGTGGCGGCCATATTATTTTGAAAGTTCAATATTTTTTATAATTATTGAGTTAGACTCCACAGATTCTTCCAAGCCTAATTTGGTGACGCTCGGCCTAAGGGACTAGGACAAGTTCGCGAAAGTAGGTTTTGTGAAAAATTCTAAATTGCGGAAAATCTAAATGGGTGCTGATATCGGTTCTTGAGGCAAAGTTGTTCATCTGAAGGAGTAGGATCTATTGACGTAAATTATGTAAACAATAATCCACAATGAGGAGTGGATTACACAGTTTTAACACACAATGTTGAGGCAAATAACCTCTGCGGAGTGCGTTAAAACCATGTAATCCACATTTACGCTTATGGTTGCCAACAATGATTATAGTTACTTTCATATTTATTGATTTTTATCACTTAATCAGCTGACATTTTAATATCCTTCCGTTGCTCTTTGGGCATGTTGTTAAGTTGTCAAGCAAAACTTCTGTTTGGTAGTTATACTTGAACAAAAACCATCTCGTCGTTCATTTTATTTCTGGATACAAGTTATAAAAAATAGTTCCTTCTCGGTTTTATAACTTACAATTGGCACCAATTTTTGTCATTACATTATTTAAGAAAATTGTATGAAACCATAACTCAAGTAGATTCAATTTTACCTCCCTCTCTGTCTTGCTTTTTTAAAATGGTTTGGTCACGCAGTGTAGCCTATTTTGAATAGCCTATTAATGTGCTTTGTGAAGTAGCTTGAATCCACAAGCAGTCAGCGTGTTGCTGACGTTAATTTACATGTAAATTCCTACTATGATAAATTTGTATTTCCAAACTGAATAAATACTGCACCTCTAACCACAAAAATGTTTTGCTAGATTAAAGTTGTTGTAACTAGGATATTTGCCGAATAATTTTTTTAACTGCAGATTAATGTTAACGTTACTTACCGATTTTCTAAATCAGCTGTATGCTGTTGCTATGCTAATTTATAAATAGAAGAAACTGATCTATGGCTCGCAGTAAAAAAAAAAAAGATTACACTTTGCACATATATACACCAAACTGCGCTTTACTAACTCTGTGATAATGTAACTGCCTAGCTATATAGTTGTCTAGCCACGTATTTCATTTGCAATATCTTTAAAACAAAGACAAAAGTTTATCGTAGCCCAGCTATGCAGTAGCCTAAATTACTATTTGCAGCCTACGAGGCGGAGTAGCCATCTGCCCTCCAGTAACGGTAGTCACTGAGGGAAAGAAAGTAGGTAGGCTAAATTTGGCTTCTTTTACTTCTTACATCTTATTATATCTGCTTATTTCCATCCGTAGGTTGTGTAGCTGGCCAGACAGCCGGCATCGCATGAATTTAGGACGGTGATCAAACCTGTGACGGTGTGACCTGGATAACCATGGATTATACATAACCTCCGCTCATTGACCAATCAGAATTGAGTATTCACCCAGACCACGGTATAAATTATTTAACATTAACTATATCCAAAAAAAAACCTGCATTTTTGCTATAGCGCCCCCTAATGGCCGACTGATCCCAAATTTTGCATGGTAGTACCAAGTCAAGAGGTCTTCCTATTTTTTTATATATTGTTTCATCATTACAGATACTGGTAGGGCCTTGCACAAAGATGTAAAATCCAAAACCTCAACACGATTGGTCAAACAGTAAGAGTTATAGGCATTTAAATGTACTTGCTTCGTATAGTGCTACCTATTGCCAAAGATCTACCAAATATTACATGCTACCTCCAAAGCAAGTATTGCACTTGAGTACCAAGGTTGGTGAGGATCGGGCATAGCATTCATGAGTTACAGCTGTTTGTGTCAAAAGTCCACAACCACAAAATTTGATTGTTTTGAGAGGTAAACATTTTTTTATAATTATTGAGGTTCAGACTCACTTGAAAATTCTTTCAAGCCTAGGTTCAAAAAATTCAAATTGCTGGAAAATTAATCATGGCAGAAGTTATGGGTCCTTCAGGTAAATTAGTATTCCTGGCCCAGTCGCATACTCTGATGACAGTTTCATGACTGTACGTCACCAGCCCTGTAAGAGAACCAGCCCTTTGAACTTCGAAATTTGCCCTGATGATGGCGCTAGATGCATGGTGCAATCAACCCAAAATTGGGGGACAAGGATAATGGCTTGGCTCTCTATCAGTATGCCAAGTTTTTTTTTTTTTTAAAGTGACCAAGCCAAAATGGGTGCTGCCATAGGAATAATAAAATGGACAATAACAGTGGGTTGCCTTGCACCTTTATTGCTTGGCACCCTAATAATGCATTTAAAAATAAACAATGCTATAATAATTATAGTACAACATCACTTATGTTAACCATGCTGTCATGTTGTTTCTGGGTAGCATGTTTAATATGTGCATGTTTTCACTTAAAGTAATGCACCCAGAATATATTATTATGTATGCTTATGACCACTTACTAAACTTAACAACCCTGAAAAGTAAACATTTATACATTTTAGACTGGCCAATGGCATGGGGGCAGTTGGTGAGTGACACACTGTGAAAAACAAAATATTAAGAGTTAATCAACAGAAATATATATTTTTATAATTTGTAAGTGATGGACAAGGGATTCTAAAAACTTCAAATAACCACAACATATCACAGAGGGATGTATCCACTACACACTCAGCAAATATATTTTTAAGAAAATGTCAATAGGTATATTAATATACAAAGTCATCTCATAAACTCAGGGCTGGATTTACTAAAGGATTGCAACTGATTTTCTGACGCAATCGGATTTACTAAACGGTCGCAATGGGTAAAAAATTGCTATCAGGATGTAATTTGTGGGGGTAACGTCACTCTACGACTTTCCTTTTGATGCATAGTTAAATGTGTTCATGCATATGTACACCTGGAGTGAAAGCGCTAAAACAGGGTGGAGATTATGTAAATTAAGTATTCGGTCTGATTTACTAAAACAGGCATTATTAGTGACTCTCCTCTTTGTGTGAGAATTTTTAGATCTCCTGAAAGCAGGCGTAATTTGTCTGTGCTGATATAGGCTATAGCTTACACACAGGATGCATGAGAAGTTTGGCAGGCTGTAGGACAAATGCACCCTCTAATGCATAGCACTCGAAAGGACAGGATTTAAAACATTTCACACATGTTTCTGCTAATCATTTCTCACTTTCAGATATAGGCTAATATGACATTATATTTGTTTTATTGAAAGGACGCAAGACTTCTATTGAAGTCATCAGCTAGCAGTTAGCATAAAACCGTAGTTCTGCCTATATGCATTCAGAAGTGCTTACGGTATAATGAATTGTGAATACAGTAACCTTCTGACACTATCGTCTTCTTCCGTCACAAGTTCACCCGTGTTTATTCCTCCCACGACTTGCTCATTTTGCATACCTTCCACCTTTTGATCTATCTGTGTTAATAGGCTATTCTTTCTTTAGTTGGACCACCACCTGTGTCATTTTCCCACATTATGTTGTAGGAAAGTTTTTCTAAAATCACGTTTCTTTACATCCTGTTCATAAATAAATTTTGTATGTGATGTCATTCCAAAATGTTCTCCTCCCTGTAGGAGAGCGGTGAAAAAATAAACACTTTAGCTAACTAAATATTTAAAATCTCAAATTCCAAATGCTGATAACGCAGGCAACTATTCTCAAGGGCAAACAAAACAGGTGTTTGGCTTAGACTCAGAGGATTTCTTAGTGGGACAGGACCATTTTATTTGCCTCAAACTATGGGAGGAGTTATGCAATGAGATCAAAGTATGTATTGGTTATTGGTATGTATACATTTACATATTTAAAAGTGAATACAACCAAAGCCTATCCACAAGTATTAAAGGGTTTAAGGGTTTAAAGATTAGCGATAAAATGCACAATGTGATGCACAGCTCCAGACCAAGGGTAACAGTCAGAGCAAACTCAATCTCAAAAGTGGTGTAGAGGGAGCAGTTTCATTATAAAAATGCATGTGTTCAGAGGCGATATACCTTAATATCTGCCAATCCTCTCAAAGCTCTATGTTAAACTTGAGCAATGAGTATGCACTCCACAGCCTTTTAAAATATCCATGTTAATTATGACAGCCGTGTCCCTAGAGCTCCTGGGAACCCGCTGACCTTCAGCTAGCTGGAGCTTGAGATGCCTGCTTTACATTCACACAGAGGAAGCAAGTAAAACAAATATCATTTTCTCAATACGATTGCTTCATTATTTTCTACACACCCTTCCTGATTTGCCCTCACTGTGAGTGTGATTACATTTGAGGAGTCATTGAGAATAATAAATTGCGGCACATTGGGTTACTTTATTGGATAAATTATGTCAGGAATTTAGAACCAAGAGGAAAAATTCAAAATTTTGGAATTTTCAGAGAGGGACAGCTTTTGTTTTAAGGCCACTCCCAGGTAAGATACATTTTATGAGTTGTTTGTCCACAATATTCCCATTGAAAATCCTGTATATATGAAACCATAGAATATATTTAATTGTCTGTGAGAAATCTTGTAAGTAATTGGAAATTCACCAGCACATCAGTAATCTATATTTGGACATCCCAAGCAAACCCAGTGTTTACACAGCTGCTTTATGCATTATCTCTCTGTTCAATGAAATGCTTTCCCTGGGTTTCTTTTCTAATTCATCAAGCACAGGTGCCTTTTATTCAAAATCTATTTGTCAACCATAATGTATTTGCTATAGCGTGTCTTTTTTTTTTTTTTTACAATTAAATTGTCACCAAGCATTGAATAAAGTGAGTTTTATGAAACGAATTGAAGAACGTAGAAAAACTGGAAAATTATTTACTGACCCCAGGAAATTGTGTTTAACAACAATGTAACAAATATATGAAACAAAACATAAATTAGAATGGCACTCAGAGATGATACACCCGCGCGTGTGCTAATCTCGACGCTGAACGCAATATGCGTGACACTAAAACTTTAAAAAAATTAAAATTCAGGTCATTGCCCAACTGTCAACATTTCCACAAAGTTTCATCATAAACAGAGTAGAATTGTTTGAGTTCTGGATGATAGGGACACAAACACAGACACAGACACACGCACAGACAGGAGTGAAAACAATACCCCCTGCTTGCGCTGCGTGCCGTGGGTGTAATAAGGTGACTGCCGCGCTAAATTAAGGTGCCATTGAATGAAGTGACTGAAATAATGACAAAAATAAAGGTAACTGATCACTTTGTATTTACTGCAGGGATTTACTACAGGGAAGAAAATTAATATCCACATTGCCACGGCAACCCAAATGTGCCCTGCCTAGATTACTCATTCTTACCTAAGAAGACAGCTGCAGATAAACACATGTGGGCCCACCAGCAATCAATAGTCGCACCCCATGTTTGGAGTGCCAAACATCCATGCCTCAGACCCTCCTTTGTTGTTACAAAGCAGACACCTCCAGAAAGAGCCATTCTGAGTTTTGTGGGGGTGCTTGCAGGCGGGTTTACTGAGTATGCATTCATTTCAGTTTCAAAATGCATTCTTTGCTGACTAGATGTTATAATACTGAATAAAGCCCAAATAACGGAATGCATCGATGGTCACAGTTTTACCAGGTTTTTTGCAACTGTATGCATAGCATCTCTTAAAACAATGGTAAATAACATCTCTGGGTCCGGAGAGGGGACAGTGAACATATGGTACAATATAGTCAGCTTATTTTTTGTTTATAAACTTCATACTGAAATTTAGAGACAAACCTTGAGGAACAGGTCAAAATAACACTATATGCTTGATGTCACTATGGTAACAGCCCCTCCCTTTTTTCTTATGTCACACTTGTAAATGGGTGAGCCAGCTAACGATACAGCAGATGTCATAAACAAAGCAGAATTATCTCAGTGCTCCAGGGAAATATAAAGAGGATTGGATTGGATTCACAAAAGGGTTTACACATTTATCAAAGAATAAATGAACGGGACGTTGTTCGGAGGCAGCGCTCCGGACTGTGCTCCAAAAATAGCCACGGTGTAGCGAGTGGCCTTTACTGAAAGTGCAGATCCAGTCATAGCCATCATCAGTACACCAGCTCATTTATCCTTTGATAAATGAATATCTAGTGACAGGGACATGCATTATGAACCCCTAAATGGGCTGTATTTTAAAAGCAACACCCCGCCTCCCCCCCTTTTCACCCCAATTTGGAATCTCAAAATACGCCTCTCACATACAGTTCTGATACGCTCTCCTGCAAGCTAGTGATTATTTTACACTATGCAAGTGACACAGCACCTCAAAAAACACAGTACATCAGAAAACAGCTGCATCTCACTGATGACCACTGGTAGCCAGGAGAGTCCTTTCAAGGAACTAATGTAGCAGTCCATAGAGAAATCTGGGGTTATGGATTTCAGAGACACACATTGTTTTGATATGTAGAGCAATGTGTTTCGAATGGATTACACAGTATAGGACAGTGAGCTTCTACAGTGGTCTTCTGATTATGGGGATCACTAATGGAGGATTTGGTATTGTTTGTTGACAACTTCCTTGTCTCTGGAGTCAATAACAAGGTGATTTACATAAAATAATTTTAATCAGTCAGCAGAGATAGAAAACTGGCTAAATATATAAATATATTAAAGTGCCTGCTTGCCACTTTACCAGAACTTAATGTGTCATAGGGTAGTGGTTCTCAACCTCTGTCCTGGAGAATCCCTGTGTATGCTGGTTTTCGTTCCAATCACAATTGCAATTCCAGCATTTTAACAAGCTGTTATTTTTTCTTAATTTCGTGCTCTTAATTATTTACCCTCTTAAGCCAGAAATAGATATGCATGATATGAAAAATAAAAAGTCCATATTTGTGCTATATTGCAAATAATGATTTTTAATTTTTATTTTTTTTAACAGATTTAAGACTGAGGTGAATCAATGTGAATGTGAATTTTATACTTCATGGCATAATATATTTTTTTTAACATACTCTAATACAAAGCAAGCTGGCCATTTATTTACTTCAGCTTTAATAGCCAGAGGTTTCATCTGAAATTACTCTACTTGCGTTGCTGAGCCATGGTAGACTTGAAAGATCTTGTTTAATTTGGCCAGGATCTGTGCACTGTGCACAAATCAGATCTTCACACGAGAAGAATGTTACCTATTGATTTGCATTGTCTGCACAGGCCTGCAAATATTCTGGGTAAATCAAAGATGACCAAGTTTTGGTTTTTGAGCTCTGTGTGGTAAGAGCCCACATATTGATTCACTATAAACTGAATTTACCTTCGTTAACTAGTTCTGAGTGAAGCATTGCTCTGAATGTTTGTGCGAAGCAGACTTCTATTATAAAACGTAACTGGCTTTGAGATTATGATTAAACGTAGCACTAACGTAGTACAGTTTGTTATTATGCAGTACTGTAGTTAGAATTACAACAGATGAACCGTAATCTGAAATACAGAAACTGACAGGCAACTCACTGCCTGCAGGTTTCTGTAAATTTTACAGTAACCCCTTTAAATTGCATTAAATTGACTAGTGTAAACAAGGGGGGGTATATGTGAGACTTAGCACAAGGTAAATTCCACAAAAAAAATTCAGGAAGTATTAATTTACACAGAGTTCTCAATGTGTGGAATAGCTTGCCAGGTTATGTAGTAAAGGCGGAGACACTACGGATTTTCAAGTCCAGGCATGACGCAATGCTGGACACTCTAGTTTGCACGTAAATGGCGAACGTAAGATACTCTTCAGCTTGTAGGTCAATGGCAAATCTAAATGGGAGGAATGGCCTGTTCTCATCATTATCTGTGATGGTAAGAGTATTTGTTTTACTTGCTGTGAGTATAATGCAAGAAGGAATTCAACAACAAATACAGAGGAATAAGAAATGTTTGTCTGCGCTCAATTCATCTTGCTTAATCCAATTAAAAGCTCCTATGCTGATTCATTGAGGACCTTACGTCTCAAGTGTCGGCAATATGGAGGCTTTCACAAATTTATATTAAGGAAAGGTAAAGCCTCCCCCTCCAATTTATAAATGAGTTCTTAAACAGACTCCACCTCTGTAAATCCTGTACAACCCCCCCCCATCAAGCTGTCACAAGATTTTGATAGGTTTGTGTGCAGTAAACAAGGGTGTGGTCTCCACTGGGAACAGTGAAGAGGAGCCTTTATAAACTGACAGACACGTCGCTGTGTCAAAGACAGCCGGCCGTGCACAACGCCACGCCACCTACCTTCTGCAGACTGCTGGCACACAATGATTCTTCAGACCTTCTGTGTGGTGGAGGAGGCCGCAGTCACACAGATGACGCATTGGACACGACGAATTGAAAAAAGAATGTCGTTGTTGGTGAGCCGTATCCTTTTCAGCCTGAATGAACACCGTGTGGTTAAAAAAAAGTCTTGTGGGAAAATGAAATGCCGAAACTTGAAATAGAAAACTGACTTTTGTTGTGACTGTTGGTTTTCGTTGGCGGTTGTTAAGTGAACTGCCAGTGAAAGGTAATAACTCAAGCCCGCAGCGGAAGCGAGATCTTCAGAGCATGCCAAGTTAATGCTCCGGAGTACACTGAAAGACATTGCAATCTGCAACAGTGCTTTCCAATATAGAAGAGATGGCAATTTGCTGTAGATCAGCTCACGTTGTTTTCACTTTTTCCCTGTGGCTGAGCAATGCCCTACTGGGGGATTTTTCATCTACCTGTGGATTTGACATCCAACTGACTGGCATAGCAGCACAGTATACTTCTGTGATACCATAAGCATCCCTGCTGCCTAGTTCTACTCTGATATCAAAAGGGCTTAGGGCAGATTTTCTTTAGAGTTGCTATTTTAGAATGAATAACCAATAAGGTGTCTAAGCGGTCAAGAGGTTTTCCAGACAGGATAAGAGAAAACTGCTTAAATGTGCCCACATTATTATGCCAGCACCACTGCTCGGTTGCCAAGGCCGGTTCTAGGCATAGGCGACAAGGGTGGTTGCCTAGGGTGCGATTCATCTGAGGGGCGCCAAACGAAGGCTAAAAACTAAAAAACAATCCACACGTTGCATCCATGATAGTCGCGCAGCAGCCACACTGCATGCATTTTGCATCCTAGTGTCAGGAAACAAAACCAAATATTATATTATATATACTCCTCTTAGGGGCTAAGCATTGATACTTGAATGCTGTTTATTCACTGCAAATGGGAAGATTTTTCTCATTACTGTCATACTGTGTTGTTGTTTTTTTTACAGCCTTCCACACCTCCCACCTCTACCCACTCCCACCCCCACCAAAATCAGCTATAGAGAAAATGAAAAACCCACAGAATCCAATTATGAATGCCTTTGAAATGCAAAGCAGGAAACTGGGATGTGTAAAACTGGTCAATGTTTTTTGCATAGAAAAACTACACAAATTTCAATAGCAAAAAAGTGAATCAGTTCAATATGTCACTGTTCAGTCGGGTGGCTAAGATCAACGGCTGTTTAGTCGTTTCAATCACAGTCTAGTTCAAACATCGCAAGCAGTTAATGGGCGCAGCATAAAATCAGTGTGCTTTTTCCTGCTTCAGGGTGGAGCATTTCGCACAGGGAGCATTTCCCCATAATGTATATCAAGTGGGCTCCATGGCTATTGAATTCAGGCTCAGTAACACACGCTTTCACTTACGTAGATGAATGCTCTTCAAACACAATGCATTCGTCAAGGTCTTCAATCATAGGCTGACATGAACAATACTGACGAAACACAAGTAGTCTTCAGCTTTAAAAAGGTCCCACTTCATACTGCCATTCTGAGACCCGCCTGCATTGAATCATGTTGCGCATTAATAACAAAAACACATTATTTTTTAATGCTAATTGCCCTGTATGCAGAATGATCTGTTTGTAACACTGGAACCATCTATTATTTTAAATATTTATTTACTGGCAGAATTTATTCAACAGATAGTGCAAAATACAGTGCAAAATACAGCATATCCACATATATTTCAATGTAACAAAAGGTGCCAGCTTTTGCTCGGTATCATCCCAGCTCATTTCCATCTGTAGTCCGTGGGCAAGTAGAACAGATAAGAGGATATATAATCAACAGTAATTCAAAACACAAACGTACGAATAAGGAACTAAATTTGTGAAGAAGACAAATAAATAACATGATACACAGATGTGTATCCAAGGCACACATACAGCAATAATGCTCCATATAGTCCAAATAGGACGTAGACCCCTGGATCTAGAGTCCTGTGGCGCGACAAAAACTTGGCCAGTGTCATCTATGGAGGGAGGGCTGCACTCAGCAGGGTCTGGCTCATCGCTCATTCTACCACAGCAACTGCTCTGGCTGATCAGTTACCTGACATCTGTTCTATTCAATGAAAATACAGGACGGGGATTGTTCAGTTTTATAGTTGCAATGCTATCAACCACAGACCACTGAACGTTTTGCTGTATTTCCATCACTTAAATACCAATTGATATTTGAAGTCCATTGACTGGACAGGACCTTTAATTGCACATTGCTCCAGGTGTCATGCGGCCACAGTCGGTGCGTTACTTTATCTCTAAAACCGTAAAAGTCCGTGTGTCTGTAGAGACTGGAACGCCACTGCTCTCTTCCGCTTCTCAGCCATCAAAACACATTTGTGTCTGTGCAAGTTGTAAGAGCCAAGTATTTTTCTCACATGAATTTACAGTAGCCACAGGCAAGCAAAGATGAACCACTTATGATAAAAATGACATGCTTATGGCAAACACTCACCGATGCATTAATCTGATACCCCCACATATGGACATTTGCCGCGAATCGAATCCGCAAAGAAGCAAGCAGCACCGCATCGCACACTGCCCTGCGCTGCGCACAAGCGTTGAGCGTCGGAACCGCATCACAAAAGGAACAGCTAGTAATGGAGCTGTAGTGGCACTGTGCTACGGTAAATGTAGCACTGTGCCACTAATGTGTCCTCAGGATGCTAAATGGTGCAAACATATCAGGGGGACACTGAAGTAAGGAGTGCTGCCTCCACCATGTTGGGAAATTTCACGCCAATCTCAAACGCAAGCTCTCGCAGTAATTTAACACCCGGATATAGGTTGTGGATGACTTGATTTCTCTAACATTCAGCAACACATGCACGCAGAAACACGCACTCAGCACTGGGCTTTAGGTCCTTCAAAACAGGGCAACTATGTACAAAAAGCTGCAATTCCGACATAGTTCACCTGATATGTACCCTCAAATTAAAAGAGACAGTGCACTTTAAACTCATATCCATTGTTTCATTTCATGTCCAATGTGCTGGAGTACAAAACAACAAAAAATGTGTCACTGTCCAAATACTTACTGCCTGCACTGCATACATATGTATAATACTGACTCCATTCCTTTCTGTTAATCGAATAGTCATGTGACAGGCTCTGCTGCTGGGACCTTGGGTAATGAGCTAGTATGTCTCTCTGATTTAATCCAGTAAAAAATTTAATAAAAAGTCCCCATCTTCTTCTTTTACATTCATACTTGTCTGGGGGAAAACTATTTCAGAAAAAGGAGTTAATTTAGAAACAGCACTGGGAGAACTCATAAAGCACCATCATAAAGGGGTGCAGCGTGCTTTCTCAAGGGAGCAGGAGTTCACACAAAAGCTTTAATAGGGTTGTATCCTGTTGCCTAAGCATCTGTTTTGCATTCACGCCCTTTGGTAAAAAATTAATTGGTTATATTTTTAACAACAGCAACGAATAGTTTCATAAAAAATAAGATAGTTATTCACCCTCATTCTTGTAGCTAAGCTAATGTATCATTTATATGGCTGGTTTAACAGCTGTATATTTTTATGGCAAGTATCAGGTACCTGTAGCTATGCTGAGCAGAATTATTATGTAAAACACATGAGTTATATGAAGACAAAAACTTATGCTAGATGTGCAGATAACTTCTGCATATTCCATCAATATACAGTGCCCTCCACAACAATTGGCACCCCTGGTAAAGATGAATAAAAATGGTTATAAACATTCACCTTTTGGTGAATTAGCTGTAATCTCACACAAAAAAATTCCAAGAAAATCCAACCTTTAATTTGAGAAAAAAATCCCTCATCAAGAAATAATTTATTTTTTTAACAAAACCATGTGTGCCACAATTATTGGCACCTAGCTAGAAATTCTATGAACAAAATGTAAAAGTTAAAGTTGATCAGAGTGTTTAGGAACTTTCAAGCAGTAAATCTATGACTTCCTGGTTTCACAGTGGGTATAAATATGAGTGTGACAGAGGTCATATTCCCTTATTCATACAAAATACATGGGAAAGATAAGAGAACACACAAATCAAATAAAGAAAAAGTGTGTTTGAGCTTCAAGTCAGGGAATGGCTATAAAAGAAAATAGCTACTCACCTGAAAATGCCCATATCTATACCCCCCCATTAGGGCAATAC